>FR997832.1:212500-825760 GCA_905475405.1 Schrankia costaestrigalis | reverse complement strand
ATTAAAGATCCTTGGTAATGTCATACTTTTTTCTTTTTTTTTAAATATTTGTTTACCATAATTTAAACAAATACACAATAAAAAATACACAACAATAAAACTAAGTATGGCCAAAAGGGCCCTGCCTCAGCTGTAATGCTGGTACGACATATTTAATGTCGCACCAGCGCTGGTATTCTGGCAGCGCCTACTTACTTTAGGAAGTTTCTTCGCTCTTACCTATTTTATAATAATATTTCACTATGTAAGTTTTGTTGCTTATTGATTATACTTACATACTTTGCTGATATAATTTTAATTCGTAAAAAGTAACCATAGAAGAGTTCTTTCTCGGATTTTCACTTTTATTGCAAGAGGTTGTATTCCAAGTGATTGTCTTATAATATCAAGCACAGATCATAGTCTGCGGGTTTTATATGTATAATATCTATGTACAACAACAAAAAAGTACAAAATATCTTTACCCGAAGTCTAGTACCCATAGTACTAACTCAGTTTTGCTTAGCTTAGGACTAGATGGCGTATTGCAAAAATGTGATGATTTTTATTAGCATTGTTCAATAATGTTTTTTTTAAAAAGTTACTTTGATAGCATGACATACAGTAGACATATAATTATCACTCGTTCGTAAGTAAGACCTTTAAACCTAACCTGCTACAATAAGACCACGACATTTGTATACAACTAACGGATAGATAATAAGTCATAATGTTAATCAACTTTCTACACGACACAGCGATGATAGCCCACGATATATACTACACGTGTTAACAATTATCTTTAATTAAATAACTAGTGCCTCTGCTAACTACCGACTTCTTTACGTAATAACTGTTACGGTTATCTGTAAGGTATAATCATAGTAACAGCTTACTAATGTCCCTCTGTAACGATAGCGTTCATGCAGTGACAGGCGACGGATTTGAATTTCATTCGTTTGTTTTGACAATAATCATAATTTTTATATTTACGTCATGATAAAAATTAGTTAGGAGTATCAATAAAACACGTCGATGGTTGAGAGTAATACTGAATATATTGAATAATATGTTACCTATTTATAAGTGATTACAAGATAATATAATGAGCATATAACATATAGAGAGGGCAACCTCACAATATAACTTTATTGAAAGTATGAACCAGGCATGCAAGCAATGGATAGTAGTCATGAAAGCTTCATTCCCGCGTCACCTCTTTGCAAGTCTGACCACTATTTAATGGTTCAGCAGACTAAGGTAGAAGCTTCACAGAAATTATCTCTACTAGAACTTATTAAAACGATAACATTTAACAAATGACAACTCGGAGGTACAGTAATTGACGAATAAAAGACGCAAACTTAATCTTAATCATAGTAGTAACGTCCAACAAAACTTCGCGTGCTAAAGCTACTTTCACAAAAAACATAGTAGCGAATATTCTCGATAAAGTAGTATAGGGGTAGAACAACAAAACGATAGCGAGCGAGGCGAGGTAAGGAGGCTAGTAATCTGTGGCGGCGTCTAATAAATTAGATTGTGTTCATAAACATGCGGCGTCCGGCTCACCTCGTCATCTGATACCGCGGACATTGTTTGATACGTTCGCGTTGTTAGACGGTACGAGATTTGGTTTTATACCTTTGGTCTAAATCAGAGTAAAGTCAGAAATTACTAAATAGTTGTCCCACCCACGTAAGTTGTTAACCCACTACGTCACAGTGGCGCCCCACGTTGGGCGCCACTGTGACGTAGTGGGTTTGTGTAGGGAGATAAATGCAAACAACTCAGTCACGACTATGTAGTATTATTCAGTAAATAAATGAGTGTATACAATATTACAAGTTTTTATAATTTAGAAATCACTACGTTAACAAATAATAGACAAAATAAGCAAGCCGGTCTAAATCAGAAGGATTAGAGAGGATTCGAAAACACGAGGTTGATGGCTGCCCTATAGAAAGGCAGACACTTATCTTCAATGAGCAGGAACAAAAAAGGGACGGGGCCGCGCCCCGCGTCTTCTTATATAATGGCCGCTGTGTAGGCCCCTCCACGACGCGCTCGCGCCATTGACGTGTAGCGAAGTGGAGCGCGCGAAGATGGACGCGCGAAGCGGGACGCGTGAGGCACGTCACAACAACTAGTGCGCGGACACTGATGGCTGCCACATACATTCGCCTACAAACATTCTGGCTGCGCACAGCCATCTGGCTGCCGTGCAATCGAACTTTTGATATTCTTTTAAGATGACTTTCGATAAAGAGAAGTCAAGACTAGACGTTGGTTTCGTGTTTTAACTGGCTGTCGCAGCAGCCAGGCTGCCTAGTGCGCGTGGGGCCAGAGTTATGAAAGCATTGTTACATGACATGTATAATTATAACTTGTCATCAGTATGATTATATTCAAAACTAACAATAATTAAAAAATAAATGAACTTTTAAACAAGTAATAAAGGACCAAACGTTAATCCTAAAAAAACCCTACAAATTATAATATGTTGTCAGTGGGTTCTAATAGCTTTACTAATATTAACAATTAATTACTATTTTTACATTATCTTACGGATACCGTACAACAGTGGAGACGGACACGGAGGCATCGACAGCGGCTGTTAGTAGCGGCCTCTGTTCTCGACGAGATGCCTCACTGTCGGCGCAGATCTATGGCGGATCAGGCTCGTTCAGCTAGTACCAGGCCTATCATTAATTATACTACAACAATAATTTTGAGTTGTAGCCAAGCAAGCACAAGTACTTGTGATCACGATGCTTTATAGGTTCGGCAGTGGAGCAGAAATGTGGATGCGAAAAGTTAAGAACCGTATTCTGTGACATGTGTTGAGAGAGGCCTATATCCAATACTGGGCGATGGGCTAGTTGATTGATTGAAAGAAGTATCCAAAATCGACAACGTACTCGCAATAAATCTATCATGCTACCACATATAATATAGTTTGAATTAATACAAAAATAAACTAAAGTCACAAGAACGCGCGCGCTTAATACTTTTGAAGATGGCATTTATCTACCAGAGAAAGAATTTGACCGATAAATAAAGGTATGTAACAAATAAAAACTTGAATTTACATCTTTACGTAGGGAGTTGTATTTATTTTACGGGTTAATGTTATTATTTCTTGAACCTAGCACCCGTACGGACAATCAAATCTATGAAATCACCTCTTTAACAAAAAAACGGTTTACTCAGAATATCAGCTGTTATCCAGGAGCATCAATCTATGGTATGAAAATCTATAAGTTTCACAAAATAAAACAAATTAGAAAAGTAAGTAAAAGTAGAGTTACCTTATTCTGGAACAATCCGTTGTATACCTGCGGACAGAATGTGATAGTTAAACGATAACAGTAATCTTGTTTATATATTTTATTTAAATAGACAACATGGATTTAATTAAATAAAGTTCTACTCTGTGTCTATGTTTACAAGTGTAGTACTTGTAGTTACGCCATAACAGCCAACCAGCATCGCCCAATAATCTTTGCGGACGCCCAATCACAGCTGTATAAATTAAGACTACATCCAGTATACAAACTATTTCAATTCTCTACTCAATACTACGACTCTACTTCGATGTAGGGAGACAACCATTTAAGTTTAATATGAATTAAATACATACCTAAGTCTATTAAAAAATGGATTTTTTTAAGTTCTTCCTCTTAACAACTAAACTCTTTTAGAAACAGGACGTACCACAAAGGTCGCTAGTATTATTATAATTTATTATATTCCAATAATTATTATGTATATTCTTTCGAGAGAACCACCGATACATGACAACTAGGAATACGCCGTGTGGTTTAAGTCGTTTCGAGTTTGACAAGAACTTGATAGCCCAAACGTTTAAAAAACCTGGACGTATTGTTGCTAATTACGTCTAGAAGAATTTTATCATTTTCATTATCTATTTTTTAACAATCGTTGTTGTTTAGTTGGTCATATAAAACTATAATGATACGTTTAACTTGTTGTAATGATGAGTATTATTTATATAATATAATGTTTACTTACTTCAAGAAACATCTAAAATGTAAATCATTATTGTGTAAACAGCTCTTCCTTCTACGAGTATGTTTAAATTTTGCTGTTCATATTTGTGCCATGCCTTTCCGAGTCCTTATACACAATCTTTTACATTAGAATCATAAAATAAGCATTATATTTGTCCCACATTAACGACTTTACTAATGGCCCTTCTACTACGATGCAAACTCAATTCTGAGCCCATACAGTTACAAAACTCTAGGCAGTCACGCAAGCCGGTGCGCCATGACTATCTTGACGGGATTCGATAATTAATATGCTAATAACATTGCTTTGCCCACCCTTGCGTACGTGAGAAGCACTGAGCGCAAAGAGTAACAGAATGGTTTCTATCTAAGAAGGGATTCCTATGCACAGAATGAAAACTATTGTATATAAGACAATACAATGAAAATAATTTTAAGGTAGAGGCAGGGTTTGTTTCTGCGTAATTACATACCTACTACTTGTTAACCTTTGCAGTGGAAGCAATAACGGCCGTGGGCCCAGGATAATGCTAGTTTGGAGTCGTTTTGAAGTAGTTTGTTCAAGTAATCGGCCTATATTGTACAAGTCGCTGAAGATGATGTGTTGGCGGTAGCTAGCCTACCAAAGTCGTCAACGGTTAGGTTTAGTGGGTAGGGTCCTCTTCGGAGTACGAGCCTTCTCATCTTTCCCTCGGGTTTGAAAAAAAGGATTAGTATCTCTATCTTTTGAAATAACGCCACAGTAATTTTTTTTTCATTGAGTTATAAGTAGGTCAAAGCAAATCAAATATTTAAAGAACTTTACAAACTAATTCATAAAATAAAATAGCTATAATAAAGTGTTCATAGAGGAATCAATTCATTAGGCAGAACATAGTTAGTTTATTACCCTCAGCAACTTATTTGCGTGCGCATGCGCATAAAAATCATGATATACGATCTGCGCGTTGACGTATGATTGACAGACGATGTTTACTGATCCGTGTTGAAACGCGCTCATTATTGTGCTACGAATATTATTGTGTATAATTGATAATGTATGTGGATACCTATACATAATTTAAAAACCTTACTGGCTCTATAAAAAAAAATAAGCCTAGTCTTTTTACAGAGACTGGGAATACGGAGTGTCTCCACCTTTTCTCAACTTCAAATCTAACGACTTACAATAAAAAGAAAGCAGGAAAACGTAACTCTAACAATACGTACTTAAACTATCCCGTGAACTTAGTAAGATATCATAACAGCCCATTAATATCCCACTGCTTTGACGGGCCTCCTCCCATGATGGAGGGATACTTGGCCTACTAATAACACGCTGGCTAGATGGATTGGTATAGGGTTTATTTTCAAGTTTTTCTTCTTTTTATTTCGTAAAGATAATATTCACAATATTCATGGGATGAGATGGGGTGGTGACATATTGTATTCTTACTTCGTCACCACACGGAGAGTATGATTATGTAATTAGTAAATCAAGCATCTTTCTATTACTCAAGGAAGCCCATCCCTGCAATCGCAATCAAGACGATTAATACAATTAAATAAAATAATTCGCCAAATAAAAACTAATTAATAAAATAAAGTACCTACTAAAGAAAAAAAACTCAGTCACCATATCAGATTGGGTTCCTACATTTAAGTCCACTTAGCCATATCTACAGCAGATCTTCACCTGCCGCGGTGACTAAATACTTACCTAATTTTATATATATTTTAATTGCGTTAAAATGGGTATATTAAGATACGATAAAACCTTATTACTGAGTATCAGCATAATCAGTAGGCAAATAGCTTGAGCATTGATATCTACATGTTAAAAAATTAAATTAACCTAAGACATCGTTCGTGCGATGACGGACTAAGAAACTGAAATGTCTTTCTTCTCTTTAAACACAATGATAGATACCCAAGTTTCTTGTAAATGAAATTGACTATTTTGGATATCCAGGCAAGAGCTTCGAGCTCAAGACTTCTGAGGCCCAAAAAACATGCAGGCTAAAACCGTGCTCAAACTTTCAGGATAATCTTAGAAGGTCAAGTTTACTACCACCTCTAGTTAAAACCCTAAATACGATTTCTTCAATGGTAGGATAAGCAATTTTCTATCTCCAACAATGATTTAACTTTTGTGATAACATTTGCTTCTACTACTTGTTGATAGCCCCTAATCGCCTTTTACGGCAACCATAAGATACTGGTGTGTGTCTTTAGTCCTTCAACACACGAACAAATAAATGTTTAATTACATTTTTATTATTGCTTTTAACGTATTTCATTGGTATTTCCGTGCTAGTACAAAAAGATTCGCTCTAAATGATAAAACAAATAAAAGATTGCATCTACAAAGTTGCAATCGAAAAGTGGTACGATACTACAATATCTTAAAGATCACACAAAATAGGCACATTAACGTAAAATAGTATTATATTTAATTAAATTAATCCACTGTTCAGTGGGTATATCCACTGTATTTTTTTAGAACAAGGAGATTTTACGTCGTATGTATTTAAATAGAATAGAGAAAGAATGTGTCCGAAAAAAAATTGAGGAACTTAAATGGTCATGAGACAGTACAGAATTTTCTCTAAGCTCTTCTATGCACTATCTTAAAGTTCAAACCTAAGAACTTGTTTCCAGCGCAAGTACAGAATATACAAGATCGCAACTATGTAGTTAGTCTAAATAGCTAAGCTATTTTTCCAAACAAAATTGCTCAAGTGACAGGTTTTCGTTACGTATGGTACTCACTGTACCCATTTTTCAACCGACTTCAAAAAGGAGGAGGTTCTCAATTCGGTTGTATTTTTTTTTATTTTTTTTTTTTTTTTTTTTTTTTTTGTGTTTGTTACCTGATTTCTCGAAAACGGCTAGACCGATTTGAAAAATTTTTTTTTTGTTCGTATCGGTATGCTTCCCATTTGGTCCCATTGTCACCAGATCTGGATCTGGATGAGGGGATCCTAGAGAAATCGAGGGCATCTCTTGAAAATTGTAGGGACGCATTGTGTAAAATCTTGTCATACATGTGCATCTTTGACGTCACTACCAAATAGTCAAGAATTAGAACTGGTCAGATCCTGGAGACCAGAGAGAGTCGAGGGAACACCTTAACGGCATATAGCAGCTACCTTGTGTTTGGGCTTATTTTAATTGTATTGATGAATACTTTACAAAACTTTACACAAACATGATCTGATGATGAAGAAGATTGAGGGTCGAGGCAACTCCTCAACGGTATATAGCAGCTACCTAGTGTTTGGGCTTACTTTATTCGTATTGATGAAAATTTTACAAAACTTGACACAAACATCATCTGATGATGAAGAAGACTGAGGGTCGAGGAAACTTTTTAACGGTATATAGCAGCTACCTAGTGTTTGGGCTTATTTTATTCGCATTGATAAAAGCCTTACACAACTTTACACAAACATAATCTAATGATGAAGAAGATTGAGGGTCAAGGGAACTTTTTAACAGTATATAGCAGCTACCTAGTGTTTGGGCTTATTTTATTCGTATTGATAAAAGCTTTACACAACTTTACACAAACATAATCTAATGATGAAGAAGATGGAGGGTCAAGGGAACTTTTTAACAGTATATAGCAGCTACCTAGTGTTTGGGCTTATTTTATTCGTATTGATAAAAGCTTTACACAACTTTACACAAACATAATCTAATGATGAAGAAGATGGAGGGTCAAGGGAACTTTTTAACAGTATATAGCAGCTACCTAGTGTTTGGGCTTATTTTATTCGTATTGTTGAAAACTTTACACTAACATTATGACTGTAATTGAAGGTATGGCTTAAGACTTAATAATGAAGTTCTTATTTGAATTTAAAATAGGAATTAATACCGGATTATAAACAGACTAAACAAATTTTTGAATTGCATTTCATTTATTTTAAACTTATTCTTTAGGTACAACAAATTGATAATAATAACTATTATATTTATTTTTATGTCAATTTATTTAAATTATCAATTTAGTGTGCATGTCGCACAATAAATTAATAATTTTTATTACTAATTAACCACGCCGAGACGGTGTGGCTACGCTTTTCGATGTTCTCCCTATTTAAAACTTTTTTCACGTAGGTCCTTTTTTGTGAAAGCTGATTCTTACGTTGTTCACTAGTCTCTTTTGAAATGGCATTGGAGGTAGATTTCCTACTTCGAGAATGGCGTTTCTTCCTTTCTTCGGTTGTCATCGAATCGAACCCGAGGCGGGCGCGTCAAGTCTTGTGACCTGTGACGCGCACCAATGAACATACCGCGGCGGCGCCCGCGCTGCACTCCCCGCGCGCCTCGCGACCCGACGACGGTGACCGGTCCGCCCGCTACCGCTCAGTCGCAAGCGACAGTGCGAGGCGTAGACCGACAGCCAATGCACGTTCGCCCGCACTTCATGCGTACGCAATTAACTCGATCTCTAGATTCTAATTTACATCTTGTTTTCTACTCCTATATACTCGTAGTCTAAGCTACGTCTAGCTAATCTAGATCTTGTTTTTTATTCTTGTATAACTTAACTTAACTTCAGTGCTGTGAACTTAACGAACTTAATAACTCTGTATTCTCTTTCATTCTGTGTCAGTAAGTAAATAGTCTTGTAAATAACCGTCACTTTTGCTTTATCACCTCTACAGTCTCATACAATCAGCGCTGTCTCATGAGCAGCGCGTTTCGTAGGTCTACCCATATTCAGACAAAATAATGTCCCACTGCAGGGACGGGCCTCCTCCACTGACGGAGGGATATTTAGCCTACTAATACCACGCTGGCCAGACGGATTGGTATAGGGTTTAATTTCAAGTTTTCCTTCTTTTTATTTCTCAAAGATAATATTCACGGATAGTCCCTAAGTTGGTTTTTACGACACCCATGGGTTGAGATAAGGTGGTGACATGCATTCTCACTCCGTCACCACACGGATTTATAGAATTGGTATTCACTAAAAATTTGAAAATAAAATTGATTTTTACAAAAAAAAAAACCGACTTCAAAAACACAAATTGCACTAAAAAGTAAAAAATAATTACTTAGTTGTATTTTGGTCTTACAACATTAAATCAGCCATTCCTTCTACTTAATTTTAATATAAAGAATAGGTTCTTTTAATTATTGTAAAAAGTATTGTTTAAGATATTTCTTGAAGAGTCTGTAAATATATTGATTTGTAGATTCTTTAAAAGATAATCAAATTATTACAAATAATGTAATATTATTGTTATTTTTGGAGTCGGTGTCAGCCAACGCAATAAGTACGATAAAGTTATACAAAACTTTATTGCCTTTTCTAACACACTCGAATCACTTTAAATGGTTTTTAATTAGATAAATATTGCATTTAAAACAAAAACGGCCGTTTCATTTTCTAATGCGAATTTTAAGTAATTGTTAGTCTTTAGCCTGTGTGTAACACGACGCCATAATGTTTGTTTAGGCTGAGCGCAGACTTGGAACACGACAGTCTTAAGACAGACTATTGCTTTACAATATGTATGAATATGCGCACACTTGGAACAAAACGTCGTAAAGACAATATTGTCTCAGATAGACAGTTTTGTTTTATGTGTGCTACGTATCGTAGGCAAAACTGTTTCGTTTTAGTTTTAAGACAGACTTGTCTATATGAGGCAAGTCAGTCTTGAAACAGTCTAGTCTCCAATGTGCGCTCAGCCTTAAATATTAAGTCAGAAATAAAAAATGGTAGGTATATAAACTATCGTGGCTGACACCGACTCCAAAAATAACAATAATATTACATTAGTTGTAATAATTTGATTATCTTTTAAAGAATCTACAAATCAATATATTTACAGACTCTTCAAGAAATATCTTAAACAATACTTTTTACAATAATTAAAAGAACCTATTCTTTATATTAAAATTAAGTAGAAGGAATGGCTGATTTAATGTTGTAAGACCAAAATACAACTAAGTAATTATTTTTTACTTTTTAGTGCAATTTGTGTTTTTGAAGTCGGTTTTTTTTTTTTGTAAAAATCAATTTTATAGTGTTCAATAAAGACAGACCATTTAACTACCTAGGAGCCACCTTACTTAACTACGACTAATAAGACAAGGCAACCCTCAGTTAAATGTCCTAGTTTTTTACGACAAATAAAGAAAGTGATACATATCTAATAAAAGTTGTGAACATAAAAGATCATGCAGATATCTAAACCATTTAGTCGACTCAGCATAATCGACTTAAATCAACTATTATCTTGTACATAAACACTAAACGTTCACTTTCCTTATAATTATCAATAAGTAGATAACAAACACACGATATTATTTCAACATTACTTTTATAATAGCGTAGCCATCATTATTAGTGGGCGAATACGTCGGTACCATCTGTATTAGGTTGAATAAATTTAAAAAGTTAACTAAGCAAGCGTAGTCACCTGACATCATTAGCCTATCAATGTGAAGTTTTTTTATTTTTTATTTTATTCGTACAGGCTATGTTGTATTAACACCTTTAGGTCTACGTGAAAAAGTTTGCATAAAAGATAATTGTGTAGCTTATTGTCGGCTATTTATTTTTATAGTTGGTTGATTATTTTTTTATGTATAAAGTCACGGCAATGTAACCATATCGAACCTGATACAATGCGTGGATGCAGTATAGAAATGAAGGCAAATGAATAGTAGTAAAAAACAACTTAATTTCATTCTCATCGCCTTGCTGTAACGATTGCGTAGCGGTCGCGATATAAGGTTGACATGCAAGAGGTCGAGGATTCAAATCTCACGCAGAACAATTTTATGCAATCCTGAATAGGTTAATGTTTACGAAACAGTGCTAACCATGTGACTAAAACTAAATTCGACTAGCGTATACACAGAGATAGAAAATTTTCCCTAACTAGTTCAAGTTATCTCTACATAAAAGTAGAAGGGCAAGAAGGCCTGCCACTTTACGACTGTCTAACTTGCAGCATTTGCTATATTGATAACAGGAGCTGCCTTACAAAACACAAATTTTATTTTACTTAAAATCAAAAATGTCTACATATTTATTATTTTACTTTATAACGTAACAGGGCACTGTTAACCAGAAAAATAAAACACACACGGTTACACACAAACTAATTTTACACAGGGTACTTAGATATTTAAGCAGTCGTAACTGACGACATGACCTTTTACAACAGCAATTAGTAAGTATAAGTTTATTTAATTAGCATTTGTGCATTTCTTTATTAGTTGAGTAAGTCTGCAATGAAAATTTATGTTACAATCGTTAAAAATTAACACAATTAAATACTTATATAATTACATAGGTACGTGAATAATAAAAAAATGGCAACTTAAAACATTATTGAAGGTTTCCACCTGCAGAATGTATCAGAATACCTAATTTACGACTTTGTAATGAATTATCCGTTTAGTAATGGCTGAGTTGGATGTGCCGCCTCACCAGGCTCGACTAAATGCTAAAATGGAAGACGTTCGAGGAAGCCTGGACATGCGTAACATCACAGATACAAAAAATGTTTTTAAATTACGTATAAATAAAGATTATTCAACACTACATATGGCCAAGTTAATAATTTTAGTGATCTTTGTCATTTCGTCAGGGGTATAAATTAGGAAAAGGTTCCTATTCTTTGAATGATGTTATGGTTGATACAAATCCTATAGTCGTCTTAGTCAGTAAAGTCTTGATTCTTTGTTATAACAATTAAAAAATAAAAAGTTACTAACTAAAACTACCGTCAAAAACAAACATGAAGGCAGAACAAGAAAAACAATTTAGCTCAAAATTAAACGAACAAAATACTATCAGCATTTTAGAATTCGAACAGACGTTATCGGCAGGCGTCAATTCGCGCGCTCGTCATTTTGACAGTTCCGCCGTCAAAATCGTCCGGCCTAGTCAGGCGGTATTCTAAATTTAAATATATAGAGATTGACGTTGACGCGGTACCGTGTGAGCAATGACGTCATGTGACATTATTATGAATATGGCGTCGATTTGAGTCGTGTCGTGTCAAATGAGCTCCTACCTAAATTAATTTATTATGCATTATTGGCTAGCTTCAATATATTTGATATTTATAGAAGAATAACCGATATCAATTAAATACCTTAATAAAGGTGGGGAGATCTATTCAACAAGGAAAAGTCTGGCCAACGTGTAAGTACCTATCCATAGACCAAGCTTCCTTGCGTTTGTATATGAGGGAGGATTGTTCTTGCAGTAGAACTTTCATAGGAGTTTTATAACGACTTTATTAATATCACAATAAGTACTACAATATGAAATGTGAGACAGTGCAGATTGTAATTATTTTTTTAATAATCGTTTCATCCAATACACAACAACCAACCAGGCTCAGGACAATCATAACTAAAATCCTGCGCAGAATTCTAAGCTACAACCTCGTACACTGTAGCAACGCCATCAAGGCAGTTTATGTAACACTTTATTCTGTCACATTTGTGTCAACACGACCTCTGTGGCGTAGTGGTTATTTAACATGACTGCTACGCAGAGGTCTCGATTTCCGCTCCATGCAAATCTTTGTGTGCATGAACATAATTGTTTGCATTGGTCTGGGTGCTTTCTATGTATAATGTATGTATTTACAAAAAAAAGTATTTAAGTATGTTTATCCGTTGCCTAATACCCATAGTACAAGCTCTGCTTAGTTTGGGACTAGATGGCGTTACGTGAAAGTGTGAGGAATATTTTATATTTTTATTTTATATTTAACGAAGTTTGTATTAAAGTTCTCGTTATTCTTATATAGGTGGCGTTGTCAACATTCAGTGTGAAATAGGCAGTCGTGAGCTACCCTCGCGTATTGTATGTAAATGACTGGCAGATCTGAAAGAGTTGCGCTAGTGTCTACAAATATGGGTTGCACTTGTTTTGTATTATTTTTTAATTTATAAAAAATAGGCTGTATTGTGACGTGCCTGTAGAGGGGACGTAATAATCGTATTTCGTAAATTAAAAATTAAGACTTAATGGATCATTTCCATCAAGTCGTAAGAAAGAAAAGTCTGAAGATTTTAAGAAAAGTCTGATGAAATTAAAATTCTAATCCTAAACAAGGCAGTGCTTGTTCTATGGATAGTGGAAAACAGATAAACATACATAAACACTTTTTTTTAAATACATATATCTTTGATTGACTTACAGACCAATCCGTTTATGTTCACGTGTCGCAAACAGCAACATTCGTCGCCGAAAGATGCATGTCTCAGCAATTTGAAACTATTCTATGCATTGAAATTTTCTAGTTATTGTGAAGCTTTGTATACCTAATTGAATCTAGGAAATCTCCTCCGAAAATGGCCGCCATTATGTTGATGTAACAGCTATCAGACGCAACATGACAGTATGGCGACGCTACGCGACGCACGGTGGGTGAGACGCACGTTGCTTAAGCGAACAGGATGCCGACACTGTGTTGATGTAATAGATATCAGACGCAACATGACAGTATGGCGACGCGAGGCGACGCACGGTGGGTAAGACGCGCGTTGCTAAAGCTAACAGAAAGGCCGACACTGTGTCGATGTAATATATATCAGACGCAACATGACAGTATGGCGACGCTACGCGACGCACGGTGGGTGAGACGAGCGTTGCATAAGCGAACAGAATGGCCGACGCGGTGTTGATGTAACAGATATCAGACGCAACATGACAGTATGGCGACGCTACGCGACGCATGGTGGGTGAGACGCGCGTTGCTTAAGCGAACAGAATGGCCGACACTGTGTTGATGCTGATTTACGCGCAGTCGCGTGCTCTACTGGCCCTCGCTGACCATCAGACTGCCGTGGAGTCGACATACAAACTATTTTTGTTTGGGAATTATAAAACTATTTAATTAGTCGGTTTTTCGGCGATAATCTTTATAATATCGACAATTTTCTTAACTTTGACTCCTACACATTTATAAAAAATACGAGTCTATTACACTGGGCCGCAATGAAAACGGGTCACTTACAAAAACCTTAATAACTTCCAAAATACTGGAGCTAGCTTTATGAAATAAAGACTAAATGATAGGTAATTTAATCACAAATGTTGCCGCAAGTAAAATCTTTCAAGTTATTTTTGATTATTGTATTGAATCCATAAATTAAAAATAAAGACAATTTTTTTAAACTTTAACAAAAGTTTCGAAACCATTTTTTTTACTTTTTTCTCTGTTGTATCATGAAAACGACGCATTTTATATACAGAAATTCGATATTCTGATCAAATTAGCATAAAAACATGCCTCTAACCCCTGAAGAGTCTACAAGGATTCCAGAAATGATAGAAAAATGACGTAGTCATCGTTTTACAGCATGAACTGTTAGTTTACAGCTCTCAATCGTTCGAAAAGTACTCCAGCCATTACCAAACGGCTGTTGTAGTCAAAAATCACTTGATACGTGCTCGATAAAGCAATCCAAGCCTTTGTATAGTGAGGCAGTGTCTAGATAAAGCAAAATAACAGTCCTAGACCTGCAAATATTTGTAAACTTAAAACACAACATCAAAATTCAAGATAGAGTGAAGATAAAAAACTCGTGTATAGCACTCATGGCTGATTAGTTAAGGAAAATGTTTCCGATGAGTCGAGGTTTACGTTATACAAGCACGATGGAAGGCTAATAGTCAGGAAAAGTACAGGAAACCTGTATAACCAAGCTCACATTGAAGAGAGAGTACCTTATGTATGAGGCACTGTACACTTGTGGGCTGGAATTTCTTCTGAAAGCCGCACCGAGCTATTAGTGATATAAAATGGTACTTTAACTGCAGAGAGGCACTTGAATGAAATCATTAATGAGTATGATGGCTCATTTTTGGGAAACATAGGCGAAAAAGGCACCTTTATGGAACTCAAAGCTCGTCTTCATACAGATTTAATAGTGTTAAAGTTCCGTAACGATGATGCTATCACACGTATGAAGTGGCCAGTACGCAACTCAGACTTGAAACCGATCCAGCATGCTTGGGACGTATTGGATCAATGAGTAGGACATCAATATTTCCCTCTAATCACCCTTTGTGACTTCAAAGAAGCAGTGAAAGATGCAGCAGAGAAATGGGTGTATTTTCCTCAGAATTCAATTAAAAACAAAATGGAAAGCATCGAAAACCAGATGACAGCTGTATTATTAGCTTCTGATAATAATACAGCGTATTAAATTAATGAAAATTGCATTTTTGTTACATTTTACCTCTTTTCGACATTAAATAAAAGTGTGAATTTTTATTTAACTTACTTTTGTCAAAAATACACTTAACAATCTGTAATTTTTATCAGTTCCATTTAAGGACTGTTAAATTATCTTTATTTTAATGTTTATTTCATAAAGCTAGCTCCAATATTTTGGAAGTTATTAAGGTTTATGTAAGCGACCCGTTTTCATTGCGGCCCAGTGTATTTTAATAGAACTAGCGTTTGTCGTTCATTACAATTAATTGCAATATTAATAGCAGTTTTTATTTTTTACGTATACAGGGACATACTTTAATGGAGTTTTAATTCAAAAGAACTTGAATGAGTAATTTTTATATTAACTCACTACAGGCTCTGTAAGTTTTCTTTAGACCTGTTTTGCTTTTAGCCTTTTCACTAACGTAACACTCGCTGTTGTTGTAATGTCTTGTGAAGATGTAATACGCACTGTATTTTCATAATTTTCGTTTATAATATTGAATAAAAAAATGAATAGTTGGAGACGTCTCCACGCCTTCCTATTGTCCATTATTTGAGACAGGATCGCGGGCTGCAGATAGCGCGGCGGCTAACATTTTTTGCATCTTTTTTCGTCTGACTGTTTTTGTTTTGCGTCCACATACACTAATACTGCAATGGCCGATCCTTACCTATAAGCAGGTATTTTCTTCTTTGATGACTAATTAACATACTCGTATGTGCATGTTACTAAATCTGTTAAATCAGAGAGTAGTTGAAGTTTAATGTAGAGAGTACGATTAATGAATTTTAATTTAAAAGTTGTATTGAAATTTTGCTTTTTAACTTACTAACGAGTGGACTGTGCCCTATCAATGGTTTATCAGAAAAGACCATGAATCTCAAACTGCAGTGCCTACGCCATGTATGGGTTAAAAACTACACCTTCAGTTAACACGCTGGCCAGGCTAATTTGGGGTCGCATTTTGTCACAATATGTATTGTGTAGGTATGTGTAGTGTTAGGCTATTAGCATAGAATTGATATTAGGTATAGATAGTTTTTGTAGAAGCAATTTTTGCAAACTTTTCACTAATCGTTTTTTACGACAGCCATTTATTTATTTATTTATTTTGCAAATATAGGTAGGTATAAAATACATTTAAAGATATTAAAAATAAACATATAGTTCAGCTATATTTTACCTTTTGTAGGCATGCAAAATTTAACATATTATAGTTAGGAAAATAAATTAAAAAGTTACTTTGCAAAAGTTTTTTTAAAATGTACAGAACCAAAGTCAATTAAGAAGTAAAATAAATTAATAAATAAAATAAAATCTAAAAATGGAAACTAATACTAATAGGTATACTAAACTAATACATTCTTTATTGTAAAAACTTTTTGTCAGTAAGGAATTCGGTGACATTATAATATGCCTTACTTACTAATTCATTCTTTATTACCTTTTTAAAAGATGGCATTGGTAATTCCCTTACACTCTTTGGTAAATTATTATACATAATTGATAAGACAAGGTAGTAACAGAATATGTTTACACAAAACACAGAAAAATTATCTTAATTATTTATCCTTGTGGTAGGTACTTAATAACTACTTTTACATAAACACAGTTGTAGTTTAGTCACGAACAAGGAAGTATAAAGTTTACATTCTGCATTAGTCTAAGTCAAATCAGGCACCACACTAGTTATTCATTTGCATTTCATTCATTGAAGTACATCTGCACTTGCAGGTGTAAGTCCACAGTTCATCTGTTAGGAACGTTCATAAAAGAGTATATTATTTTGCCAATGACCATCGATACTTCAAAGATGCTCAAAGATAAGAACTATTGAAAGAATTTTACGATTCAAAACAAGTTTTAAGTTGAAAATATGATCATATAATTTTAAATAGAGTCGTTAAATACTACAGAGGTGTACAAACAAATAATTCTTGTGAGATTAAACAGTACGTTCGCAACGAAATTGGACGCGTTTATAGTCTTCGATACTAATTTACATAAACAATACTATAGGACTGACTCCCCGTCGAGTGGGTTAACAAATATTACCCGCTAATTATTTTGCTGGACGTTACACTACGACACTAAGTAGACGTGTCCAGACAGATACCAGCTTCACCTGCTCATTACGGACATTTCAGCGAGCGATGCGCGTGCGCACGCATATGCACACGTTCCAATTTTAAAATTTTAAACGCATTTCGTCGCTATCTGTCATCGGTTGGGGACGCGGCGACCGTATTGGTCTGCGGAGGGATCGATTAAATCTGCCACAGTGCGGTGGCCATTAAAATAAAATGTCCCTTAATAGTCTCCGATAATGTTGAAATTGAAGAATTTTATATTCACTTACAGCTGTATACGATAGTAGATAAGTTATCAAATAAAATATCATAATTTGCATACATTGTTAATGTTGTTGGAAAATTAATCGTCTACCTGTATTATTAAGTATTATGTATTCGATTTCATAGCATATCGATAAATAAGGTTTGTCTGTCCGCGGAGTATACACGCGATTATTTTATCTTACATTGTATAACGGGTAAGGGCCCAGCTCCGCTATGCAATGAGCTATGCAATTATTACAACAGATCTCAATTAAATTATTACTTGTAACTTTATATGTGATAACCTAGCGGTGAAGGACTTGACTAACTGTATGTGTTAATGTTATTGTGTAAAGTACCTTCAATACCCCCTTGGGCTTGTCAATAAAATATTTACATGTATGTTAATGGAGGAATATAATATAAATTATTATAATAACTATTTCAATTGAACTGTACATTAAATCTGTAAAAAGTATAAAGAAAATGTTCTAATGATTTGTGTTCTTTGACTTATGTGTAAATAAGCTAATGTATAAATAAATCTGAGATCATTTTCCGTGTAGTGACGGAGTAAGAATACAGTCATAGTGTGATCATCTCAAATCTTAGGGACCCTATTCAGTTAAAGCTCGTAGTAGAGCAAAGTGTAGTATCCCAGTTTTCTCGACGGCAATAAAGGTGACCCTGCAAATAATAGTAGTGCTACATCTGTAGACAAAACAATATCGACTTCTATTGAAAGCTTTACTACTCATCATCATCACTACGAAAATCTGTCAATTGCAGGAGATAGGGCTCCCTTAAATAGGTCCTGTTATGAAATATAAATCAAATCAAATAATTTATTTGCGTCATACAATAGTTGTTACAGTGTAGGTATAAGAATCTCTGTATACTACCATCTACATACATTAAAAAATAGATTACTAAAATGTATTTGAAATATTTGTCAATAATACCTCTTAGTTCAATCGCATATATTCAAAAGCACCTTCCTGTATCAAAAACCTCTAGATCTCTCAAAGGGCTCATAATGGGCAAGTAATAGAGGCAAACGGGTTACGTTGTGTGTAAAGCTAGCTAAATAGCACTTAATACAGCACCTAATTACAATTAACGCATACATTTATGACTCGGTTTTAGTTTAATATGCTCCAAATCGTTTGAGTGGACATTGGTAGTATTTTCTGTGAAGGTCCATGTCATCAAATGTAGTTTATTTGTCCAAAAGAAAGTTACACTTTGTGTACATAACTATTATAATGTAAAACTATATAATAAAGTAACTTATTGTTAAATGTGGGCAGTTATTTTCAAACTAAGCCGTAGCTTGAATCTTTTTTCTTTTAAATTAATTTTATAGGCTTTGTCGCTTAGCGACCACATCGCCTAATTGAAGAATTCACAATAATTACAATTTAAAATTACGTACAGATTACCTTAATTATTAAGAACTATATTGAACTAATTTATAAAGGTCCTTAGCTATTTTAGATGTTGGTTGTGCTAGAATACAATTACAAACCCCTACATCCAAGACATTATATAATCCAACAAGATAAAGCTTGTATCTTGAAAACCAGAGTATCCTAATCTTCGAATATTCAATTTTGGATTGACAGAACTTTAGATAACTGTTTTACAAAATGAGAAAATGTGTACATATAATTGTTCATGACTGTACCTACATATGAACATGCTCACTATATTCTCGTATTCACTATATACTCGTATATGAAAACCAGAGTTATCAAAATCGTTATACATAATTGGAAGACAAAAAGGGTATAAAATTAGATTATTTTTAAGTTTGAATCAAAGGTTACGTCTGAAGAGAAATCTACCAAAAATAGATACTTGGTATAAAAACGTGTTTTCATCGCAGCAAGGAGCGACCGTTATCCGTGTGGTGACGGAGTAAGAATATGTCACCATCCCATCTCATCCCATGGGTGTCGTAAAAACCGACTAAGGGAATAACCGTAACTACTATCTTCACGAAATAAAAAGAAGGAAAACTTGAAATTAAACCCTAAACCAATCCGTCTGGCCAGCGTGGTATTAGTAGGCCAAGTAACCCTCCGTCACGGGAGGAGGCCCGTCCCTGCAGTGGGACATTAATGGGCTGTTCCTGTTATGAAGGAGCGACCGGGCAACCGTGTACCGATAGAAGCAAAGAGGCGAAAACTCACGCAATATACCGGCAGTCCTGAAAAGGTGCAGGAGGTTAGTTGCTAGGACAGGCAAATTATTGCTTTTTTTCTGATTCGGAGGTATAAAAATATAAAATGGATGTGTTATAATAATTTTTATTTTAAGTTGGTATAATTATGAGCCCTAAAAGATACATTACTTGATCTAAGGATTTAAAGTTTGTGTGTTACAGTGCATTTATTTGTGCGATCAAAGAATTATTGCCCTAAGCCTGAAACTGATTCAAAATTATATTGAAAATTACAACTTATATTAAAACAATTGTTCCCCAAAGCCTTAGCACCCAGTCACTCATAATAAAATGCAGGGCAATAAATATTTAACCCAAAAATGTTCATGTACACGAGTAAGAAGTAACATGTAATATTTCTTTGTCAGATATGAATCACATGTCCTCAGAAGCGTTACTAATTACATTTTATACAAGGTTACATGATTCACTTGAGAGAATTATGGCAACATTGTTGTTCTTACTTTCTATGGCTATACATCATAACAGCCCATGTCCCACTGCAGGGACAGGGCTCCTCCTGTGACGGAGGGATACTTGGCCTACTAGTACCACGCTGGCCAGACGGATTGGTATAGGGTTTAATTTCAAGTTTTCCTTCTTTTGGCTATACACGTGTATATAATATATCATCATGTTTCTAATGTCCAATGTTCCACTGTTGGGACAGGCCTATGCTGAAAGGTAACTTGATCTACTAGTACTATACTGACTAGACAGATTGACATAGAGTTTTACTTAACGTTAGAATTATTAGGTAACATGCTTCCAAGCTAATTAAAAAGATTTTGTTGTTTTTACTGAGGTATTGATAACTTTTTATAGAGAGCAAGGACTGTGTTGTGAAGAATTTTACGTATATATCAATTCAGGACACAGAAATATAACTAGAACTACTTACAGTTTACTGTTTCCCTGTTTAAATGTCAACATAACCTTGATTATAGCTTAGTCTTACTAATACTACGTCTGGCCAGGGTGGTATTAGTAGCCCAATTATCCCCTCGTCAAGGGAGAAGGCCCGTCCCTGCAGTGGGACATTAATGGGCTGTTATGAAATGATAACTTGATTATTACTAGATAAAAGGCTATTTTCAATTGTTGAAATGTTTTTATTTAAATACCGCCTAAAAATAGACCAATATCTTGGCAGTCGTGTCATGTAATATAGTTTTCTGAACAAAACATGTTATCAGATTTTACATTGATTGACTAAGTGATTGACAATATCTGATTGATTGACATTCATCCACGATAAAAAGAAGGTCATGGACTTGTGTAGTTTTGTACAAAAAACAATATTTATTTTGTACCACTGCACTGGGCTCATACATTGGTTGACATAAATATCTTTGTAAATTATCCCTCCAAAACTGAACACTGTCAACAAAGAAACAACTCGAGGCTTAGTTAGTAGTTACCTTATTATGTAAAAAAATGGACAATTACAACTTTTTTCATAGGGTCTTATAGAATTAAAATTGGCCACTAATAGTGGCCCACTATTGCTAACACTCACAGTGTGTCACCACCCCATCTCATCCCATGGGTGTCGTAAAAATCGACTAAGGGACTATCCGTGAATCTTTACGTAATAAAAATAAGGAAGATTTAAAATTAAACCCTATACCAATCCGTTTGGCCAGCGTGGTATTAGTAGGCCAAGTATCTCTTCGTCGCGGGAGGAGGCCCATCCCTGTAGTGGGACATTAATGGGCTATTATGATGATGACTATTACTAACATGGCATACACAATGTGGACCGACGATTTGGTAAAGTTTGTGAGGTGTGAGGAAGGCGAATGACAGCGGAAGGTTTTACACATCACATTTAAAGGAGGATTAGTGAACGTCTTTTAGATGAGATAACTATTATTAACAGTGCTAACTTGCCATGAAGTTATGCACAAGGTACTTCTTTTTTAGTGTAGCTAAGATTCAATACTAATAATTCAATAATTTTGACTCTACCACACTATTCATCTTCATCATAACAGCCCTTTAATGTCCCACTGCAAGGACGGGCCTCCTCCCATGACGGAGGGATACTTGGCCTACTAATACCACGCTGGCCAGACGGGTTTAATTTCAAGTTTTTCTTCTTTTTATTTCGTAAAGATAGTATTTACGGATAGTTCCTTAGTCGGTTTTTACGACACCCAGGGGATGAGATGGGGTGGTGATATGTTGTATTCTTACTCCGTCACTACACTATTATCTATAAAAAATGCATATATTAAAAGTACAGCTGACTTAGTACTTAATTCTCGTTAATGATTATTAATGACTCACGATATATAGCTGCAATATGTTTTTATTAGCAACTTAACTAAAACTAATTATCGTTTACCTGTGAGACGTTAAAGCTTAAACACTTTTAGTGAACAATTTATATTTTTTTACTTTTACATGAGAGCTAGGCAACAACTTGTCGCGGGGTCTTTTATAAATTAAAACGTAATGGACACCGGGGACATTCAGCGTTTAGACAATTTGTGAAATATAAAAATTATTGTCTTGCGTGAGATCGAAACTGCGACCTCATGAGGCTCTCTTACCGAGTGGATTATATGGCAATACTTAGTATTATTGTATTAATTTTTTATTGTTTGTAGCTTCTAAAGAATGCAGCACTCTGTCGGTGATAGATACGAACACATAATTATTTTCTTGAGATCGCGGTTTATTATCCCGCCTTACGTAGGAAAGCGGATAGCAAGCATGTAATGTATTATGGAAAAAGGATCCAAATTTATTAAGAAAATGATTTAATTACACCGAGGTGACGAAAACGTCTACAAAATATGGTAGATAATTAACGAAACGCTGACCTCAATAATAATGATGAAAGCAAATAAAAGCATAATTCGCGTACTAGCCAATAAGCTAAGTGTTTCCATAAAAACCATATTTCTTAACAGATTACGGAGGCAGAACCCCATATGATGTAACAGTAAGTTCGTTTGGTGATAACATGGGTTATTTACGAGTCCCTTCATTCTGTGCCAGACGAGTAGGCTTTCAGATAACTTATTGTTGAATGACGACCTTCGTGCCTTGGTACCAACTTATATAAACGACCTTGTGTCTTGTGGACTGGCAATTAGTAAATATATATTTCTTTAGTACTGTAATGTGAGGATATTTATTGGTTGTGTGTTAATTGATATGGTTTTACTTATATATAAATGTATATTATGCGTCAATCCCGCAGTTGGCCAAAAGCTTTCCAATTTGTCAATGTTTAATCTATGTTTTTTTTTTATTTGTATAGAAGTTAATGGTGGTCAGCCAATTAGGTACTGTTGCACTGTCGAGTCAAGCCTCCTGCAGGGACACGGGGAGCTTAAAGAAGTTCTCGACACCGAAACCTCGTACGCCGCACCAGCATTTTACCACTAGTGCCACCCTGTCCAAGCATCCGCGTTGCTCCTTAATGTATTAATTGGGAAAACAAAACACAAGAATGTAGGATATTGTTGCTTGGTATAATCGTAAATATATAAAACTAGCGACCCTATGTAGTGAGGAACAGGATCTTTATTGTTTGGAATGAAGATATCGCGAATTCCTATTCACGAATACTTTTGTACATACGCATACATACGCAAGTGGTATTACCTAATGCTCGTGTTAGGTGTTCCTATGTCATTTGCGATTTGAGGAAGTTTCTATTAATTTAATTTGAAAGGTAGCTAACGTTTTAATTTTAACTCAAGTCTCAGGTATCATCATGTCAAGAAATACAATGTATTTTACATACCTAATTAAAAATAACTGCATATCGTAATGGAGCCTAGTCCAGCTAGTAGCCAGTTCCAGTAAATGCTGTTTAAAGTGTTTATAATCGTACTCATCATAAAACCTATGTGGATTAAAAAATAATAGTTATTCATTATCATTGTTTTACTTTTTTACTACCTTCATGTCCAATATCTGCCATAATACATATGACTTTTAGACATAACAGTATTTTAATTTCAGACATTCGCAGTTGATATGACTGTAGTTCTTTTTTTTTATGTTCGAGCTATATAAAGTTCTACGATTTAACTACAGTAATATCGCGTGAATTTATATTATGACTTGCTTATTAAAAAATATAACTTCAGTTATAAGAACGGTCACTATTTTAATAAACACTTGTACAGAACGACTTTCTTGAATATCACAAGTTTGGTTCTCTAATAAAAATTGCAGTGAGCCGTCTAACTAACGCCTGCCGAAATGAACCAAACAAAAACACAGCTCATGCCAATTCATTAAAACTTTTTCGCTGATGACCTCACTGGTAGTACGTACTATTTATACCGGTATAGTAGAATTTCCTCCCGGCTGGCAACACTAACGGCGCGACAACGAGCCAAAGTTAGATTGCAAGAGGCTATAACACCGCTTCAATCTCCCCTACAAGATGAGAGGTGTTTGCGACATCGTGGATACATTTTTTCTGACGCTTCTGAATAATCTAATTTGGGTAGTAAATGTTTTTATTAATAAATAAAACAGGGATGAGAGGCGACGCGATGTCTTGATAATATAAGGCAAACGAGTAAGAGTAACAATTTCAATGTACCAAAACAAAACAATCTAAATCAAGGAATTCTTTATAACAATGTTATAAGTTTTTGTTATTGGTTTTCGAAGCAACGTAACTAAGTATATGGGGCATTTGTTACTATATCTCAATTATCACCAACTCCAACTCCAACTCCAACTCTTAAAGCCTCTCTACAGAGATGTCTTCTATTCTAGCCATGGATTATGGGGTTACGAAATAAGTCATTCTTGTACCTACCTTCACTCTTGGTAGAAAATGTTGGTATAAATGAAAGTAATAAAAAGTTCTTTTGTGTAGGTAACACAGTATTTCCATATCTTGTAAGAAACCTCAAATTACTGAGCTAATTTTGATGAAATTTCTATAGGACCAACAAGGAAGTTTCTACCATTTCTCTTTTTTTTAATTTGTTTAGATTTAAACCAACCTGTCCAGTAGGCGAAAGTGTTGTTGTAAAATGTATCTTATTTCAACAATTTAAGTCATAAATTGAACTGCTAACATTTAAATCGAGGCTTGTTATCTTCGTAAGTAAGAATTACACGCACTTGTTCGTACTAGTTTCAATACTTGACTAGAACGTGAACAACTTTAGGTGAACGTGTTAGCGTAATGTTTAAATTGCAATTAAAACCTATTTTACATTTCAACATTCATGTCCCTTTCAATGAAAGGGCACTATAGCAGTCCTTTCCATTCTGTCATGACCGTGAATAGTATCAAATAAAAAAACAATTTGCTTAAATTCGATGTGAAACGCTCAGGCATTTCTCATTGCTCAACCCTAGGGATAACCCTACAGATAGGCAGTAGGCTCCCTATCTATAAACCTGGCGAGGAGAGTGCTCCTCGGAGAGGGATAGACAGTGGTCTATCCCAAACTAATAAATAGTTGCCTGCCTCCATTAATCTTTAAGCTGCTAGAAATCGTAACAACAAGAGTGGCAGGAGCTTTTTGTTCACATTCTTCTTAGAGCTCTACTATTATAAGTGTTGGTATTTTGGCATACATTTTTTTCTTTTGACTTTTGCGGTGATGTCGGGGCCCCAATCATAAACGTTTCTTTAGTATTTCATTTTTTTTTTCATTTTAATTCATTTAATCAAGTAACTAGGACTCATAATACAATCATTTAACAATAATAATTAAATTAAATAAAAATAATAATAATAATAAAATGTTAGTATAACTTACAAACTATGTTAGTGTGACAATACTCGTAATAACTACTAATTTAGTCAATTAATAATGTACCAATTTTTGTTAATTTAGCTAGTCGACTGGTCCACACAGACGCGACTCACCGCTGTACCATTCCGTGAGAAATAGCACCACAACGATTCACGTATATACAGTCCAACCGACCAGCAATCATGTTTAGAATGCTATTGGGGCTACTCCGCACCCTGCACACCAGAGACGCACACTTCTTTCGCATAATAGTATAAAAACAATTCACTTGAGCGTCTGCGAACATCCCTGATGCGCTACAGAAACGAGGCAGCCCCACCAGCACCCGGAACGCGTTGTTATATTGAACACGGAGAGCGCTGTACGACTTCTGCGCATACCTGGCCCACAAGCCACACGTGTAAAAAGTGGTGCAATAAGCATGGTGCAATAAGGTGCAATAAGCATAAGTGGTGCAATAGTATGGAGACAAGAATGTAGGCTGATCCATGGCCTATACTTCCTTGCTTCTAATGTTGGCGGATTAATACCACCATTTATAAATTTAAATATTAATATAAAAAAATAAAAATGCAACTACTAGTAAGTGCATCCTCTTGTACTTTTCTAAATTTATTGATTAACACTAAAAACTTATCTGTAGCCAGTCTATGGTGTTCATATTTAGTGTACGAAGTTTATTGAATATTGGATACAAATAAGTATGTCTTAACCATGTCAGATCTAGCAGAACCTTACAGTCTTAACTTTTCTTTTAACATTGGTTAGTAAGCTGCATGAATTGGTTTGAGACGGCGCGGGACACCGATGGGGTACAAGTAAGTACTACGAAGGTAGAGCTTAGTTTAGCTACTGGTAGCGCCATCTAGTACAAAATGTAGTAAGTTACAGTTTTATGAAAACTTTATCATTATTAAGGGGAAGTTAGTGTTATATTTTTTAAATTTACTCCCTAACTTTGTAAGATTTTATTTAATGTTTGCGTTTGTCTTTATATTCATCGTTTGTTCATAATTCGGCATAATAAAATGGTTGACTATTCACGTATTCTTATCGTAAAAATAACATTTTACTCTATACTTTAAGTCAAACTAGAGTCATAACATAGTAGAGTTATGCATGGCTTAGGACATCTAAACACGAAACAGGTACGTGCCTTTGATTGACCCTACATTTGTTTTAAACAAAAAGTTGAACAAAACATTATGGTCATTCTTGTAGGCAAAGGCTGCATGTATGTTTTTATTTATTCGTATTTAATTAACCGAATCGTGGTTGGATGGCCATTGTCCGACTTACCTGCTCGATTTAAATCGCTCGCAACCGGTTACCGGCCCGTCATCAGACTTTTATTTTTAACAATTTATTTACCAAAATATCACGACACGAATCATTCATCACTATAAATAAACCCATAAAATATTCATAATGTAGGAATCCTTCACTTTTACACTTTACACTCTGTTATTAAAAGTGAATTTGTGTTTTATCTTTTAAAAAGTAAGTTTTACAATGAAATACCTACCCATATTGTTATAATATATTGTTTTAAACAACATTCCTTTGTTAGAACTAAGGCAATACCTACGTTCAGCAAAAATTAAGTTTCGTGCATTCCGTCCGATTTCAAATCGCTTTCGCGACGTTCGTATTTCGCGCCGCGCGTACTGACCATGGAGCGCGTATGGCGCGTCTGCTGCAAAACGTCACTGTTGTCCGTCAAACACAGGGGCGGGCCGCTGAGGGACGCGCCTTATACACGTGCGGCTAACTTCACAGCGCACCTCTCGCTCTGTACTCTGCGAAGTGAGCTGAGTCACAATACACTATACTCGTGCTATTTGATTTTTGTGCTATTTATTAAGAAAACAAACAGTGGTGAGTCATTTTATTGTAATATTATGTCCTTAGGCGAAGTTTTAGTTTTAAAGAAATGCGGTTTGTAGTAATAAATACAAGTTCTAACTTTGTAGAGCATTGTTTATGTCACAAAGACGTCTGTACTTTGCAAGTCTTACGACAAACATAAGAAGTTATTTCAATAGAATCAAACCAATAGACATATTCAGAAAAAAATACTTATTCTATTTCAGAATCATAAATTAGATAAAACTAATACTTTAATAAATTATCATGTTATTTTGTTATAACATAACCTCAAAGTTGTGACATTAGTCATTAGCAAGAGCGACCAATAGATGGCGCTGCCGGCGGAGGCGGAGCTTGATAACTGCCACACTAGTACTAGACGTATGTCATTGCGATAATTGAAGGTTAGTTCAGCATTGTCGAAAATTTTAGATAAGCGTTGTTTATTTTATTATCACCCCCGGTCACCCCCTCTTTTTGTAAATATGGAGTTCCCGATTGGCAGGCGAGTTTACCCTACGTTTTGTTTTTAATCTCTTTATTTATCTGTTTGATAAATTATAAAATGGAAGTTTCTAACTTTTTGAATAAGTACATATTTTATAAATAATAGCTATGCTATACGCTATCGAATATTAAAGGGTTTGCATAATTATGGTATTTATGACCATGCCAGCATTAAGCTTTTATATTTTAGATGCATCGTGCACGTTATTATTTATTTCGTACTTATTTCAGCATTGTCTAGTATTTTTAGTCATAACTAAAGAGTTTATTTTTAGTGTGGGATTCGAACTTCCGACCTTGTATGCACACGCAGTTTGTTTATACAACCTCTTTGCCACAGAGGTCTAGGCCACAGAGGCAGTTAAGAGCAGGTATATCTGTTGATATATTATAATAACTGCATCAGGTAAGTATCATTGTTATATTTTGTTTATTGTGATTCATTCTTCTTATTCAGCCACGTAAAAAAAACCCTTGAATGCACTTAATAAAGAACTCAAACGTCCCCACCAGGACACAGGTAATCTTAAACATCTTGATACTTTAATCCGAATATATAGAATTATTACACTACTTAAACAAAAAATCTGTCGGAGCCCGCGGACGGTCCAAGGCGTTGTTGGGGGCCGTCTCTTGACAGATTTATGGCGTGCGTGGCTGTTACTCGTACGCAGGCCCCCTGCACCCCTCATCACCCTTCGCGACCCTACTACATCCCCTTCCCACGAGGCACCAGAAATTAAAACGTTTCATATTTGAAATTCTTTTAAACTCACCGATTTTATTTGTAAACTTTGGTTATTTACTCTATATTGCTAGTCATTTTTCTTTGATTCCTCATAAATATGACTCCACCAGTGAACACCTAACGATTCTGCCAACTTTATGGTTAAAAAGATGAATTTTATTCGTCAAGATTCTTTTGTTTTAGAAACATCTGCGAACCTTTCCCTTAATGAGTTTATTACACCCAAGAAATAAGATGGTTTATTGATATCATATATTATTACTTTGACTTTGACACTACGTAGTACCTACACTATAACTAAAGTAATATTAAAATTAAGTAAAGATTGAATCAAAACAAAACTTAAAAACGTGTTGTTTCTTCAAAAATCGCAAGTCTAACTGTAAGGATTTATTGCGTAACAGCATTTGACTCCGTAACTTACAAAAAAGCACTCATTGTAATGAAAACAAAAACTAAAATTTACGACTAAGCACATAATAGCAGTAATGCATCACTCGTCATAATGGACAGATTACGTCTGTCACTTTTTGACAGATTTATGTGCATTGCATAATGCATAACTGTTCATAGACAACAAAAACGTTGCATTCATTCAAAATTCCGAACGTGTTAAAAAAATAACATTCGGTAATTATAATTTAAAATTAGATATAATAATATAGAGCTCTTCCATTTTTAAACATAACCGTTAGTTTTCTTTTTAAATTGGAATGTAGTTAAGTCTATGTTAATTTGATGCAAATGTTTTAATTTTTTAAATTAAATCAATCTGAGCACAAATCTCACATTTCGAGCTGTCATGTACCGATATATTGTACGTACATACAAACTTATGAGAATGGTCAATCTAAAATTAAATAAATTTAAAATGAAATCTATATTGTTTAGAATTAGAATAATTTGGTTGTCGTTGTTGTGGTTGCTACCGGCGATAGAGAAAATTGATAGTGTCCTAGTATACCCGAAAACGAAATGGCTTTATCAGTTTTGACAAAAAATTCTATCATAATTCAAATTCATTAAGATCGTTATTTAATGTTTATGCGTGAGCTTGACGTCATTGGTTGACCGTAATCAAAACTATGCTTAGATAGGTGCAATCTATTTTAAACTTTCACTTCAACGCAATAAATAATAATATCTACTAACACAATACAAATGTCACTATATTTAAACTGTAGAGTTTGTATGTGAAAAACCATGAAAAACCATTAAATAATTTAAAACTAAAGTCAACTTGTTACTTTTGTGACATTACAAGCTTGTCATTTCAGAAAAACTGAAAATGTAGAATTTAGATATTGGCTGGTAAGCTACCCAATTGTTGGCACCTTAAGAGTGGACATCGTGTCAGACTAAAATATAAAATATCATAAAATGATAAAATACTTTAATCTTTGCTTATACTTAATCATTATTATGTGATTGAATAGTATTAAATAAATATTATTGGCACTAATGCCAATAAAAGGATTCTGATAAATTTATTGTTGCTATGTTGACACATGAAATAAATAAAATATGATAAAAATACTAAATAAATAATATTTGAACTTGAATAATCTATAGTGTTTTCTTTCTTTTTACTCACTTTTAACTGTTAAGTGCCAATAATTGTAGAACTTCTAACGATTAGGTGGTTTACCCTAATTTGATTAATATTATAAAATTACGAAAACTTTAAATTGAAATATGCGCCAATGACGTCATGCAAGAAATGATAGGGATGGACATATAAGGAAAAAAGAGAGAAATTCATTAGAATAAAACGTTTTACCGAAAATATGCTCTAGTAACAGTCAATAATGTTGACTTTACTATTTGTTTTTATAAATATCTAACGACTTTTTGCTAATACAAGAGAACTGATATGTCAAAGTAGCGTCATGATTTAGCTGATGTTTTGTTGTGCGATATTGAACCTAATAGTTTTATGACATGCAACTAAAATTAACTCTAGAGGTGATAAGGCCATTTAGTTTTTGACTATACATAAAGTCTCGGGATCGAATCTTAAAGGAATAAGACGATTCAGAGACATGATTAGCATGAGACTAGATTTCTGATCAGATTATCTCTCAACACAAATCTCAACTCTTACTCAAAAGAATCTTTTTCATAAGTAAAAATCTTAATGGTTAATTCATTATTTTTAACTTTATGCCATAATCGTATACCTATCTAACTGCTGAAAATTTAGGTAATAACTTTTAAATAGTGTCCAACTCAGATAAACATTTATTTCTAAATACCTGCATCTTAATCTAGGAGTTTTCACTTTGTACCTTATTACTTGTGAAGGTTTAAAATATTATGGTTTTAACTTAACCATGTAGAGTCGTATTTAACGAAAAAACTATAGTACGTTACATAGATCTAACAACATAAACATTGACAAAAATGTTTTAAGTGTATTTTTTCTAGGAATAAAAAACATGAAGTCATTAAATATATTAAAATGTCAGATTTTAAAACTAGATAATTTGAATTAATTTAATATTCAATGACGACCATTAGTCACAAGAAAGAATTTTGTCAATGCGCGATCAATCCATTTAAAAATAGAACATCCGCCATCTTTAAAAAAATATTAATAAATCAACTGAATACAAAGTACGCACATTGATATACAGGTTGTTGTACAAAATGCGTATTTATTTAGATACATATTAAGCTAATTAATAATAAATCCAGTGTTCCCCGGATTACGGTGACGCGCCGGGACAAATGTTTCCGGTCGCACACGGAACGGCTTTTATTTATTTTTATTATTTTTATTTACGAAATAAAAATTTATGGTCGTCGAGACCGCCTTCCGTGAGATTTAGCGAGTGTGTCATAGACTCGGGGAGCTGAAAACTCGATCTGAATTGAATTATGTACGTTTTTAATGGTTTCGCGGTTCGTGCGTCGAAAAAGGTTCTCGTAATGTATTGGTGGGATTGTGTTTGTGTGATTTAAATTCATATTATCGGCAGACAAGTGGATTTTAGGTAACGTTTATAAAATTTTGCATCTATATTTTATGTTTTGATGTTGATATCATATTTTATACGTTTTGTTGCAATTGAATCTAGTCTTTATGGCTTTAATTAATACTGTGCAAATCTAAACCATCAGTGGCTTAGGGTAACTCAAGTTAATCATTATTGTTATACCTTTCCACTGTCTATACCTATCTCAAGTTTCGTATCAACAGAGATTATAGTCACATTCAGTCATTTTACTTATTCATGTATCCTTCATTGCAAGGCAAGCATCTGATCTTTATTTTAATTTATTACAATACAATTTAATAAGAACATACAAATAGTTCTAATTCCATTAATTAAACTGGTCATATTTTGATAAATATAAAGTATATAAAACCATAATATTGCCATAAATAACTTTAAAATTAGAGTTGTAATTTCTACTTCGTGGATGTCTTACACTTAATTTATAGGTTGTTGCCAAGTCACCTGTCATATAACTACAACTTCTGGCGAAGTGGTTATAATATTATTGACTGGAAAAATAAAAGATATCTTCTTATATTATTCAAACAAATTAATTAATTATGTTTTGTATCCTTATTCTCTTAAAGCTCAAGCTTAAAGTTACTAGACCTTAGCTACTAGGTCATTGATAGATCGTTGTTATAATAGACTCATTCTTAGTAACTTGTTTTTCAGAATTGGGTTTTTCACACAAAAATAATAATCATAAATAAAATATACATACAACTAATTTTTGTTTCAGAAATTGAATCTAATCTATTAAAACTAAGTAATATAGATAGATGTACGAGCATATAAAAAATTGAAAATAATACTTACTAGCTTATAATATCACCAAAGATGTAAATAAAATATTAATTTACTTATTTATTAGAAGTTATAAATAATAAAGCGAATATTTCCTCACCTCATGAGATGCGATATACCTACTCGTAAGTGTAACTACATACTAAAAATAATTTTCTTAGAAACTGAAAAAATATGAATGAACTTACGTTGAAGTTCTTGTACCTCTAATGTGGGCTGGGTAATCCCATTACATGGGTATCGTACATCTCAACTACAAAAACATAAGAGGGATATCTTGATATAAAATCCTATACCAGTTTCCTGACCAGCGTGGTAGTAACTAGTAGGTCAATTTCGCCACTGTCTCTGTAGAAAGCTCGACTGTGATAGAAAGCCTTAAAATTACGACTAACTTAACTTTTTGCGGTGGACTAAGACTAAGAAAGTCAACGTAGAGAAGGTCATATTAAAAGTACTGTGGTTTCGAGTAAATGTAAAGCCTCATCCATACCCCCAGAACATTTATTAGTTAAACCTACTGGAGGTGATATTTTTAATTCTTTAAAACCTTACGAGTGTTATACATTCCCAAAACAAAACGAGATAAAGATTAGGTAAATTACAATCACAGAAACAACATTTTACAAATATTTAAGGAAAACAAATACCTTAACTATTTTATTGCCAACTACATTCTTCTGAAATCAGACAACCGACCTTTTCAAAATAGACTTCCCTTTTCTTCAAGTCCACCACACAATCATTATTATTCGCCTTATTGAACAGAGAAAGAAACCCTATCTGTGTCAATTTATCTGCAGCCGCGTATCGAACACTAGGTCCTGACAAACATACATACACACAACAATAAGTTGTATTACAAGCCCGAGTACAAATTTAGTTATACACCCACTCGCCCGACACGATTATTTATAATAAAACCCTTTTTTATACGATTTTGTTTCCGATTCAACATAAATAAGATATGTTATTTAAAGTCAATATATCACTTGACAGGTGGTAGGCAGCCATTTTTATTATAACAGAGTAATTAATACTCAAGCGCGTCGATTTAAAGGTTATATTTGCGTGGTCGTAGTATATACTTGGGACAAGCAGACGCTTCATAAGATTTACACATATATCAAAGTAAGCCTTTGTGTGAAGGTAGTGAGAGATTTTAATCAACGTCCGAATACAACGGCTATAAGGACTGTTCGATTCCAGGCTGGAGGACTCTTACGATTAATTGAGTATAAACGATTAATTAACCATTTCTTACATACAGATGTGCATCAATTCTTTATAGATGTGACTGATTTTGAGTGAAAATTAAATGGCCAATTTTATTGGATGTTAAAATGTATTTAATTTCAAAACCAATTTGTTTTGACTCGTTAACTGAAATTAATAAATGTTAATAAAAGCTATGTTTTTGACATTTTATTTATTAATGCGAAATGTTCATTATGATATTTTAAATTATATCTGTATTTTGATCATAATGACTATAATATGACGTAATGTGAATGTAACACGCTGTATAAGGACGAGTGCTACTAATCACAGGATATCGTCCACATAATAGCTCGAGGAACAACGTTATCCGCGTACTTAATTAAGCAATTCATTGTATCTAATTACTATAATTAATTTCATAAACTATTCAATTTAGAAAATATTGTTATTTTTTTAAATGTACAATCAAGGAACCATTTTAAGGTCACAAGAACTCAGTCAAAAGATAAGGATCATGGAATAAGTGATTCTGATTAGTAGCAATAAAATTAAATTTACAAAAAGTTACCTTCGCCTCACCAGGCTTACAAACAAACAAAGTTGCAGTACCTTCAGTAACTCCACTAATGCCTAACGATAACTATACTAAACATGTGCAAACAGTAAACATAAAATTAACTGCCGCCAGCAACTGATGCCACTACTAACGCCATCTATTACAGCAATAAAACAACGTAATGATCCCTTGTTCTTAGCTTTGGATTTTCAGTGACTTGGTAGTCGCCAGGTTCTTAAGTGAAAGGCCAAGTTAGTAATAATGTTTTCTTAAAAAATCTATGTATTGTGAGAATGTAGAGATAGTGTATTTAGAGTGTTGAGTGTCAGTAAGGCTAGGCGTTGCGTCGGCGGCTGACGCGGCGGGTAGCGCTAATCGATGCGCGCCACTGCGCTGTCTTCCGACGGCGGCCATTACGCACCTTTATGGCCACCCAGCCCCCGTCCCCCGCGCCGCTCTAAGGCGGCACATGACGAATCAATATGCCGCCAACCGACTCAACACTTATTTATTTGACACGATTTATTAGCCGAATGCCTGTAAACTTTTATGCGCCCCTCTATCCTCATCCCCCCACCGCCCGCCCGTGGATGCTTTATGATGGACACAGCAGTGATAAAATTCTATGTTTCGGCTGCCGTCTACTTTTATTGGGAATCGGAACAGATGTCTGGATGAGGCTTGAGGGAGCACAATTACTATTCGAACGTCGAATAGTAATTCGATGGCTCCTGTTGTTTTTAAAGAGGTAACCGTCTAGGGCAATAACAATTTCTTTTTACAATTTCGCTTCATTAATTACCATTTTATTTTGCCGGGCGGTGCAATTAACATTAGTTACTTTTTTACCGTCGCAAGCGCTCAGCGACTGCGGTGTAGAGACAAAATGTCGGCAGGAAATGTGTAATTTTTTCACAAATATTGCGGAAGGAAGACGACGGCTTCCTCTCGCCTGTTTAGATGGTTTTTATGCTAATCGTAGAGATTTGCTGGGTTTTCTTTTAGCAGTACAATTATTCACGGTGTGCGGTCGCGGCTCGCCCTTTAAGAAATTAGCGCTAGGGCAGCCACGCTACCGCGTCAAACACAAACTGACACGGAATGTCTCGGCTCTACCCTCCGCCTAGTGTTACGCGTCTCCTCGTAAATTGCCAAGCTTACTTACTTGTACTGAAATAAAGGAAAGGAGTTTGTTTGTTCTACCAAACTATACCGATTCATTCGAGATTTTTAGGGTAATCCCATCTATTTTCTATACCTACCATTTTATATATACTTACCCTTCTAAGATTTGTTTTGTTATAGTAGTCTTGTTACTATTAAAAGTAGCTTAAATTAAGCAAGGCTATGAAAAACGTTATGTTATAATGGAATTAGAAACCTTGACAAAAAGCAACCACAACATAAAACTAATCTCAAATAATGAACAGCCTCCCTTAAATAATACTCCATAGTTATAATGTAAAACTATTAAGAAACACACAAACATTGCAACACTAGAACATTAGCTAACGCGGCAGTTATTTTTTATATCCCCAACGAATGCTAAGCATGGTCGCCGTAACTTTTAATGGCCGATATACATGCATAACAGTGCTTTTACGAGTAGGTAAGGACAAAGCTAACGACTTAACACCAATAAATTAATTTACCAATAAACTGGCAACACCCGCGACCGGTGTTGCCTGCTCCTTCAAAAGGAAATGTGTGCGTTAATTAAAAATGACCATCGCAATAATGACCTTTGGGTATTAGATAAAAAATTGTTCATGCTAAATATGTAGTAAATTATTTGTTTGTTTGTCATATTTTAATCTTAGAGCTGTTAAGTAAATATTAAAACGAGAATACAATATTTAAAAAGTTAATTAATAAGAGTAATAATACGGAGGTCGTTGGTGTGCGTCATATTCGAATAAGTAATCATTTATATTGCATCGTATCGTGTACAAAGTCAATATATCACTCAACAGAGCCTTTAAATACTTAGTCGATTACTATTCGGTAATCAAACGAAATCGAATTGAATCGATTATATTTGACAGCAATTAACACAATAGTCGATTATAAATATTGCGAGTAATTATGTAATAATAATTGGTTCTGAGTTAACCGTGACTCCACAAACTATTGATAAAAATCGATTGTTTTCTTGTTTGGGTTATTGGTTTGATTATCAGCTGAGTATATTACGAAAAAAATTACATTATACCAAAAAGGCTTTTATATTGTCATCTTTCGCTCTCCAGACTGTCTCTTTCATAATGACAAAATGTTTTCAGCTAAAGCTGTTGGCGTCAAATGAAACTCAGAGCAGGAAGTGTTTTATAGAGCCATTGACCTATATTTTATTCAGTTCTGTCAATGACGAATACATACGTACCTTTTTGATGAAAAATGTTGAGAAGGAATGAATGCGGAACCATTTTGGGGACCTTTGTAGCTCTCCGTAATGTTAGCTGGTGTCGTGTGCATGTAAATGTAAAACAATTTCATCTCGCTTCACGCAGCTCTACGACGGACGGGCGTCGAGGCGGCGAGGAAACCGTTCCGTTTCACACGTCGACATTGTAACTCCACCCGCTTCGTTCCATACTCGAATGCATAACAGACAAACAGGCTAATCCCGGCGTTATCGTAAATTGTCAGTTTATGACGTGCGGAACGGTCGCGGGGCGAGGGGGCGTCGAGGGGAAGAGTTTTCTAATTTCGCCCCCTGCGCCCGTTTTGATGCGCTAATTCGTGTAAGCAGTTTCTGAACGTGCTTGTTTCGAGTTCACTTCAATTTGCCAGGGACGATGTTGCTACTCGGCCGCCCTTACTGCCAAGTTATAAAGTCGCGATTAACTGGAGTTGAGGTCTGCATATCTTTGCAAGGTTATCGTCGGCTTTTACATAGAGTTGCGCAATTTACATACATTTGTTTGTTCGGTTTTTAAATTGGGGAATTAACTGTGTTAATCGCGATGTTGTTTTGCTAAAGGTTCTCGCAGCAAGTTCAAAGTTATGTTGCCTACATAGTACCTACGCGTAATGTTAAATTATTTATTTATCTTATTCTGTAGAGGACAGACGGACGGCTCAGTTAATATTACATTACAAGAGGATATCAAAGCGGTGCGCGCGCGATGGGATCTCGCCCTGCGCCCGCGCATCAGCAATTAATACTCTTCATTTAATCGATTCCTTCAATTATTCCACCTTGATATATGTTAATCCTTTTCGGTCTCGGCCTCCCCGGGATATTGTTGGCTATAATTACGTGGGAGGCGACCTCTATTGACAAGTATTGATGTTTTTAATCTGATGTTAGGATAAGACGTTAGTATGCGCTCGTCCGTCCGTCTGTCCGTTGATTTGTGGCCGGCCGGCTCATTGCCTCGTAATTATTGGATTTCGGCGCGATATTTATTGGCATTTCTTCTCACAGTCGCCTTGATTTATCATTGGGCTGTCATTCGAGAGAGAATTATTGCGATGCGTGCCCGTCCGGGGAGAACGTTCAATAATAATCGAAGTGGTGTTTTTTTTTCGTTTATTAACGTAGAATCCCCGAAGGTACATCCAATACGTCATATTTCAATACGTTACGCGTTAGGACACATGATCACCTCCATTAAGGCGCGTCTTCTCCCGACGGATTAGCGCCGTCGAGTAATGAGATGGCGAAAAATATTGGAAATAACATGCGACAATAATAAACGTATAATAGGGGAGAGGCAACGCAGCTGAGACCTCATCCGCCGCTAGGGGCGCTGCGAACGCTTCATGTCATACTCGTAACACGATGATTAAAATGTAATAAAATATAGATAGGTAAGTATGTACAATTTAATTGTTTTTGTATTTGTTTAGCTTTACCTGTTCATAGATTATGAAGTTACTTATACTGAAGGCACATGGTCTCTAGTAGGTAGTGTAGGTACAAACAGTGTCCTTTGGTCAATGTATTTTGATAACTTCGAATAAGTACCTATACTTAGGTACAAGCGAAGTTCTAAATTAAAATATACTGAATAATATTCAAAAAAGCACTAAGCTTTAATTACTTAATGTAAGTACATTTTTAATCCTTGGTTCCGGTTTAAAACAAAACAGTGTCGACGACAATTAAAATAAAAGATGTGAATAATATTTTAATATTATCTCATTTTAAAATTCCATAATATTTTTAAGTTCTATTTTATTTAACAATACGAATTTTCATAACACACATAACAAAGATATTATTATGTACTTAATTTATACAAAAGTCTAAACAATCGAAGAAACAAATGCTGTGTACACTTTTAATAGGCAAACATACATAATATTGTGTTTAAGTAAGTTTTATTGTGTAAATTTGTGTGTATTGCTGTAAGTGTGCCATACTTTAAATAAATAAGAAACATCTATTATGTACAAATACACAGAGATAAAAACATTTATTTCATGTAAACACTCATTAGTTTCTATTTACTACACAATATATAAACTACCATCAGAGTAACCAGTGGCGCCATCTATTATTGAACTCAAGAATCATTTCAGAGTTAAAAAACCTATAAATCTTTTTTAAGACTTTTATAGTATAAACTATTTTAAAAAAATACATACAACTTTTTTAAATGATTATAAAAAATGTTAAAACACTGATAAGAAACAATTTATATAAAAAATGCAATGCATTACCGAGCTCAGCAATGGCGTTCGCGCCAAAATGATGGATTAACGTCACACGGGTATTTTCTTTTTTAAAAACGCAAACAAGAGCTCGAGGCAAAATTGCATCTAGCTAATATTCCCTTGCCAATCATGTTGCTCAGTCAATTTTCAATTTTCCCGTTAATAAGGACGTCAACTCCCGCCTTCAACAATATCGGAAGGTTTTTATTGAGCTTCGTTGAGACATAAAACTGTATAAGAAATAAGGAAAACATTGTTTTTAGGTAAATATGTTTATTATAAACCTATAATTATTTTTTTAAAATTTGTGTTTTGCGTCGGATTAAGTAGCGCGGTGGTTTCGTATTCATGATTAAAATAGAATTAAAACCTATATATTGCAGGATTCAAATCAATTGACTCGATACAAGTCGTGGTTCCCAAGTCCTAACATTTGACCTATTAGTGTGTTCCATTGTCTAAACCCCCACATTTTTTTAAGCCCTTAGCACTTAATTAGGATTTTTTCACCATAGGTCAAATTTAACATAATTACATTCCTAGTAAAATAATAAAAGAAAGAAAATATTCAAATCAGTAAATTAAACATTTTTATGAAATCTTAATTTTTTTTTAAACTATAGTTAACAAAAAATTAGTTTTTGAATATCAGCCGCTATTTCGTCCGTCTTTCAATAAGCAGAGTGGCGCAGTGGAAGCGTGCTGGGCCCATAACCCAGAGGTCCGTGGATCGAAACCACGCTCTGCTAGTATTCTTTTTGGTGTTTTTTATTTTACTATGAATATTTTTTTAACATTTTTACCCCTTTACTGAATTAATTAATGCAATTATAATTATTGACAGTAGTAATTACATTATTTTTTGATATTTTAAGGCCACTTTTGAAGAAAAATGCACATCTTACACTTTCTGTTGCGCATTTTTCTAATGCATTGTTTAAACAAACAACTGAGAAATGAACAACAGTCAAATAGTTAAATTATTAGTAAAAACTTGAGATTTTAATTTTCCACGTTTCAACAGTAGGATGACCACCTGTCGCGAAAAAAAAAACTAACTCAATATTTCAATTATTTTTTTTGCTTCCTTAACTCGTTTCATTACATTGTAAAGCATTTAAATACAAAAGCAAACACAAGAAACTTATAGATGTATCAAGTCCATTAGGGTCGCGTCACACGAGATTTATGTTTAATTGAAATCTTCGAGTTATTGTGCCACATTGATTTATACCGACGTTCGGACAGTCGATATCGGTGCACTTTCAATCGACATCGCTCACGGCTATATTCGATAACAATAGACATTGTTTGACTATGTGCTAAAAAACTATTTCACTTTATATTTGTTTAGGTAATATTAAAGTAATTGCTACCCAGAGGCTCGCTCGCGAGTCACGAACTAATCTTGCTCATGTTTTACTTTACAACTTATTTACTTATTACTTTAAGTTATTTAAATCCTGTCTACTGTAAAAGGATTATTTTGTTGTATTCTGTAATAATCGTAAACATTGTTAAATAGGTACTATCTTATCTGTATAAAATATCATGTCATGTAAGATTGTAATTCAATCTTTGTATTTTGCAAGCAGCAGTCCCTTGATAATCTCTTACTAAAAGCAATAATTTATTCATACCAACATATATGACCGCATAATATCTATATATTGACATCTCTTTATTACTCCTACGTGAATAATATTATTATGAATCCTTACAGCGGCAACACAAAAACGAAACTGACAACTTGCTTTGGAAATATCGCACTTAAAGTGATGATAATACTGATCATTATAAACGTAAACTCATCTGTAGGTCAAGTCATGAATAAACGGACACATACATTTCCACAAATCCGTGTCAAGAATCGAAGAAGACTTTAAAAAAAGAAGTTATCCTACTGACACGAACGTTTAATAAATAATATCTTTTCATATGTTATTATTTATTGGACGCCACGCCAGCCAGCCTCCGACAGGACTATAACGATGACGAATACGAGATACGTTTGTAAAAAACCCTTTTGAGTCTTGACGCGTGATATATTCCCGCGAGAGAGCGTTATAAAGAACGCGGCGGGGTGCGCGCGCGCCTCGCGCTGATTGGCTCGTGTAATGACTCCATGCGCGGACGTTCCGTTCTCGAAGTAGGACTGTGACGTAGACTAATGACTGCTATATGGTAAACCAATGACGGATGGGCACCTCTGAACCTATTGTGTATAGTATATAGAGGCGTTGCGCTGCAGTTGAAATATCACATCGATTTGCCAGTTCTGCACAAACTCTAGCTCAAGGCTAATTCTGGATCGTAAATTATAGTAAAACGATTGCAGCCTTGTTTCTTGAAGTTCTCAGATATGAAAGTGTGCATGACTTGATGAAATTACTTTACCTATATAACATTCGTTGTCACCTCTAAGTCACGTTAAAGTTTTAAATACTAATCAGAATTACAATTTAGGACTCTCAATTAATTACTGTAGCTTAAAGTGGTATTCACCAAAACAAAATAAAGAAGAACTTAGCTTCCGTCGTTTTTAAGTATCTCCCCAGTACCACAGTTTCAATAGCGTATTATATTTGTACAAAAATTTCTCTAAATATAGTTTAATACGAAGCATAATAGAATCAATCTTTTTAAAATCCCTTAAAGGGCTTACGTTTAAAAACACGTAGATGATCGTTCAGTACCGGCTAATGAATCTATCAATCCCTAGGGTGGCATACATTGTCCGGCCAGACATCGGACGTGTGGCCAACTTACCGACTAGATTGATTACTTTGGAAATTTGCTTGGATTTTAATTGATTAAGCATATAAGTTGAAATTCCCGTGTGATTTTATATTTTCTGAAGTCCTGTTACTTTAAATAATTATTAATAACTTGACATAAATATCAATTAAAAGACGTTACAGTCACTAACACGTACAACATTTCCTATACAATCATTTTAAAGACACATCAAACTGGACAAAAAAATTACCTGTTTCAATATTTACCTACATTAATCAAATGGGTATTTCCTCTGATACGTACCTAACATAAAACCAAATTAAAAATACAAGATCTACAATCAAACTGTTATCATTATAGGACAACTAATTCGGTATGTTCACATACTAATACCGTCTAATATAAAAGTTCAACTTCTTCTTACTAGCTTCTTGATGTCACACTAAACGCTGGTCATACGTATGGTTCAGTGTAGTATGTTGTTAAGTGTTACAACTACAAAATTCAATTAACAATAATTAAAGTAAGAATGCTTCCAAAAAATACCTTGGAAAAAAACTTCTTAGCATCGTTTTGACTCTAAACGTTATTTAATTTCTAGTTATAATCTTCTTAGTAAGCAGTGACTGTGTCAATTTTATATATTCCAACGTGAACATAACCCCATACTAGTATGTAGGTCCAAAAGTTAGCAACAAGTGCGTTGACAGGCTGTATTAAAGCATACTTACTCGGTAATACTGATGCAATTAAGGTTTGTACTGAAGAGCAGATGAAAGGCCCTATGTAATATGAAATGACGACCTCTGTGGCGTAGTGGTTATATAACATGACTGCTACGCAGAGGTCTCGGGTTCGATTCCCGCTTAATGCAAATCTTTGTGTGCATGAACATGATTGTTTGCATTGGTCTGAGTGTTTCTATGTATATGTATGTATTTAAAAAAAAAAAAGGTATTTAAGTACAAGCTCTGCTTAGTTTAGGACTAGTTGACGTTGTGTGAATGTCTGAGTATTAAGTATTTATTTTATTAATAACATATTTAGCTCTTTGATGGCCTACTGCAAGTACAGTACCTTGTGAAGGGAATCTTGACCTTCTAATACCACATTAGCCAAATGTATTGTAGGTACATTATTTTGACCAACGTTACTAAAATGTATGCAATATTTAACATTAACACAATGTTATCTAGTCCCAAACTAAGCAGAGTTATACTGCCACATGGTATAATTAACAAAAACTACAATACGTTATATTGAGTCTAGTACATATAACACCAATATTTGTTCAAAGATGTACCGACATACAACAAATTTAAATCGTTCATTACCATCACAAAAACGTACCTAGGTTGGGAGGGAATCAATTATAATTCCCATTAGAGGAAGGCGGTTCCAATGAGTTATGTTGGTAGTAGTTGGGAAAAAAAACGCGGGGCATCGCTAGTGCACCTTGTATTGAGTTACAATTATTACTTATTATTAGGTTGGTACGCGTGTAAGTTTCCGTTATGTATTATGTACTACATGGAACGGACTGTTGGTTTAAAAAAGATTAGTAATTTTTTTTAAGAACGCGACGTTGGTGGTGCTATTCAGAGGTCTCGGGTTTGATTTGCTATGCGACTTTTCGCGTGCCTGTACTTACATGAATATTTTCATTGTTTTAGTTGGTTGCTATGTATAATATAAACAAATAAACGGTAGTCAAGTATGATTATTATTTGTCTAGCTGCATCCATCCTACAAGCTTTGCTAATTTTAAGACTAAATGGCGATCTGTGTGCTAGATAATATCACTAGAACAACAAACTTATCTAGATTTAAGCGGAAATCGCACAGGGTATTCGGTTTGATTACCAAGGTGACGCAGCGGTACAATATGCGATTGCCGTTCATATGGTCGCGGACAAAAATCCCACGCAACACAATTATTTATGCGTGTGACAAGAATCCACTAATTATGTTATTTAGTCATCGCAAGCTTAGACGGAACCATGTTGCAATTGTTGTCTTTGTAGAAAGAAAAATAAGTCCACTTATATTGTATTTTTTATTTTTTTTTAATTCGTACAAAGTACCTGTACGTAAAGGCCATCTTGAGTTACTTCATGGCGCGCCTGTTCTGTAACCGCCTTCTAAGATTCTGATTGCAATTTGAACAAGAGAATGCTGACGTCACAATTAGCTCGAAATTCAAAAGGTGTTGAAAAAGGGTATCGTTTGTATTGCACGTGTAAGGTGACGTACCGCGGGGTGCAGCGGGGGTCTGTTGCGGGGTGCAGGGGAGGGGGGTGCCAGCTCGATCGATGGCGACGTCGTTATTCGGGCGACAGCCTTTGACGACGTCGCGGATACGTTCCGCTTTGCGCCTGTTTTAATTTCTTCATTTGTATGATGATTTGGAAATTAGGAGTCTGAGTAGGTCGGTGGGTAGGCTTGACTATGGTAATCTTTTTGTAGGTAGCGAATTTTGAACTGAATTAACAAGTGGTATTTTTAGAGTGGGTTTATAACTTGCTTAGATACCAAGGGTCTTTTGTATACCCCGTTAAGGTTTCAGGATGCTTTAAATATTCTGATGATGTTTTCAGCCCTACCTCTATTACCTTCCTTAGAGGTTAAATAGTCTCTTCTCAGGTGGCTTAAGTATAAAGAGACTACAAATGTATCACAATTTACTGTCACAAGAAATTCTCCTTCATAAACTGAAAATGCGAGCAATTTTGTACGTACTTATGTGATAATGAGACTTACATTAGGTAAATATATACCTAAACAGAGCCATATTTAAGCTTGAACAGTTATTAAGCATAAAAACGTTGAAACTGTCTCTACGATGACAAAGGATAAACTCGATTCTTAGATACTTTGTAGGTCCTACGTGCGGGTGCTGGTCCAAATCTGGCTCTATGATGGCACATTAAAAATACGATGAACTACGGTATCCTACTAGATACTCTGGTGGGATACCGTGGTCCATCGTACGAGTGAGGATTCAACTATGATCGCAAATATTTCTCGCCTAGTGAAGGAATTTGATTCTTCATACAGAACATAAATATTTATTCAGATAACCAAGTTGTAGAGTTATAACTGACTCTACTGGTAATGCAGTCAACTACACATTATACTAAAAAAGTTTTAAATATAATAAAATAGCACCAATTCCAAAACTAGTACCCTTGGTTCAAAGAGGAGCCCACTCGGGTTAGGTCCACGCCTCCGCGGACGCGTGACTGACGGACGTCCGCACACATGCACAGCTAACTGCACACTGACACAACTCGCCTCTCGTACGTAGGACGTTTTGACACTTGACAGATGTGTGCCCAAGTGATGGGTAGCGCACGCTAACTGAAATACGGGGGAAACTTTGAATATGGAATACTGAACGGTTTATTTATGGCCAGTTACTACCGGTTAAGCCAAATGATTTTTAGAACTGAAAATGTTTGATGAATTCTTTTTTTATATGATAAGAGAAGGAAAACTAACAAAAGAGTCATCTGATAGTAAGCGGTTTACCATCCACAGGCTTTAAAAGCCAGTAGGCATTGTAAGCTAGGTTTACTGAGTTGGGCGATCAGGAATGATATAAATTAAAGCCTCTAGCTAGCCCTAAAGTTCCCAAACTATCCTAATAGCGGAATTCTTTTAGGGTATCTATTATTTTATGTGTAGGTAGGTACTTACATCTTGTAAGATCGTAGTAGCTTGACTCACCATTTTTGCACCTAATATTTCACTAATAATCGTTCTACTTTTCCAAATTCAAAAAAATTAAAAAAGTTGTAGTTGTAATGAGTGCAGTGATGTTAACGACGTCGCTGACAAGCGCCATTTGTCAGCCGTCAGCTGTCAGCTGTTTGTCAGCCACAATGGTGTCAGGCACCGCGAGGACGATTGACAACTGTCACTCATTCTTTCTTACTACTGTTTGTCGAATGTAAGTCGGTTTTAGTTCACAACATGTTTTTTAGTTTAAATTGTAGAGTAGGTAGGTACCTATTTTCAATACTTACCAGATATATTTCATGATGTATAATTTTTCTTGAGGAAGCGTACTAAGAAAACCTTATTTTCATTTCAACTTAACAAATATGAGGTATAAAGGAACTTGACCACAGCTATTGTCTAAAAGTAGCAAGTTAGCGGGATTTCACTGTCGATTTTATTGTAACTCTACGACGGTGTCAAGCTGCCGTTCAGGCAAGAGTAGATAAACAAAATGACACGCTATTACATTCTTGATTATCATTAGGTAGTATCGTTGTTTGTCCTCTATAAGAATAAGACCAAAAGCGTTTTAAAAACGATAAAAACTATGTAATTTTTCCTATGTCTTAACATTCAGGTAACAAATGGAATAACATTATTTTCCAACCATTCTCAGTCCAAAAAACCTATAAACCTTTAATCAACGTAAATCATTCAGAATCCAAGAATTTGAATACAAAATATCGTTATCGTATTCGAGATCATTTCTGAGAAACAATGGTAGCAACATGGCGTCAACTGACAACTGTGGCGTGTATTATTAATGACGACTTGATTCACACCTAGGACATTATACCTTCACCTTCTGTAAAATAATATAGATACCAAACATACCTTTAACAGCTTGTACTACATTATGTTTAGCTAAGTAAAGAAGTAGTGTTAGAAGTTACATTACAACGAATCAATACTTACAGCAAGTGTCACCATGATGAGTAAAAAATATTGACTTATGATTTGCTCGCCTGGATTAGAGAAATACGTGTGAACATCAAATGCTTTTGTTTACAAATTTAAACTTTTGTTAATTAATTTAACTAAACTTGTTGTACCTTACGTGCCTTATATGCTTCCATATTAACTTTATTATATTATACCATATAACTATTTTCTAATCAACTATGTTTCACCTAATTCAAGCGCTCCTGCAATAAGTCTCGAACTCAGTTTGTACAACTATTTAATGTAAAGCCGGCCTGACCTTCTGAAAAAGCTGTGTTGCTATTTCCTTAATTGTCAAAAGGACCGACAAAATATAGTATGTACTGCATAATTTGTGGTTCTGAAACCATAGTAGCTATAATAATAAAGAAACAATAAAGCACCAAATAATACAGTCACGTGTATTATTAACTAGAATTTGTATTGTTCCTTTTACCGAAACTGCATTACGTACGAAAAGTAAATAATTCTAAATTCCAAACGAACGAACGAACGCAAACTAATAATTATAATTGGCAGATTGCAACCTAATTCGACCTGGCCTACAATAGTGGTGACATCGTTGCTAATCGCGTGGCCGACAAACATTAACCAAGCCGTCAACCGTCACCAGAACCCAATAAATAATCCAACCGACGGCGATGCGAATTAACCATAAATACTTGATCTATAATGTATGCAACCAAGTAATAAGTTAGTTCACTCTGTACACTGCACCAATTGAGTTACAAAACTATTTCCATTGTTTTATGAAGCTATAATTCATTGTTGATTCTACTGTCTACGTAATACGACTTGCCTGAATGAATTTAAAGCAATAGCTTTATTTAGTAAAATGTCTCTTACGAGTATAATTAGGTATAATCTATAATATCTCTAAATTAGGAAACCTATTAGTTTTTGGAAATAGATGTCGTAACTAGACTTTATTTTGCATATTGCGTTTTTGTAGGGTTAATAGAAAAAAAAATATTTTATATGTACAGTAGTCAAGTCCCTTAACAGTTAACTATACATATTACTAACAGTTATTAATATTACAGATGCTGTCACCCCGTGACGACGATGATGACGACAGTCATCTCTGTATCAAATGCAACACCACCATTATCGGCCTCGACAACTACGTCAAACATAGAAAAGAAAGATGTGGTAAACTTAAATCGCTTGACCCAAAGCCTGTATTACCTCCTATAGAATCACTAGAACCAAGTTACAGCCTCGGAGCAGATGTTTTCTTTCAATCACTAGAACTTCAAAGCAGTGTCAAAAAAACTTCATTGTCCAGACTTACTCCACCAATACCTATATCGAAACCCAGCTTAGATGTTAAGTCTACTCTTGCCGTATCTACAGCTTCAAATATTATACCAAGAATGAGTCCTCTAGAAAACAACCTTAGAGGAGAAGACTGGATAGGAGGCCACAGCTTAAGAATTAGCACCAGCGAAGACAATCAGACAAAGTTAATAAATGCCGTTGCCAGTATAAGTGGTGCCGTTAAAAAAGATATACCTAGTTCGTCTTACAGTATTGCTTTTGATTATAAAGCTGATGAAGATAGTGATGAGTCAGTGGAATCTGAAGATGATGAAGAAGAAGATCATTCAAGTAAATGGAAACCCCCACCTAACTATACAGGAGGAAAATGGAGACCTGCTTCTCCTGAGAACGAAGAATGGGATATAAGAGATGAACAGGAACATACCGGCGGGAAATGGAAACCATTCATGACTGATGGAAACGATCGAGATGAAGATTATGACGCGCCACCACCAGGTCATACTAAAGGTAAATGGATACCTGGAGCTAATGAGAAAACACAGATAATGCAAACTACGATTCAAAGTAAAGGGTCAGTGCAATATTGGTGCGGTCCCTGCAATAGGAGACTTGGTTCAAGAGCAATTTATGATAAACATTTGAGATCCAGCTTACATTTGAAGAAAGTTCTACCAGAACACGAGTTAGAGTTTGCAGGTCATCTAGGTCCAATAAAGAATATTGGTGATAAACGCGTTGGACATCCATCTCGATTTAATACTGAAGGAATATATTCGCAGCCTGTACGAAAGCGAAAAGTTGAAACAAAACTAAATGTTAAAATTGAAAAAAAGAAAAGAAAGAGAAAGCCTAATTTTGTCCACTGTTCCGGATGTAAGTCTAGAGTTAGACAACATTTAATGGGCAAACATTTAATTTCACATTATCACTTTAGAAAGGCGACAGACACAAACACGACTGCGTATCAGAATTTAATTTTGGCTAACATTGATGCTATTGTCCATCAGTCTCCGTTTCAATGTAGTCCATGTAAATTCTACACCAACTGGCTCTCAACATTCATGCAGCATTGGTTCTCAGAAGAACATGAACAGAAGCTAAAAACCATGGAAGGAAAATGTTGGTGCTCTTTCTGTAAATTTGAATGCGAAACCTCACAACAAATGCTTGAACATATGTCTAGCTCAGATCACAGCGAGGTTGTAGCTGTTATCAACAGATCTATGCCAATCATTATAAGGAAAAAAACTATATTTAAATGTGAAACTTGCAATCAAGAGTTTCGTTACAATATGGAGCTGAAACGCCATTCCCTAAATACTGGACATCCTTTGGCAAAAACTGCCGCAGATAATTATCAAGAGCTGCATAATTGCCAACATTGTAAAGCTAAGTTTAAGTCTTCTCTTACTTTGGCAGCTCACTTGAAGACTAAGCATAAACAAAGACCTTACCTGTGTTTAGTTTGTGTAAAAAGTTTTAATTGTGCCGAGGATGCAAAGCGTCATCGACAGACTGCAGAACATAGAATTAGAAGAAAAGAAAACATGAAAAACCAAGGTGTGACAATTAAAGATTTAAGCAAGAAGTGTCCTTACTGCGCTGATAATGTGGTTTTAAGAAATATTTTGGAGCTGAAAGAACATATACGAGTCATACATCCTAATATTAGAAAAAAGTAAGTATCTTGAGATAATAAATACTTGTTATTACTATTGATATCTCATTGTAAGAAAGTTTAACGAAGGCATTGAATGTTTTTTCTTCTTATTTCAGGTGTCCTAAATGTGGCATGACCTTCATTCTGTCACAAGAAGTAACGCGACACGTGAGGGACAATGCTTGCACCTTCCCAACCAACACTGAAATGAGTAGCTCTATTTTCTGGAACTGTAGCCAATGTCTTTTTACAACCGATTCACAAGCTGAATGTTTCTTTCACGAAGTTCTTCACACAACACCAAAGACAGAAATCAAACAAATTGGAAATGTTGACAAAGTAATTTATAAATATCCCTGTCCTCTTTGTTCCAAGATTTATAAGAAGCCTTCTCTGCGTCATCATTTGAAACAGCATACCTTTGAAAGACCATTCGTATGTTCAGTTTGCGGCGCTAATTATACACGACAGTCCAGTTTGGCAAACCATTCGAGAAATGAGCATGGCATTGATGTAGCTAAAGTAAAACTACCGACTATTGTGGAGAGAATCGACGAATGGGAATGTGATAAATGCAAAAACAAATTCACTAACAAGTAAGTGCCTATTTCGTTATCTCTTACTTGATTAGTAAAAGTATTTTGTTACTTGGGTAGAATACGGGAAACTTGGAATGCTTTATTTAATTCACAACAATTTCGTAGAGAAAGCAAATGACATGAACGATGTATCAGAATAATGACGAAAGAGCGAACAAAATGCATCTTACAGAAATAAACAGCGCATCAGTGCATAGCGGCGGCGTCATCAATTTGCGGTAATAACAGAGGCGTGTGCGCCCGGACAGCGCGAGGCGGCGGATGCGTTACATGTCACACGTCACACAACTCCTTCACAAATATCGGGATATATTCATAATTTGACACGAACGCTTTGATTATGCTCACGCGCACCGCATTCCCGCCCGCGGTGTTGCCAACGATGACATTTTTATACCCTATGGTAATAAATTTGTGCCCGGATGCACGGTATTTTCAGAGAGTTCTGGATCAAAATATTAGTGTCGGAGAGAGATAGTGGACGTTGAAATTTTATTGTTAGCACGTGTTCATTTAACGTACTGCGGATTTGCATTTTGATCTGTCGAGCGGTTTGATGGCGCTAAATCGCAAGTGGTTTATTTGCTGTGACATTTGTGCTCATTGAGGGACAAATTATTGGAATAATGTTTGACTATATTTAGTTCGGATCAGCCACGAACGATGGAAACACTATTTGAATAGTGTCGTGTTTATTCTAACCAACGCTCGACGCCAAGACTAATGTTTTATAAACATTTTTTTCTTTAAAACATTCGTATATATTTCTAACATTCTTAAGTTAAAATCTCATTTAATTTCCCATATTTTGGTTCGTATAATTAATAGAAATATATTTCGTTTATCCCTGTCTTAAGCTGACATTGTTGGTTTTTTTTCCTGAGATAGTTGGATAGAAGATACGTAGGTACTCCTGACTTTCGAATGAGTAAACAAAGATCGTCGAACTATTATGCAATCAAGACTACGTTAACCTAAAGCTACTAAGTATATAATATTCTAAAAAACCAACTCCAACCAGAGCATTGAAACCAACTAATGACCAATTTCGATTACTTGTATGATTTTCTCGCAGTAATTCCATATTTTGATTATTTTTGTGATAGTTAATTTTTTATATGTAGGTATATGCAACACATCGCTTGATCAGTAGTGCAAGAAACTTTTTAGAAAAGATCTTTACAGTAGTAATTCGCTTTTAAAACTAAGTAGGTACAACAACAGCCTTATGATCCTAAATTAACATTTTGATCAAAGCTGCAAATCCTATGAACACTAAAATCAAGTTAAATGTGAGTAAATCCAGCAAGTTCTGTAACCGCAAACCGCATGAATCATGTCACCGCGTCATTAAGCCAAGTTTCAACATATCAGACAATTGCTAGACGTCGGAGGCACATTGGAGATCCTCTAAGAGCGCTGATGATCTAACTTGAACAATATCTTATACGTTATAGCACGACTTGCATTAGTGAAGTGCAACTGTAATGCGAGGATGGCGCGGCTAACGGTCGCTGTGGTCGCTTAGTGTTGCCAGATTATGCGCTGAATTAATACTGAATGTTATGTTTGTGGTGCTTTTAATTTTGTATGGATGGGTTTTGTGTGTTCTGTGTTATGTTTGTTGTACTTTTATTAGTTCCTAGTTGACAATAAAGGGAAAATTTGAGATCGTAGTGCATGTTGCTTTGAGATACAAAAAGAGAGATTCGGAAGAAAATAGAGACATCAATGGAAATGAATTGTTACGTAAAAAGTGAATAAACTCCTTCTTTGACGTCTAGATCACTACAAAAAGCTGTTAACGTGCACGAGGTCGCGAGTTCAAGCACCTTATAGAGTATATGAGGGACCAAGAATCTAGAGACTATTGTAGTAAGTCAACTAACAATCGTTTACGTAAAGGATCGTCCACTCGCACTAATCAGCTGCAGGTGACCTAGCTCAAACGTGTAGTCAAAGCGGCAAAATTATGCACAAAAAAAAATTCATGACTACCATTCGTTTCCTCCAATCTTGGATTCAATTCATACTGTATCCTGAATATGGAAGCTGCTAAAAAGCCGTTTGAAATATAAAAAACACGATAGCGAATAAAATTCTGATACGGAGGAAAAAAAATATTTGCAATCCATAGAAAAAGGCTAAGGAAACTGGAGTACCTACTTTCACATTGTTATCTAAGGATCGAGCCCTGTGTTCCGGGGACTTTTACAGACATTAAATTTTAGCGACCATAGAACATCCAGGTTCAAGACAATAAGTTGACATTAATCTTTTGTGGGATTCCAACCCGCGGCCTCGCGCACAGCTACCACATAGGTACTACTCGTTTCAAATAAGAATGTGCATGAGCCTGCCCAATATTGTGACGTCACAAGACTTAAATCGAAGAAAATGTTGTGGTTTTCCTTCAATTTAAGACATCATCATAGCAGCCTATTAATGTCCCACTGCAGGGACGAGCCTCCTTCCGTGACGGAGGGATACTTGGCCTACTGATACCACGCTGCCCAAACGGGTTGGTGTAGGGTTTCATTTCAAGTTTTCCTTCTTTTTATTTCGTAAAGATAATATTCACGGATAGTCCCTTAGTCGGTTTTAACGACACCCATGGGATGAGATGGTGTGGTGACATATTGTATTCTTACTCCGTCACCACCATTGAGGTAATATGTACTACGTACGTAGTACATATTACCTCAATGGTCACCACACGGAGAAGAAGAGAATTTATGACATTGTGACGTCACAATATGTCGCAGGCTTATGCACATTCTTATTTCAAACGAGTAATACACGATACACGACCGCTTTTCCACTGCTGCTGTACTAAGTTGTATTAAAATGTTTTTATTGTTTCCAGGAGTACACTATCTCGTCACAAGAACAGTTGTAAGGGCGAGTCTAGCACACACACATGTCCCCATGAGCAGTGTAGTTATGCTGCAACTAGTTCTAATCAATTGGTCAGGTATGTTATATATTTCGATTATCTTACTATTTTAACAGACTTCAAAAAAGGAGGAGGTTACCCAATTCAACATAATCTATTTTTTATGTGTGTTCGTCGATTATTTCTTTGCTTAAGAACCGATTTTGAATGGATCTCTCTTCTTTTTTTGGAAAGTACTTAGTTATTTTGGAATTGTCCCATAGACATTTAATCTAAATAGTTTTAGTAATTCAGTTTTTATTTGTAAAAAAATTAAATTCAAGTAAATTGAATTTTAAGAATTCATTTCTACTACATACCAAGACTTCTTATTTTATGAACAGATTTAACTTGCTAACAAAATAGAAAAGCGCCATCTATTGCTATTTGTAAAGAACATTTCGTATCGTATGGCCTGCGCTAAACGTATAAGTTCCTATAAGAAAAGTAGATGTCGCTACTGATAGTGGTTATTAAATTAGAATGTTACTCTTTCTTTTTATTAAATAAACTTAAAATAAACAACAATATATATATTATTTGTTATAATTAAAGAAGCACATAGATGATGTATTTCTCTAATTAATCAACGATTTGATATGCGTATGTCAGTGATATGATTGCCTGAAGATGGCGTGGTTATAAAAAAATCTTTGTTGCACGTTATCCTCATTGCAGACACTGGTGCCTTTACGTAGTATCAATAAACTGTTTACATATAAATATTAAAGTCACTAATAGGATTCCCTTAACGTAACCTATATTATACTATGTCTTTGAATTTATTGCTTGCAGACATCGTCGGTCTCATGGCGAGCGTGTAAAACATCACGAATGTCAAATATGCTCATTTAAAAGTGATCAAGCAAGCCACATGAAGCGCCACATGCTGTGTCATCAAGGAGTTAAGCCCTATACTTGCCCTCACTGCTCCTTCACGTGTGGGAGCTTGGTCAGTATAATTTTTAAATCCTTCCGTTTATGTAGATGAACCACGTATAATATTGTGAGATAGCGATACTACAAGAGTATTTAGATAATTTAAAATTTTACTTAAGTATATTTTGTCCAGGAGAATAGTTAGAAGATGTGTTTTTGGCAGCAAACGTGATGATGATTTTCTTTGGCAGAAAATCAGGGTTTTGAAGTGGCATACTTGACAGTCGATAAGCATACAGTTTTATAATTTTTTGAATACTAATTATTAAACTTCTGCAGTATTAAAATACCGCCCCTTGTTTATAGTAATATTTTCATATATATATATGTTACAGCCAAAGTAATTAAATAGATACTATACATAAGGACTGGTCATTATAAATAATATCCAAATTGACTAGACAATGTGATAAATTAATCACTTCATCTAGATATTATTTATAATAGCTGATCAAAGTTAGTCAAAGTAATAAATACGGTATAACCAACTAATTATTACATTAATTATTATGAGTATTACTATGTTCTAGCACTCGCCGGCCGCTGCCGCGGCACGCTTGCTTTGCTCGTCCTTTAAGCCCGATTTACACATCGACAGTTTTATCACAGATTTACAGTAGCGAGTTAAGTAGTAAGTTGTTGATTAAGTTGATTTAAATAGATCTCCATACTATTTTTTGACGAATTAAGTTGACGAGACGCAAGTGAGGGGGCTACTTCGTACTTAACTCGCCAAAAAATAGGATGGAGATCTATTTAAATCAACTTAATCTTAAAATACTACTTAACTCGCTACTGTACTTGTCGATGTGTAAATCGGGCATTAGTCACCATACTAACCTAACCTAACCAACTGTTTCTGACTTTTGCCTTAATATTTTATTTTAGGACATATTACTTTATAGCAAGAAAAAATAGGGTATAAAATTATACTACCCTATTTTATGACACACAAGTATTATAGATAAAGACGATTAGGTAATACACGATTTCGTATATTATAGTAAATATATCCTTATATAAATAGTAACCACAGATAAATCAACCGCTCCGTATCATATAAATATATTCTAGTAATCTTTACCTACTTGTTTAATTACATTATCTGAGTCTTCGAAGATATTATTTATAATGGCTAGTTAATGTGATTAATTCTGCGTCTTTTATCACTTTATCTAAATTGAGTAGCCATTATACATAACGGCTAGTTATTATGTATAATATTCATATTTATTACTTTGGCTGTAACATATATTTATATGCACTAAAAAAATCTACAACACTGCCATCTGTTTTAAATGTACCTAACTAACAAAAGACCCATTCATGCCAAAGGCAATGTTAGTTCGTAGTCCGTACCGCGCCGTTTATCTCGCATTATTTTGGTTTACAAACAGAGTATTCATTAATTTCAATAAACAAATAATAATGTAATATATTTTTTTAGGAAAATCTACGCAAGCACGTGCTCCGCAGTGGCCGGCATACCGGTCTGTTTCTATATTACTGTCGACTCTGTCCATACAATACTAACACGGCAACAGAATTTCGTGTGCATTTAACTACGATACACAATCATAAATTCAACGCTAAATCTGCAATACAAGCTGTGAAAACACATCTTATGAATATTGAAGACAAAACGCACACCCAGATCTAAACGGGGTCAACTCAAAAAATCACTTTTTTCACAAAACACGAAAAACGTTTTTCTGCAATCCTGCTCTCCGCAGGAGTTTTTTGTCCTTATCTATGCTTTAGAGGTCCAGCTAGAAGAAATATGATACAGGATTTTTGTGTTATAGTCATGTATTGGAGGTGAAAATTGCAAATTTTGAATTAAATCCCTAAAATTTTACTCACCTCACCAGCAATACAAGTTTAACTCAAAATATTTTATATAGACACTTGAAACTAACCGTTAATATAGAGACAACTCAAAATAAAATTACGAAAAATGTCAGATATAGTGAGTAAACTCAAAATAACTCAGTCCGTTCATCCAACAAAAAGGACTCCTTACGACATCTAGCGTCGTGTAGTGTAGATGTATTTAAATCTGTTTTCGTGGTCGATGCGTAACGAATCAAGGAATTCGACTGTGTGTAAAAGCCAAAAACGTCAATTTTTGAGTTAGCTCTGTTTAGATCTGGATGTGCGAAAAGTTAATATGTAATTATTATTACATTACATACGTTTTCAAAGCATTTCGACGTACTCTAACAAAGGTTGTGTTACTGTAATGTTCTAAGTAAGTATAATGTGGAAAATATAATGAATACTTTGTGATTTACTAAGGCTGAATAAATAAAAATATTATTATACTATTATTTTATTTTGATTCTTTAGATACTAAATTCCTGTACTCAAAATTCTCATTTTTTTATAGAATATTATCTGGCATTAAGTTGTGCCGCGTGTAAAGAAACGTACACTGTCAAAACGCGCGCACATGAATCGCGCGCGAGCGAGGAAAATTTTTTAGAGACTGAAGCGCATCGCTGGATGCTTGACGTCTGTTTGTTTTTCTCGTTAACGATAAAAATAATCATTTAATGCCGTTCGCTACACCTGTGAAACACGTTAAATATCACAGAAAATAGTAAATAATACACGTAATAAATTAGTGTTATGTAATAGCGCGTATTACCAAGTTTTAGTTGATGTTTATAGCAATATTTTCAAATATAAATAGTGAAGTGTTATCCTTTATTAATAATAGTGTTATGTTTATTTCTATCCACGTGCTAAGCTGAAGATCTATTTACGATGTCTCTAAAGGTAAGCAATGTTCAGTACTTATTGATTTATAAATTTTGCAGATGTATCTCAAAACCTTTCGATGAACTATATTTAATTTTTCGCGTGGGTAGCTTGTACAAGTACCCTTCTGACTTTACGTTTTGCCATTTGCTGGAGGGTTGTTCTTCGTTTAAAATAAGAGTTTAAAATTAACATCATCTTCTTTGTTAATATAAACAAATGAAATTTATACGAATTCTTAAGTTATGTGTGTATCATATAATAAAAATTATTCCCCATGCTTATACATTTTATTAAAACAATGTTTTGGTCGGTCATATATAATTATAATACTTAAGTTGAAAATTATGATTTTCTACAAATAACAATAGTTAAAAATAAACTAGTGACAAGGTAAACCTGTTCATTAATTCTCTAATCTTGTAAATATCAAAATAATTAAACTAGCTTATACAATACAATGTTAAAGCAAGGTCATAGTTACAAATGACAGTATAAAGTAAACAATGCATGTGGCTTCACACATGTGAATATTATTATACATAACAGATAGCGAAGAAACTGATTACAGTAGGTAGATCAAAATTACAGTAGATCTCAATTAATTATCATCTCTTTACAATATGCCATGGTACACCTACAGGTCTGACATTAGGCTGTATACTTTTAACGCATTCCTGTGCCTTCTATTTTCATCCTCTTCCCTGTTTCCTTTACTGGTTAGTCCAACTTCCGCCTGAGGAATCTGCCAATACTTTTATTTATTTGTATATTGTAATAAAAACTAAATATTTATTTTAGTCATATACCACAGTTGTATCCATCCTTGATGCTACAGGTAAACATCTCAATAAGGAAAAAGAAAATTTGATAGAATATCAACAACAATTTTAAACTTGAATTATTTTCTACCTTGAATAAAATTGCTAAGTAGTGGAAGGTCACTACTGATAAAAAATGACCTTGCATATTTGCAAATTTATAAATAATTAAAGAATGCAATTAAAGATAATGTTATCATCATAATATAAAAAAACTGCATACTTTATTATATAGCTTTCAAACTGACAAAAGGGGTTCTTTACAGCCTCTCTACCAGGTACCAGGGTCATTAAAAGTGATCTTAATTTAAAGAATGTAATTATTGCATCTTACACTGAAGATAGCATTGCTATTATTTACATTTTACTCTAAAGTTAGCTAAAGTAATTTAAGTCTACATTATTAGGGCTTTGAAAATCCCATTACAGAAATGAATCTCCTGCACTGATTAAAGGAAAAGGTTTTGGCTATTTTTTTTTAACAGGAATAAAATGTTCCTAGTCAAAGTCCCTTATCAGACAAATAAAAAAAATGGGATGGTACATTTTAACTCTATTACCACAATAATAATGCAATCTATCCATCCATCAGCCAATGGACATCTGACATCTCCAATCACTGCTGGGATAGGCCTACTCCAAATGTCTCCACCTTGCGCAATCCAGTGCTTCTTTCATCCATCGGTGTCCACTATCTTATCCCGATAGCTTTACTCAAATTCTAAACAGAATCTACTACTATTACTGCTGGCTGTTCTGACCTCTACAGTAGAATATATAGAATACCTACATCAGTTTAAAATATCATGGATAAAAAATATATATAATAGTAATATTATACAAACAAGTAACATTGTCACCTAACACCTTCATGTAGTATCTAATGATGTATTAGTATTTATTATTGAATGCCTTGACATACATCCTTCATTACACCTGTGTAAACTATAACATGAGCTACATTATCAATATTTTTATAATGTTACATTTTTGCAGTAGTGTAGTACATTTTGATTGTATATATTTGGTGATATAATCCAAATAGTTTTATTTTTAATTTATATTAAAAGTTTACATTATATTAGTCAAAGGATGCTGGACTTCTTCTTCATCAGTTTATCACCGCTTTGACCAGATCATATATTATGTGTAATGACCACTTCTAATGCTGTGTTTCCGTATCAGAACCCCACTGCCTTGAGACTTGTTGTTCCTACTCAATGAAGGATTTCTATTCTTACATCACAAGGGAATCTAACTAGTTCGAAAATGTTAGTAAAGGGTTAAATTCCATTGTACCAATGACCCAACGACATTAGCACACCCAGTTTATCAAAGGTCGCCATCTACATGCAATGTTGGGCACCCCTTCTTTCTTTAAGAAATATATTTGATCGTGAATGCGTAACGTTATTTAAGGACTGCTATTATATTAGTTAATGAAAACGTAGTGTTTATTAAACATTTTTTCATCATCATATCAGCCAACTAGCTGACCCGTGCCCACTTCGTTGGGTGGCGAAAATAACGCGTCCGTTTTTTAAACATATTTCATTGCTGCTCCACTCCTATTAGTCATAGCGTGATACTATATAGCCTATGACACTCCCCATAAATGGACTATTCAACACAGAAAGAATTTTTAAAATCTGTTCAGTGGATCCAGAGATTACAACGTCACAACCACACAAACTTTACCCCTTTATAATATTAGTATAGATTGACATTCACCGCTGGAAGACCTCCTTCAATTATTCAACAGTAAAATACTTCATAAAAATCCTTTAAAGTTAGTAAATCTTCCCTTACGTCATGAATAGCGAATCCCTGTTGGTTCAGTGACACGATGTTACTCGCAAACTGGTCCGGACGACGTAAGATGCCTATAAACGTAGCTCGCTGAACGACCGGTTTAGTACCTATATAGGTACGATTTAATTACTAGGTATAGGTGTCTCTAGGGTAATGGCTATTACCAAATAAGTCTTCATACTTATACCAGTGTGAGCATTCACAAACCTAGGTAACACAGATGGAAATGGAGAGAGCTGTTATGTTCCTTGTGTTATCTAATCAGAAATGAGGAGATTTGCTGAGAAGCACAGTAATCAGCACACTGAAGATAAGTTATGTCCAGAGCACATAGTACGCAAAACTGACACATGTTTATCTGTAAATTGTTAGCATAGCAGACACTTAAATACTTTTCTTTGACCTATCTTCGATCTATTATTACTACGTAAGCATAGTTCGTCGGTAGATAATCCTTTTAGTACCTACTTACGTCTTATAATACAATTTCCTGCATAAATGTATCATCGGTAAATGGGATAAAGTATTTCAGCTGCATTGAAGGCCACTTGCTGCTAGTATAAGACTTAATGTAGTAACAAAATAGAGTTCTAATCTCTCCTTATGCATTTTATGATTACGAGAAAAGAAACGTTCGATTAAAAACTTTATACCAAACTTCCACCGCTCATTGTGTTTCTCTAATATTGTGTTCTTGTAGTCTAGTGTTTGATTCGACGTTAAAACATCATCTTCTTTTTGATTAAAGGGCAAAATTCCTTACTTTTTGTTACTTACATAAAATCTAATCTGAGTTCTCACGTAAAGTTTGCGGAAACTGAAATGAATAGTCACAGGAGTAGCTGCATATTATAAACTAAGTAGGTACTATTCAACACAACGTACATCCTTCATCAAATCCATTTCGGCTCCGCCTTTTTCTTGTGCAAATTCCTAATGTTAGATTGTTACGTACTGTAATGAGAAGTCAATTACATATTTGCGCAGAATCATTATAATATCATTACGATGCACTACGTAGTCATGTTATAGTGAAATAAATGGCATAATGATTGCTTTTACGAGTAGGTAAATGTTCTGAGGTGTAGTAGTTTCTATTAAATATGATCTTAACGTTTTTTATTCGTTGCGAATTTTATTTATGTGGTGTAAGTAAGATTGTGGCAGATTGGTACTTACGAGTATGTAGAGACTTTCTAGAACAGTATTGATATACCTCAATAAATAATAAAATGTGTATGTGTCTATTTGGTACATCAAATATAAAGCTTTTTACAAAACAAATGCCATAAATCACATTTAATAATTTTTTATCTATCTGTCTGTTTGATCTAGGTAATCTATGACACTTCTGTACCGATTTTAGTGGGACTTTTACTGGTAAATTGCTAATTATACAGCGCGTAAGTGAGGTTATTTAAGTTTTCGATTTTATGTACCTCGGGTAACTTCCTAGTCCGTTAGGTTCAATACAACTTTGCATATAAAATACAATCGCTTTATTAACCGATAGTGACATCTGTTAGCAACATTACATGCATGATCTCATCCTTATTTCACAAGCCACGTAAACAAAACGCATCTGTTTGATATCCAACATGTTGGAATGGACAAGCAAAGAAAGTGGGTCGCCACACAGATGTTAAGCCTGTAACTACATACTGTACTGCCTTTAATGGTAACAAGGGACAACGACTGTGTTGGCGTATATTTATCACATACTTTTCACTAGTAAGGAAACCTGTAACAAGAAATAAATAATTTATTTAGAAATATCGGAAAAAAAATCATGATCCGATCGGTAGGACAAAGGCAGTAGGGCCCACGTAGCCATAGCGGAAATATTTTCTGTGTGGTGTAGAAGTATCTCATCACTAAGTCTCATTACAGCTGTACTAATACCACACAGGCCAGACAAATAGGGTAAACAATTTTTGTAAGTATACGTAATTTTTCGATAGTCTGCTATTATCTGCTGCTGCTGCTACACTGTAAGATCGCATAGTGACATTAAATAATTATTATTCTTAATACACAACAGCTACCATACCTAAGTATAGCTTTAATTTTTATTTAAAATAAACACAATAATGATTCTAACCTTTGTATTTAGCTTCAATCATAGTTTAACCTCGTATCCCCGTTACCATTAATTAAAGGTTTTGTCTCCAGTCGTGTAATACTCGGCTGGTTAACACGCCACCCCTCCCCTAACCAGACGACTGAACGCTGTTACCGTTATTTACACGCTTGCCCATTATTACTTCCACCTGCACATGTAAGTACTTTAAGGGCATTGCATTGCTCAAACCCCAAAAACACGCTCGGTTTGGAGAAGTTTGTTGACGGATCCTTACATACGTTTACTTCACAAAAAAACATGAATAAACTAGATACTACCGAAAAAACTTTGTATTGATTAAAAACGCTAATTATTTCTTAAAAACTTCCAAAAAAAAATCACGAAATCTGGTATTATAATAACTAAATATCAAATTGTCTATTAAACGGATGATTGATTTTATTCGAAATTTATACAAAAAATGTGCTATATTCTAACTAATAATCTGTATTGATTACTTTATCTTAATTATTCGTTATATTTAAAATAATTGACAAAAACTAGATTTTCATAAAATCCCCGCGCCTGCACCCCCGCTACCGCCGTGACGATTGCTCGGGAGTCGCACATTCAGTGTCGTTACGACTCTTGTGACGGGTGGACTGTACGACCGTATTTTCTTACCGAATAAAACTTTAAACCGGCCAACTTTGAATGAAAAAATATTGTAAATAAAAAGTACACAATTGTTTTTAATAATACTACTTGTAATTAAGTTCTTATGTGTAATATATCCTAGTTTTCAACCGACTTCAAAAAAGAGGAGGTTCTCAATTCGGTTGTATTTTTTTTTTTTTTATTTTTTTTTTTATTTTTTGTGTTTGTTACCTGATTTCTCGAAAACGGCTAGACCGATTTGAAAAATTTTTTTTTTGTTCGTATGGGTATGCTTCCCATTTGGTCCCATTGTCACCAGATCTGGATCTGGATGACGGGATCCCAGAGAAATCGAGGGCATCTCTTGAAAATTGTAGGGACGCATTGTGTAAAATCTTGTCATACATGTGCATCTCTGACGTCACTACCAAATAGTCAAGAGTAAGAACTGGTCAGATCCTGGAGACCAGAGTGAGTCGAGGGAACACCTCAACGGCATATTGCAGCTACCTTGTGTTTGGGCTTATTTTAATTGTATTGATGAAGACTTTACAAAACTTTACACAAACATGATCTGATGATGAAGAAGATTGAGGGTCGAGGCAACTCCTCAACGGTATATAGCAGTTACCGAGTGTTTGGGCTTATTTTATTCGTATTGATGAAAACTTTACACAACTTTACACAAACATGATCTCATGATAAAGACGACTGAGGGTCGAAGAAACTCCTCAACGGCATACAGCAGCTACCTTGTGTTTGGGCTTATTTTAATTGTATTGATGAAAACTTAACATTATGAATGTAATCGCAGGTGTGGTTTAAGACTTGAATGAAATTCTTATTTTAAATTAAAATAGGAATTAATAACGGATTATAAATAGACAAAATTGTTGAATTGCATTTAATTTATTTTAAACTTATTCTTTAGATATAACAAATTGATAATAATAATTATTATATTTATTTGATTTATTTTAATTTTAATTAACTTAATTATTATTACCAATTAACCATGCCGAGACGGTGGCTACGCTTTTCGATGTTCTCCCTATTTAAAACTTTTTGCATGTAGGTCCTCCGTTGTTCACTAGTCTCTTTTGAAATGACATTGGAGGTAGATTTCCTACATTAAAAGGCGTTTATCCCTTTCTTCGTTTGTTTCATTCAATCGGCGCTGTCTCATATAAGCAGCGCGTTTCGTAGGTCTACCCATATTCCGACAAAGTAATGTCCCACTGCAGGGACGGGCCTCCTTCTGTGACGGAGAAATACTTGGCCTACTAATACCACGCTGGCCAGGCGGATTGGTATAGGGTTTAATTTTAAGTTTTCCTTCTTTTTATATCTCAAAGTTAATATTCACGGATAGTCCCTTAGTCGGTTTTTACGACACCCATGGGATGAAATGAGGTGGTGACATATTGTGTTTTCACTCCGTCACCACACGGATTTATAGAATTGGAATTCACTAAAAATTTAGAAATAAAATTAATTTTCACAAAAAAAAAGAACCGACTTCAAAGACAAAAATTGCACTAAAAAGTAATAAATAATTACTTGTATTTTGATTTTACAACAATAAATCAGCCATTATTTCTATTTAATTTTAATTTATAGAATAGGTTCTTTTCATTAAGTATTGTAAAAGTATTGTTAAGGATATTTCTTGAAGAGTCTGTAAATATATTTATTTGTAGATTGTTTAAAAGATAATCAAATTATTACAAATAATGTAATATTATTGTTATTTTTGGAGGCGGTGTCAGCCAACGGAATAAGTACGATAATACCTAAGCAAACGGAATGACGGCCATGAATTACAGATTATAAATGACTTCGACATTATATTTGTTGATTGTGTATGGATTAGTTTAAAAATTAAACAAATATTAAACAACTATTCTTATCATATTTAAATAAATATATTTTAAAATACCAGTATCACATTTAAACGTTTTAATATTATATTTAATAACTGATTAAAGCTTTCCAGAACTTAAAATAGATTAGATTTAAAGAAATAATTCGCGAATAGGATCAATAATGCAAAATTTTGTCTACAAGTTCGTTAGAATAGGCAATAAAGTTTTGTATAACACACTCTCATCACTTTAAATGGTTTCTAATTAGATAAATATTGCATTTAAAACGAAAACGGCCGTTTCATTTTCGAATGTGAATTTTATGTAATTATTAGTCTGTGTATAACACGGCGCCATAATATTTGTTTAAGTTTTCAGTCAGAAATAAAAAATGGTATACTTAATAATAACGATCGTGGCTGACACCGACTCCAAAAATAACAATAATATTACATTATTTGTAATAATTTGATTATCTTTTAAACAATCTACAAATAAATATATTTACAGACTCTTCAAGAAATATCCTTAACAATACTTTTACAATACTTAATGAAAAGAACCTATTCTATAAATTAAAATTAAATAGAAATAATGGCTGATTTATTGTTGTAAAATCAAAATACAAGTAATTATTTATTACTTTTTAGTGCAATTTTTGTCTTTGAAGTCGGTTCTTTTTTTTTGTGAAAATTAATTTTATTAATTAAATTTTGTTTTTTAATCACTCATAGACTATGCCTAAATATAAAAATAAACGTAATGTGAAGCGTGGCCGAGCTCTTCAAAATTATTGGTAAGTACCTACAAGCTAAATATTATACATTTATATTATTTTATACCTTTGTATGCTTTAGTTAGACACGTTTTTATTTAGTACGATGTTTAGATTCATTTTTAGAACATCGGCATTGCTTCGATTAAACTTATATTTTGAGTACCTTGTAGTGGCGAAGTGTCCATATAACTCGATTCCTACCGGCTTACCTTTGCAAAAACCGCTTAGCATTGTCTATTAATCAATTATAAATCAATGACGCAACATCCACTCAATACAAAATAATATAAAACAAAAAAGTATTCTCTTACGTAAATCGCAATAATAATTACAGTAATAATAATTTTCAATATAATTATTTACGTACTCATAACGCCATCTTGTAATTAAAGGTTGTCAACTAACAACTTGTTATGGTTCAGTCAGAGAGTACTTAAAGCGCGCATGCGCGGAGCGCAGTAAGCCGGTCGCGAAATTAGGAATCCAGTACAACAGACTGTACGGAAATCGTACGGTCACGTGACACTTTGTATTCGTCGATCTAAGGTACCATATAAGCCGGTGGCCATCGGCTTATGACAAGGATAAAAGATACAACTACAACATTGCGAGAGCGAGAAAGCACTATTGCAACCAGTGGACCGACCAATTGTAACGAAGTTTCATTTCATTTCACGTTAAGTACTTAATTTGCCATTGACATTCCTTTGTTTTTATCAATTATTTAAATCTGATAGAAATCAGCCTTTCTTCTGAATTTTTAGTTTTTAATTATATTTATTTGTTTTTATATTTTTATACGGCTTGCGTCTTGACTTTGGCAGAATCATCGGTAAACGATAGGACCATTTGAAGAAAAAACAGATATTTGTATTTATTTTCTGCAAATAGGTTATAAAATTCGCTTTCTTGTTTAAAGTAGTAAAATTTGTATGTTTAATTATTTATGATTGTGTATTATGTGTTGTGCATTGGTTGACTTTATTTTTGTCGTAGTGCGTTGGGATCCTATGGAATATTTTTGTAAGTACTTGTTTGTATTGTTTTCAGCAAATTTAATAGTTTGTTGTTATAAGGGACAGGTTAATAGTGTTATATTATATTGACTATCCTATTATGTGATGTGCGATAAAACATCATTCTCGAAATTGAATTATAAATATAAGAAACGCCGGCGCTGTGGATTTACGAAACATTTTAATACAATTATCTCATTTCGATACGTATAAGTAAGTGGCTTACAGACAGTATTCTCAGATTCTAAAAGTAAGTAAGTAGGTATGTAGAATCATTTAGGATATAGCAATATAAACAATTAATCTAATTGATCAAAGAAGTCTTCCAAACAGAGAAACATTTTCGTATTTTAAGTTTATGAGTTCGGGACAACTAGGTAAAATCGAAACATTTTCTCACGAATACCTATGAACTACAGAATAATAGTAATATAAAGTAGAACAAAAGTCCACGGAATCTTCGGCTTCCCTTTTATAAAAATCCACCCTTCGCCACTGGTACCTTGATAGTACCTAGGCTTTCGGTGGACGCCGAAGGTAGGTAGACTTCAGCCATGATGGCAGTACCTACGTAAACCAGCAAGTTGGTACTCGTTTAAAAGAGCTCAGGGAGACCTAGGTGACTGTGAGGGACTGACTTATAGTGGACTCCGCAGGTAGGTAGACTTCAGTCATGATGGCAGTACCTACGTAAACCAGCAAGTTGGTACTCGTTTAAAAGAGCTCAGGGAGACCTAGTTGACTGTGAGGGACTGACTTATGGTGGACTACGAAGGTAGGTAGACTTCAGTCATGATGGCAGTACCTACGTAAACCAGCAAGTTGGTATTCGTTTAAAAGAGCTCAGGGAGACCTAGGTGACTGTGAGGGACTGACTTATGGTGGACTCCGAAGGTAGGTAGACTTCAGTCATGATGGCAGTACCTACGTAAACCAGCAAGTTGGTACTCGTTTAAAAGAGCCCAGAGAGACCTAGGTGACTGTGAGGGACTGACTTATGGTGGACTACGAAGGTAGGTAGACTTCAGTCATGATGGCACTACCTACGTAAACCCAGCAAGTTGGTACTCGTTTAAAAGAGCTCAGGGAGACCTAGGTGACTGTGAGGGACTGACTTATGGTGGACTCCGAAGGTAGGTAGACTTCAGTCATGATGGCAGTACCTACGTAAACCAGCAAGTTGGTACTCGTTTAAAAGAGCTCAGGGAGACCTAGGTGACTGTGAGGGACTGACTTATGGTGGACTCCGAAGGTAGGTGGACTTCAGTCATGATGGCAGTACCTACGTAAACCAGCAAGTTGGTACTCGTTTAAAAGAGCTCAGGGAGACCTAGGTGACTGTGAGGGACTGACTTATGGTGGACTACGAAGGTAGGTAGACTTCAGTCATGATGGCACTACCTACGTAAACCAGCAAGTTGGTACTCGTTTAAAAGAGCTCAGGGAGACCTAGGTGACTGTGAGGGACTGACTTATGGTGGACTACAAAGGTAGGTAGACTTCAGTCATGATGGCAGTACCTACGTAAACCAGCAAGTTGGTACTCGTTTAAAAGAGCTCAGGGAGACCTAGGTGACTGTGAGGGACTGACTTATGGTGGACTACGAAGGTAGGTAGACTTCAGTCATGATGGCACTACCTACGTAAACCAGCAAGTTGGTACTCGTTTAAAAGAGCTCAGGGAGACCTAGGTGACTGTGAGGGACTGACTTATGGCGGATTACGAAGGTAGGTAGACTTCAGTCATGATGGCACTACCTACGTAAACCAGCAAGTTGGTATTCGTTTAAAAGAGCTCAGGGAGACCTAGGTAACTGTGAGGGACTGACTTATGGTGGACTACGAAGGTAGGTAGACTTCAGTCATGATGGCAGTACCTACGTAAACCAGCAAGTTGGTACTCGTTTAAAAGAGCTCAGGGAGGCCTAGGTGACTGTGAGGGACTGACTTATGGTGGACTCCGAAGGTAGGTAGACTTCAGTCATGAACAGTACCTACGTAAACCAGCAAGTTGGTACTCGTTTAAAAGAGCTCAGGGAGACCTAGGTGACTGTGAGGGACTGACTTATGGTGGACTACGAAGGTAGGTAGACTTCAGTCATGATGGCAGTACCTACGTAAACCAGCAAGTTGGTACTCGTTTAAAAGAGCTCAGGGAGACCTAGGTGACTGTGAGGGACTGACTTATGGTGGACTACGAAGGTAGGTAGACTTCAGTCATGATGGCAGTACCTACGTAAACCAGCAAGTTGGTACTCGTTTAAAAGAGCTCAGGGAGACCTAGGTGACTGTGAGGGACTGACTTATGGTGGACTACGAAGGTAGGTAGACTTCAGTCATGATGGCAGTACCTACGTAAACCAGCAAGTTGGTATTCGTTTAAAAGAGCTCAGGGAGACCTAGGTGACTGTGAGGGACTGACTTATGGTGGACTACGAAGGTTGGTAGACTTCAGTCATTATGGCACTACCTACGTAAACCCAGCAAGTTGGTACTCGTTTAAAAGAGCTCAGGGAGACCTAGGTGACTGTGAGGGACTGACTTATGGTGGACTACGAAGGTAGGTAGACTTCAGTCATGATGGCAGTACCTACGTAAACCAGCAAGTTGGTACTCGTTTAAAAGAGCTCAGGGAGACCTAGGTGACTGTGAGGGACTGACTTATGGTGGACTACGAAGGTAGGTAGACTTCAGTCATGATGGCAGTACCTACGTAAAACAGCAAGTTGTTACTCATTAGGTCTTGACCTAGTTGACTTTGAGACATTTACTTAGGTAGCTTTTTTTTACTCCAATGTTTTGATATCGACAAAATTACAAGTACCAATTAAAACAGGAATTATTTTTTTTAAGGAAAATAAGAAAGCAGCAAGGCTCTGAATTACAAAATCAAGAAGATCAACCGCTGTCAAAATCTTACGACACATGCGAACCGTCAGATATGCAAACTGATATGGAAGTTGAGAAAAATGTGGTAAATATAAAAGTTTATTTTGTTGTTTTTTATGTAAGCTCAAATAAGTGTTTATTTACGGCATTACATTGTAAACGTCTAAAATTATGAGTGCTTTTCATCTATATTATGCATAGTTATTATGAATTCTGTCTGCTGCCTAGTTTTTAAGATTAATGCATACATAAACAGACAAACAGCTGAAAGCTAATTTGTTTTTCAATGAGTAATGATTGCTAGTAAAGCAAACTCGTAACTTTTTCCATATTTCTGATAATCCTCCTGCTACTTGTTTTAGAGTACATTACCGCCACAAATGTGTTATGTACTGTGATTAATACTTGTATTAATTTGTAACATCGACTATTTTATTAAATAAAAATTTTTGTTCTAGCTTGAAGAAGAAATACTACCAAATTTGACTGTAGAAGTGGGGCATTCCCAGGAAGAAACAAAAAATATATCTGGAAGAAGAGTAATAGGGGCCTCCTTAAACCTACATCTGGGTCGTAAGTCCCAGACGCTGTTATGCAAGTGTTCCTTCCTCTATCACGCGATGGACCCGGCACCCGCACGGAGAATCTATGGAATGCTAAGATTAGGTCTCATCTTCTTTGATTAAAATAAAATATTAAACTTACTAAAGCTGTTTTCTTAATAACCATTTTGCCTATTTTACAAAATAACATTTTACAGTTAGTTTCAATTTTTTTCTGTTTCCATCGCTGAAAATCATTGAGTTCAATTCAACCTTCAGAAGAATGTCTGATGAGGATCAGGTAAGTACAAAGTGTAGTAGCATGAGTAATTAAATAGGGAAATGATGAGAACTGGGTTCTTCTAGCTGTTCCCATCGCTGAGAACCGTTGTGTTCTTACCTGGCCATCATCAGACCTTCAGAAGACATAGTGTAGTAGCATCATTAATCAAATAGCTAAATTATGAAAACAGAGTACTTCTAGCTGTTACCATCGCTGAGAACCATTGTGTACTTACCTGGTCATCATCAGACCTTCAGAAGACATAGTGTAGTAGCATCATTAATCAAATAGGCAAATTATGAAAACTGAGTACTTCTAGCTGTTACCATTGCTGAGAACCGTTGTGTACTTACCTGGTCATCATCAGACCTTCAGAAGACACAGTGTAGTAGCATCATTAATCAAATAGGCAAATTATGAAAACTGAGTACTTCTAGCTGTTACCATCGCTGAGAACCGTTGTGTACTTACCTGGTCATCATCAGACCTTCAGAAGACATAGTGTAGTAGCATCATTAATCAAATAGACAAATTATGAAAACAGAGTACTTCTAGCTGCTACCATCGCTGAGAGCCGTTGTGTACTTACCTGGTCATCATCAGACCTTCAGAAGACATAGTGTAGTAGCATCATTAATCAAATAGGCAAATTATGAAAACAGAGTACTTCTAGCTGTTACCATCGCTGAGAACTGTTGTGTACTTACCTGGTCATCATCAGACCTTCAGAAGACATAGTGTAGTAGCATCATTAATCAAATAGGCAAATTATGAAAACTGAGTACTTCTAGCTGTTACCATTGCTGAGAACCGTTGTGTACTTACCTGGTCATCATCAGACCTTCAGAAGACATAGTGTAGTAGCATCATTAATCAAATAGGCAAATTATGAAAACAGAGTACTTCTAGCTGTTACCATCTCTGAGAACTGTTGTGTACTTACCTGGTCATCATCAGACCTTCAGAAGACATAGTGTAGTAGCATCATTAATCAAATAGGCAAATTATGAAAACTGAGTACTTCTAGCTGTTACCAATGCTGAGAGCCGTTGTGTACTTACCTGGTCATCATCAGACCTTCAGAAGACATAGTGTAGTAGCATCATTAATCAAATAGGCAAATTATGAAAACTGAGTACTTGTAGCTGTTACCATCGCTGAGAACCGTTGTGTACTTCCTGGTCATCATCAGACCTTCAGAAGACATAGTGTAGTAGCATCATTAATCAAATAGGCAAATTATGAAAACAGAGTACTTCTAGCTGTTACCATCGCTGAGAACCGTTGTGTACTTACCTGGCCATCATCAGACCTTCAGAAGACATAGTCTAGTAGCAACAGTAATAATAATAAATTCGTTATTGCTCTGAGCGCGGTGAACGTTATTTCCAGTAAAATACGTATGTATAAAATTCGCGTCTCCGAGCGAATAAATAAGTTAGGTCAAAACAATGACAAATTTGTGTCGCGTCTGTGATTTGAATAATCATTAGTTGATTATATCCTAGTATTAATCTCTGTTAGTAGATGGCGCTTTTTCTATAAAAACTGTAACAAACCTCAGATCTTCAAGGTCATTGAGCAATGCAATGCCCTTAACTAGCTGACTATTTAGTATCTTTATTTAGTCTTTAACATTGATATTTGTTTAGTGTGGTGACGGAGTAAGAATACAATATGTCACCACCCCATCTCACCCCATGGGTGTCGTAAAAATCGACTAAGAGACTATCCGCAAATATTACTTTACGCAGTAAAAAGAAGGAAAACTTGAAATTAAACCCTATACCAATCCGTCTGGCCAGCGTGGTATTAGTAGGCCAAGTATCCCTCCGTCATGGGAGGAGGCCTGTCCCTGCAGTGGGACATTAATGGGCTGTTATGATCATTATGATGATTTGTTTTGTGTTTGTATTGTTTCTCATTAAAGGATTAGTCATACTGAATCTGTTCTGTGGTCTGCCGTCGTTTCTTTTTGTTTAACCGCAAAGGGCACAACACATTGAGTCTGACAAATCATTTCATCCTTGCCCTTATAATTATCTCATAAGTATTATCTATAACTTTCCAAAATCAAAGTGAATAGTACTTTTGAAGTTGTACTGCTCAACTATACTTACTTTTCAGCTTTAATTAATTTTGTGTTTACTTAGGTCTATTTTGTAAAAAAATAGGAGTCAACTAAGTATTTAAGTAATTATTTTAAGGGTAGGTATACACAGTAGGTATACAAGTAGTAAGGGTAGGTATACATAACTATATTTAATAATTCAGCAATATAGACCTATAAGTACATCAGAAAAACGATGTTTAAACTCGCCAAATGCATAATTTAACCAAATGGTCCATGCGCGAAATAGCAGTCTGCTCTGGATTGTTACTTTTTACGTTTAAAAATATTGTCCCACATCCACAGATGGTGTCGAATCTAAATTTAATAGTCTGGGTACTCTCTCCCTCTATTTTCACTCTATATTTCAGTCTAGACGTTGCAGTAGCTATAAAAGGATATAAAGTCGCGATCGAAGATTGAAAGACACTCCGTATGTTTGAATTGAGGGTAAAATGTATTAGGCTGTTTCTTTAAAATTCGAATATTTCTAAGTAGAACTGCGGCATAAAATAATATATCAGTTATCAGTCATCTTTTCAATATCCTTTCAACAACCTCGATCCTGTGCCTCTTTTCATCTCTCACTCCTTTTTTGTTATTATACCATTGTTATTTTATAACTCTCCACGACTTAAGAATAACTGGTAAATAATGCACAACCTGGCATTAATTCAGCATTTAGGTATACCGTTTAGTGCATAAACCGTAATTAAATTAAATATATCGTTTAAAGACCTACGCAGACCGGGACGGCATGGCAAGGGATTTTAATTTTTACTAATGGAAATTCAACCGTACCTTTACAGAAATACGACATAAATTGCTATGCTTTAAAATGAAAAATGCCGTGCAGCCAGTAAAAATTAAAATCCCTTGCCATGCCGTCCCGGTCTGCGTAGGCCTTAAGAGAAATTATATTACAGATTACAATACCGTTGTCTGCTTTAAATCTACAGAAGAATGTTAGTTAAAATGAGTTAACAATAACAACACGGAAACTGACGCTGCTATTGCAGATGTTTCGAACAACATTATTATTGCCATTAAAAGTAACTGGGTTGAACTCATCATAAGTGCAAGCCGCACAATCGTCAATTTATCTGTATTAGTTTCTGTATTGCCAACGATTTTACTGTACCCAATTTGAAATTATAATTCTGCTTAACTACTGCACTGGTAATACTGCAAATTCATCGTCGTTATAGTTAGTACGGTAGGACAATGTCTTGTCCCAAAACATTCACCCCCTTACTTATAAATGCCTCTTAAATTTAATCACGGTTTAACGAGATTTTTCTAAGTAAAATCGTATGCATTTAAGCTAATCAATTGACTAAAATTTAAGAGGCGTTTATGAGTAAGGGGGTCAGATATAATACTATAAGTACTATACAGGTAATAAACATACCATATTTATATCCATTCTTTTGTAAACAGGTAAACACAGATAGTTGTTCTACAAGATTAACGTCAAAAAGACCAAGTTTTCAAAGAGCCAAACAGGATTGCTAATATTGCTATCTGTCTTACGTCCTTCAAAATCTAATAAATAATATTACGACAGATGACGGTCATTTCTTAAAGTTATTGCATTTAAGAACGTTGTCGTAATTAAAATCTTTATTACCATAATAATAATAAAATGGCAGTAATGAGGTAATGTGCCATATATAGCACCAGCGTATGCTGTTTACTGCCAATTATTTAACTTCCATTGAAATGAAATAACAACATTACATAGATACAGTAATATAACTATCTATAATATAAATAATCAGAGTATATACCTACTCTGAGTTAATAAGATCAATTGAAACAGCTCTCAATTTGTCGTTATTAGCATTCCGTATTCTATACTTAGGTACATTTCTCAATACAAATATTGTAAACATTCCTACACTAATTTTCCTAGCTCATCATCAACATAACAGTGTAAAACCACTGCTGGACTATAATCCTTCTCCAAACCAGGTTAGGTATCTTTACCAAGAAACCGCTTATGTCGTTACCACCGTATTCCACTTGCAGTTGTATGATAATATTAATTACTGTGTTTAGATAGAAGAGTAACTAGTGAAAAATTGTAGAGCAGTAGCTAGAGCAAATAAATAGTATGTATTTGTATATTCTCTAAGTGTAATTACAATTAACGGATGATGTTTTAATTCCCTTTTTGTACCTAGAAACAATCTAGATCTTTCTGTGAAATTAAAACGAACCACTTTATATCTATTATAAATTATTCTCTCCCATGTATGTAGGTGTACATGTTTATAACTAACGCATGAGTGAATCTGTGCTCAGTCAAGTCTGCACAATGCAGAATCTTTCACCGCATTTCTAACCTAATTGTATTTTATTTTCCTTGTCATGTTTTTCTTACATCTCTCCCCTTTTTAAATCAAAAGGCATATGAAGATAAAAGATCTTGTCTGCCTGTCATCTCAGTTTTAGGGGAGAGATGACAGTACACGTTTTCGATTCCTACCAAAGAGAGGGAGAAGTTTTCTTTTAATTTAAATGTATGTAAAAGATTTGTAAAGAATTGTAAATAAATTGTACCTAAGTATAGGGTTTGGCTTGTACATAATTTATTCTAAATCAACGCTAAACCATTAGCTCTTCTAGAATAATACATGAACCTAGCCTGTCAATGTATGTAGTACAAACTTCGAATTGCTCTTATTAACTAGATATAGAAGGTTTGTTTAATTGGTTGAAATTACTTTAATACTAGATTAGTTTCTAATTCTGTTGCATTGATTTAATGTTACTGTAAATAAACAAAGTGATATGATAGTACCTACGGGTTTTCACAATTTATGATCTTAAGTTTGTTAGTTGATTAGACATTAGCCTATGTATAAAATACTTCTGGTGTTTTATATAACGGTTAAGGTATCAATTACACTGACCACAAGAGGAAGAAACCTTACGTACAATTTCTTCTGGCTGGAGGAAATCAACTAACTACTAAGTTTAAGTTTCAAACTTGTTCATTCCCGAGACAAAAAAGCTCAGAGTATGTACCTCTACACTGCTCTTGTTACTCTAAGACACAAGTTGTGAAGTACCTTAGCCGTATAATATCACTACCTACTTACTTACCGACGTTACTGCTTGGGGTAGTTGTGGCAGACTTCTTCGGCAGGTCATGCAGTGCAGGTAACTAATCAGGTCTGCCACCACTCAAATGTTATTCATGTTACCCTATTTATTCCTAGAGCAGAAAGGGTCTTTACAGAAAGAAACTTAGTCCAATTACCTGTTCAGAAATTACATTTTAATTATGATTTTTGCCGTTTCTGAAACACATTACCACTGAACATTATCTTTTATCTACTGTCCTTGTAAAGTGGGAGGTTACAATGTAGTAATATTACGAGATCGTATATCTAGACATGAACTTAATTACCTAGACTATATACCGTAAACCATAATTAACAGTAGCTAATTACTTACCGTGAGTTGGCGTCAAGGTATTCTGTAATTGGATGTTTAGACTTTTACTGTAACTGTTAAACTGTAAAGTAGGTGTGAAGAGTACCTACAATCATATCAAAGGTTAATTCGATAATTATGATTTCTTACTTTATGATAAATTGTTATTTCTATATCTTAAAACAGATCGAACTAATATAGACAGAGTCTACATAACAAAAAATGTCGTCTAGTTACGGAGTATAAATACAAGGCGTCAACACCCCATCCCCTAGATTCCCCTTCCCCTCAGTCCCTAGATTGTCGTTGTTCGTCGTTGTGAAAATCAACTAAGGGAGAGTTAACAACCGTTATTTTTATGAACACAAAAGAAAACTTGACATAAATAAATCCATATAAATACACAAACTAGATAACCCCCCGACTAGGGATCATGGCGTGTCGTGGCTTTACAGGGATCAAGCATTTTACAAACATCAAATTACTAGACACAAAGAAAATCCAGACGCTAGACTATAGCGCCACTAAGGCAGGCAGCTTATGAGTTTACCAATAATATTTAAACTATAAGCGCAAATAAATAACCCTTTCTTTTAATACAAGCAAGGTCACATCGTGCAAAATGCTGAGCCGAGTTATGCGAACATATGCGAATATGATAGCTCACAGGTGTGCAAACCGTACTTACAAACAGCTGAAGTAAAAGGGTTCTGTAGTTTTTATACCTACCACATTCCATACTTACAACGAGGATCTTGTTTCAGAATATTATTCTGCAGCTTGAACCTTAACCTTTACGACAGAAAAAGGAAAATAATTTCAATTTGTTATTTTTTGTATTACATTTTTGGTATAAAACATGTCTGATATTGACGACCTCTGTGGCGTAGGTTAAATGTATAACATGACTGCTACGCAGAGGTCTCGGGTCGATTCCCGCTCAATGCAAAAATTTGTGTGCATGAACATGATTGTTTGCATTGGTCGGAGTGTTTCTATGTACTTATAATGTTATGTATGTATTTACAAAAAATGAGTACTAATATCCGTTGTTCTGTTACCCATAACACAAGGAGGTTAAGCCTACTTTGGGAACAGATGGCGCTGTGTAGAGATGTCCGTGAATATTTATTTATTTATATTTCTTTAGTGGTATGACAAAATTTTTGCCACTACATTTTCTTCAGGTCACATCGGTGTCGTTGCAGACAAATTTTAACAAAGTTACATAAAGTAATGAAGTAATAAATATATAATTCCCTTTTTCTAAAATTGACAACCTGAACTCGTAGATATGAATAGTGTATTACACATGAAATTTTACTGTTTTCTACTGTACATTGTTTGAACCCTGTATCCAATAGACAGTAAAAAAGCTTAGACAAAGTTACGCGTAGAAACATTTACGAGAAAACTTTATTATTATCTGAAAAATCTAATGTAATTTGTATGCGAATATAATAAAACTGTTGTTCTACACGCAATACAGAGTTGTCTAGTCGATTATGTAAAGTGACGTCATATATCTATTTGTATGTAAATATTGATCAAGCAATCACTTTGTTTAACAAATACTTAGTGATCGTAATCCAGTTGCAGATTTGATAAGAACACTGAGAGTTAAGCGTTTCATTTATTTATTTAGGTATTATTTAACTTATTTGGTAGTGTTATATTAAATAGATATAAGTTAAATCTAACTACTTATATAAGAGCACAGCATCCACTTAAAAAAGCTTGTAATGAACGGAAATAATATGACTATGACCAAACTAATTAATCAACAGTAATTTAATGTAAACAATTTATAATACAATTTTTTTCCTATCTAGGTTATTGCGTAAATATCCTAAAGCACTAAAATAATGATAGTTACATACATACTACAATGCCCATAAGTGTGTGTGACCTCTAAACCTATATCCTAAAGTACGAGTATTAGTTTTTAAATATAAATGAGAACTGGCATTGAACTAAATAGACAAACAGCTGTTTAAAAATATTACAGTACGTAGTAGACATACATAGCAATTAAGCTTTACGCAATCTACTTACAAGCACTCCATTTAATTCTAATTTAAATTGTTGGACCCAAGACATTTAAGAATTTCCTCGGGCATTTACTAAGTATCATGCTAGGCGCTTTCCCAATATTTACTCTGATGATTCTTCCTTCCACCAGTGTAGAAAAGCATTAATACGATAATGAAACCCCAAAGTTATAGGTATTGATATCTTTATACAGAGCCTGAATTTTCGTATTCGGACTCCCAACCATCTATTTTAGTTTTTGTTTTAATTTTTGACGAGGAATTTATTTACAAATATTAAGTATCTTTTGGCTAATATTTTCGGCATAACGTTCAAGGACGGTTCACTGACATTTATATCAAAGCTACCTGCCCAAGTAAAATTATAGTGTGTACAAGACTTGTTATAAATGTTTGTGGACATGTTGTAAATAGCGTTAGTTATTTACAGAAGTGACAACATCAAGTCATGGTTATGATTGTTAAATGCCTCGTTATGGACCTCTGTTATTGACCTGCTTTTAGTACTACAGTAGTTAGCTGTATTCTCATTTGTTTGACAGATTTATGTTGTAAGTATATATTTTACGTACCTACTGCAATTTAAGTAATCAACGTAGTACATAAGTTGTAAAGAATTTATTTATTATCTAAAACACTCCAGTATTCAAGAAAAAAAATCTGTAATAACACCTGACATGCCAAATCGATATGGAGTATGGTAACGTCTTTTAAGTCAGTCACCTAGAGCAAAGATGGAAATATGACATTATGTGTTTAAATATGATCACATGTACAAACTACTTGTTAGACAATATGCCAGATGTGGAATGTATTGTGTGTCCGATGCGAACCTAATGTGTAGTAGCCAAAATATTCGAAGATAATATTAGCATGTTCAACATAGTTATAAATATTGAACGTGTAATATACAGCAATAGCTGAAGTTGTTTAAGACCAATTTTCTTGACTAGTAATTAGACGCAGATCAGTCACGAAATGTTTTTATTTTAGTCTTGAAAAAAGAAATAACCTGAAAATAATCACGTTAAAAAGGTACCTAGTTTAATAAATCTCTACCGGCTACCGGGGGTATACATAAATTATATTATTATTATTATTAATCTTTATTGTACACCATAAACAGAAACACAATTATAAAAGTAACATACAGAAACAATTACAAATGAAAACATACAAAAAGGAAATAAAAAAAACAGAAAAGAAAAACTTAGTAGGTAGTACAAGTGGCGGCCTTATCGCACTCGGCGATCTCTTCCAGGCAACCTTTGGATGGATTTGGTGAAATGTATTGTGGGGTAGTGTGAGGTGTACTTATAAATATGAATAGAAGTAGATAATTAAATAAACAGAATGTTATAGCGAAATTAAATATAACTAATAAAGAAAATAACATATACATGCTAGATACATACTGAGAAAATACAATGTAATAAAGTAACGTGATAATTCACACAGGGAGTGACAGGTAGTATTCTTTCACTTGGCGTTTAAAGACCGGAAAGGACTGCGTCTTTCTGATGGTTTCAGGCAAAGCGTTCCACAGCCTGACAGCTTTTACAGAGAAAGATCCATCAAGAAATTTTGTGGTGTGAGGCGGCATTTTCAGTTTAAGGTTCTCCGATGATCTCAACGACCTAGAATGTGTGTCATGGAGAAACTCAAAACGTTGCTTAAGATAAGAAGGACTATGGGGATCAAAAAGAATATTGTAGAGAAGCGACAGAATGTGTGCATCCCGGCGAAGTCGAATAGGTAACCACTTGAGTCTGAGTCGGAATTCGGAAATATGGTCATACTTGCGTAATCCAAATATGAATCTAATACAGACGTTTTGGAGTCTCTCAAGTTTGTTTAATTGGTCTTGGGTGAGATCGAGATAGCTGGCATCGGCGTAATCAAGAATGGGTAGGAGAAGAGATTGAGCGAGTGCTATCTTCGTGGAAGTCGGTAGAAAGTTCCGCAACCTTCTTAAAGAGCCTGCCGATGCAAAAACCCTTCGGCTTACTTCCTGTAGTTGACGATCCCACGTAAGCGATTTGTCAATATAAATGCCGAGATTTTTAACATTTTTACTGTATGGAATGACTTCACTACCACAGGAAATAGCAGGAAGCTCTGCCCAGCAGATTTTAGACGACAGCCTAGGACTACCAACGACTATGACTTGCGTTTTTTTTGGATTGATCTGCAATCCAAATTCTTCGCTCCAATTGGATATGCGTTTTAAATCAGCGTTTACATTTCCTATCGCAACTGATAAGTTCTCAAGGGAAGCTTGGGAATATATTTGGAGATCATCTGCGTATAGGTGATAGGAAGAAAGAAGTTGATTAGTGATAGTATTTATGAAAATCGCGAAGAGTAGGGGAGACAAAACGCCACCCTGTGGTACACCGGCAGTGGTAGAACACCAAGAGGAATCAGTCTGATCTATACAAGTACGCTGCCGGCGACCAGTCAGGAAGCTACGAAACCAGAATAAGGCTGTCTGAGATATGTTGAGAGAGCGCAACAGGCCAACCAAAACATCATGGTCAACCGTGTTAAAGGCGTTACTGAAATCGAGTAAAGCCATGACAGTGAGTTTCCCTTCTTCCATACCTGTCCTGATATCTTCAGTTATATGAACAAGGGCAGTTGTGGTGCTATGGCCTATGCGGAAACCAGATTGGAGGGGATTGAGGATACGATATTTGGTCAGGAATGAGTTTAATTGTCCATAAATGAGACGTTCAAGGACCTTAGACAAGAATGGAAGGATAGATATAGGACGATATTCGGACAATGAGGAGGGAGTTTTAGTTTTGGGAATAGGAATTATTTTGGCGTCTTTCCATGCAGTAGGAAAAACGCCTTTGGACGCAGAGAAATTAAATATGTGACACAGGATAGGAAGGATTATGTCAAGGATAGGAAGAATCATAGCACGACTAATACCATCACACCCCACAGCGCCAGAAGTGATTGACCTGATGCACTCCTCAACAGCTCGAGCTGAAAATTCAGTAAAAACGAAGGAAGAAAAGTCAGGTCTAGGAAGGGATAAAAGATAGTTTATAGCTTTATTTTTGTTTGTCCCATCAAATATAGGCGATGTAGAAAAATGAGTGTTTAAAGAATTTATATCTAAATTTAAAGGATTGCAATGTTCCTGCTTACCAACGCCCAATGACTTCAAGAACCTCCAAACCTTTGCCGGATCACTATTTTGCACTGATTGATGTATGTGACGACGTTGAGCGTTCCTACAAACCTTATTGCAGTGATTACGGATCGCTACAAATTTTTCCCAGTTAGAGCAAGTAGGACGTTGCTTATACCGGGACTGAGCAGTAGCCTTTCTGGTTAGCAATTTTTTTATGTCGTCGGTCAACCACGGACAAGGTAAATGCTTTACCTTAACCGCTCTAACTGGGGCATGCTTGTCGTATAAAGTTGTCAATGCATTGGTGAGTAGTGCAACTTTCTTGTCCAAACACAGAGCCTCCAGCAACAAAGTCCAATTAATATTTCTTGCATCATGACGGAGTTTGTCAATATTTATGGCGCGAAAATTACGATTTAGAATGACTTTAGGTTTAGGTTTTGGTTTACGCAGTTTATATGAAAGGAAAAGAAGGTCATGGTGAGAGAAGCAATCAGCTGCGCATTGGCCATATTTCTCGACATGGTCCAAAGAGGACACAAACATGAGGTCAAGCAGAGACGGAGAAGAGTTTGGGCGGTTATGAGTAGCATTGAGAGGAAGAATAGAAAGATTATTAGACATAGCAACAGAACGAAGCAAGTGTGATCGAGAGTCGTTTTTAAGCAAGCACGTGTTAAAATCACCCATTAGGATAGTGTGACTGTACGAAGGAATCATAGTTTCGAGAAGATATTCAAGAGAGGAAAAATAACTTATTCGGAGTGACGGGCAGTAATATACGCCAAGCAGCAATTTAGAACGATGAAAAGTAACCTCAACAAAAAGATGTTCGCCCCCATTTAGGGGAGGAGGCTGCGGTGAAGTACTTACTATAGTAAAAGGAAGATATGTTCGCAAGTAGATGGCTACGCCGCCGCCGTTACAAGGAGTACGATTTATAAAGGAATACGAGATTATAAAGTCCCATCATCCTATGAAAGCTAAGAATAAATTGGCTTGTGCAATTTAATCAAGATTACCTTCTCACTTTTCTGCCCGTTATTCATCCAACTGTCGCTTGAGAAAAATAATGCTTGGTCAGATGTTTTCTCCTTTAACGTTCGTAAAGTGAGTTAATTCAAATGAATAAATTACTGCCTTTATTGACTTTGTTAAGTTATAAAAGGGTTTGAGAGCAAAATGTTGTTTGCTTGTGTTACGGTTTGACCTTTTCCTAAAGTCTTATTTTGTATACATTAAGAATAGACGTGGCCCGTTGAATGTGTTTAGGTATGGAGCAGTGTTTGTGTCGTAGTACTTAGCTTTTATATAAAATGGATTAGGTAATATTGCTTTTGTTCTTAAATATGTGGATTGGACCTTGGGTTTTATAAATAAAGTAAATATCTACGTTTTAGTGCAAAGATATTCATTTAGTTGAATAGATAACTATCGGCGTTATTATTCGCACATATAATTATGTTATGAATGTAAAATTCTTCATTGTATTGTATTTCGTGTGGTCATGTTTCTCGGTATGATATCTATTTTTGACATAAAGACTAACTCGGCCAGAGGATGAGGCCTCCCTCCTCTATAGAAAACTAAAGTAGGTATAGATCTTCTGTGCTCTGAATATTCAATGTTTATTATCTTTTTCGTACGTATTAATACAGACACATAAATATCAACATCACAGCCTATTAAAAGCTTAACTTTGAAGCGTAGGGGGAGAGACATGGTAATCGATACTTCACCCCCTTGGCCCCCCACCAGGGCGTCTTAGTGTCGTATGCAAAACGCTCGTGTTATACTTGACCCTTGTCTTTGACATCGGTTTTCCTTGCACAAGGTCGCCACCAGTGTTGAGTTACATCACTATACGTGTTTATGATTTAATTTTCTTGTTTTCGTTAGTTATCTGTTATCCTTGTACGTAAAGCACTAAAACAAGGCTAACAAAACAAAATATGCCTGAAGGTGATCTTCATAGGTTAAGACAATGATTGAATATTTGTTGGTGAAAAAAAGATGTAGAGACTATAGCGAGAACTCTCCCTTCAGTACCGTAAAGCCGGCTCTTCAAAAACGCTTGAGTCTTTAAGGGCCGCTTATGGAGACTATCACCCTCCACAACACTCTTTAGGGAGCGCAGTCAAGTAACTATGGACTAATCTGTGGCGCTGTGGCGGGTGTATATTACAAAGGAATACTGCGACATCAATTACAAAATATCAGTATTATATTTTCTTTCTTTCCCGTGGCTCGTGTAAGGTACATTTATTTTCATCATTATCATAACAGCCCATTAATGTCCCACTGCAGGGCCGGGCCTCCTCCCGTGACGGAGGGATACTTGGCCTACTAATACCACGCTGGCCAGACGGATTGGTATAGGGTTTAATTTCAAGTTTTTCTTCTTTTTATTTCGTAAAGATAAAATTCACGGATAGTCCCTTAGTCGGTTTTTACAACACCCAAGGGATGAGATGGGGTGGTGACATATTGTATTCTTACTTCGTCACCACACGGATAACATTTATTTTATATTGCAATAATATCGTACATTATTGTTAAATAATTTACAACGATACCTGTTACCTGCTCTAAGAAGCAGTCTGTAAATAGCATATATACAGGCCATACCCAAACATGTGAGTCGTATGCAGTTGTGCATTAAACTTGAATGAAAGTCTGTCTGCCGCATTCTAGTATTGACCCGAGTGCGTCTACGTTGCTTTTTACTAAGGGTTTTTTACGGTGAATAGACTGTTTAGGTGTTTTTGTAGTGTAAGCAACATTTCATAAAAGAGATGTCATGACTTCATTTCTTGTTATCGTCTTGCAAAGTGCATTTAGGTAATCTTACTTGTAAACTTATGGTTTATAATTTTTACTTTAATTTTGTGATCATTTAATTTTAATTACCAATTAGCCAAGCAAGTGTCCTGCACAGGCCAGCCTGTCCCAGCAGTGAGACATTTCAGGATATGCTTAAAAGGATCAAGAGAAAGAAAAACTCTATGCTTGCTTATTTCCAGGCTCGTTCTTGCAGTGTCTCTGAAATATTTAGCACAAACAGGAAAACTATAAGAACTTAGATGATGCATGTTAAATAATGTTTAAACAAGTCAATAATCGTAAGTTAAAACGTAAGTGTGGTAATTGACACCTTATTGCTGAAAACGTAATTAATACGTATTATAATGGTATTGGAATATGATTATGTAAGTATTATTTAAATCTTGAATCAATTTTGTAACAAAACAATTACTGTTGTAGCTATCTATTATATTCAGTCTCTGCTCAAATTTAATTCAATAGCAATTTAATATTAGTTCAGTCTCTCTAAATATTTTAGCTCATGCTTAAAATTAGGGTAGGTGAAACTACGGGTCCATCTTAAAATATTTTATATTTATTTTTCTAATATTCATTATTTATTTCTTTTAATAGTAATAAGGCCCGACCACATGATACGGGCGGCATTCTACATTAGGCCCTGTCTTAATTTTAAACAGTCCTGTCGCTGATGCAGTAATATCGGTCACACTAATATATCTAACATTTAAAACGGGAAACGTTTAGGCAATTTCCTTTTATACTCTTTGTACTATTTACAAATATCCTGCCGCGTGGGTTTCTTTTATAACGAAGCCAAAATAAACCATTTTTAACTTTTTAGTTACGTAAACTTTAATCGTTATAATTACAGTTAAAGTACCTATTTTTGTTTTACTAAACAAAAAGTTCACGGAACTATGAACTATATTTTAGAAGAGCTTAAATTAACCCGCCCTTCATTATTTTCAGTCAATTTTTTATTAAATATCCCACGTTTGTTTCAATAAATTACTGTAAACCTTATAAGAATCGTGATAAGGCAGCCATAGCGTGACCTCGCCATTTATGCCATGAAAAATGGTCGTATGTTTGGCACTAATGCCAAGAAAGTTATGTCATGTAAACTTGGTTTAATGTCAAGGATAAAGATTTATGTTTTAAGTACCCCAATGAAGTAAATAATTTATTTAGAGGCAATAGAAAATGATTAATTAGCCATCAAAGGTTAAGGTATCGCTAAGAGTCAATGATTGCTAATATGCTTTTGCGTCACGACATTGTCATTGACACGGGTTTATGACTCTATCGAACCTGATGAAAAACGCGAATAATGCCCTGGAGTGGGGATGTTAGTCATGAAATGTTTTTACTTCCTTGAAATCATCTAAGTCGGTCTGGTCAAAACTATACTTTACGTTTGAAGACCCAATGTTATAATCAGCCTACAGACGCCCACTACAGGACATAGGCCTCCTCCAAACGTTATAGGATGGAGGGAACACATGTGCTGAAAGATTGGTCCTCAACTTAATGGTTTATTATTTAAGAAAATTTCCGAACTATATAATGCGAAATCAATTTGCCTAGCAGACTTACACAGAGACGAGTGGTCTTGTTGCGAAGTTGTAAATCGTTAGGGTTTTGAATGTTTGTTAAGAACCAACGCACATGGTATAATACTTGGAGTTCTCCTCAAGAATGTCCACTGCCTTCTCCAGTTGTAATTGGCGCTGTTATGTATAATAGTAGTACAAATTTCACAACGTTTGATATCCGAACTTATCTCTTCGGGGCATCAACAAATAATGAACAAGACGAGCGACCGACAGCGGAAACGTAATAGTGCATCGAAGTGGCGAACAGAGTAATACAATCTACAATTAGTTACCGTTGCGCAATAGTACGCGCTCAGCTGATGCTTGCGCCATGATGATCAGACGCAATCAGGAGTGTGAGGCAATTGTGGTCAAGCTAATGCGACGTGTAGTATTGCGAATTATGTAAAGATATGAAACTAATTTAGATTGTTTAAGAAGTTTGACGTCACTGATTTATTATTACACAGATTCGTAACCTTATTGTCAACAACGAAGGCTCGGGAATATTTTTGTTTGTATACTCTCTTCAGTAACAGGTTATCTCGCTTAGTTCTAAGCAAATATTAAGTTTAATGGGAAGAGTATCTAGAGAATTTAAAGGGCAATGAGAGCTTTGATAGAACTTTACATTTTGCAAAGCACAGCGTTCATCTTGTCTAGATTGTCCATCAAGACAAGATGAACGCTGTGCTTTGCAAATGTATTATATATTTAAAATATAATAGCTTGGAGCTTACCATCAGGCCAGTGACTTATTCCTCGTGTCGCCAGGTATGTAGTATAAAAAGTTTCTATAGATCAAAAGATAAGTGACATCACCCAGCCATTATAGTTTGATTCCGTAACTTCATACGTCATTGTCACTTATTCATATCATAAATATTATGGTTGTTTTCCGTGTACGTTGAGCATTTTCCTAAATTTTAGAAAAAATAAAGTATGAGCGTTCCATATTCATGGTTCTTTAACACAATTGGAAAGTTCTTTTCAAAGAAGGAATCTCTATTAAATGATATTATGATCGTTGAAGTTCTCTTAGTCTACTTGTACGTAACTTGTGGAACGAGGTACAATGTGTGTTCACGTTAAATATTTAAAAAATCAGAAACTGTCACTAGACAGAGTAATTTTGAAGATACTATCGTTTTAAAAGTCATTTATTTAATTCAAAAGTAAGAAGAAAGTCAAGGTCAGTGAGTATAAAATAGAAATGTCTGTGTTAGCCGAGAGTCTGTTAGTCTAGATCTGCATAATGCATTCATCTCAAGGTCGCGCCATTCGTTCACCACGTTCCAGTCTCGCTATTTATTTTGTAAAGGTATGCGTGCAGACACAGATTTATTTCCTTATACTTTTTTTCTTTAAATTTTTAGTTTTTTGTATGTATTGCCATGGATATGTCGATATTAGATGTTTGTACCTTTTGCCAAATGTAAAAATAGTAGAACGAGCGATGCCGTTCATGTGTATTGTAATGATTTTCGCGCGAGTGACGCGAATAAGAAGCAATTATTTTCAAATCTATTTATTATAATAACACTTGTGCTCATTCTGTAATCTTTTCCATAAAAACTGTGTATTGTAGCAAAAACGAAAGATAAAATAAACACATGATTATCATTGTGTTTTTGTCATCGTAAGCAGTCAAATAAAATAAAAAAATCGTATTATAGTCGGTAATTCAGCACTTTGATACAGGCTATGAATCTTTAGATAAAAAGTAGGGCTTTTTTTTAAAGTGGCCGATAAATAATAGGTATAGAGTAACACTTGGTCATGATGTCAATGGAAGGTGGTAATGGTAATGGCTAATGGTAATGGAAGGTGTTACAATCTTTAAAAGCCTATAGCTTTGCAATATGTTTCTGAAACAGTATCAGTATGAATTTTGTTTGAGATTTAAATAAGGTAAAGGCTTGCACAACCAGTAAACACTGCAAGTTATAAAACTTGTATGTTTCAGTATGCGCTGACCTTATACGAAGCGTTTGTTGACGCATTGTGCGAGCGCTTTGCTTTGCTTTGTTTTCCCCTTTTTGTTAAAAAGCAACCATCTGTTAATATTAGTTGTGTGAGCCATACAGAAAGTGCTTTCTTGTAAAATGCTAACTTTTAAATGGGTTTGTTGTGTATGTTTACTTAAGTAGGTACTTATGTTTAAAAAGTGTTTCCTTTAATTAGGAAGTGTATAATTATACATTGTCCGTATGACGACGGACTAAAATGGTGTTGTAAACAGGTGTCACTTTCCCACGTGCCCCCTACTCTACACTCAATTATCAAAGATCTGTAACTGGACACATTTGAACTTTTGGTTTCAAATAAGACCTCTAATCGAAAAGCTTCTCTAAGTTAAAATAAAACTTGTTATACCAAAATATTGAAAATAATTTTGTTCTTGTTTCAGGTAAAATACTCGACGGCAATTGAGTAAACACTACGTGTTAACTAAAAATTAAGGTAGGTGGTAAATAGCTTACAGGACCCTCATCTGTAACTACTGATACTGGATGAGTCTCGGAAACGTTAGGATATACTAGTAGTAAGTTCCTATAAAATCTCAAATACATATAACATGCATTAAGTGTAAGTACCTAAAACTTAATAGCTTAGATTTAAAAAATAGATAAAATTACGTTTGCAAGGATTAAGAATGCAAATAATCGAATACTTACATTTCTAAAAACTATAATTACGCAAACGAATAGAAATTAATCATTGTGTTAACGAATTATCAACAAAAAGTAAAATTATGTGTAAACTTGTTCCTACATCTAACATACAATTTAACTATTAACTATACGTACATTCTGTTCATCACAGTAATTAACTGTCATTATGTCAAGAGCTCAACGTGCAAACAACTAAGACTTTTTACACCTCTGTCTAGACAATGGAACGGTGACATATGCATGAGGTATTAGCATCGACCTCTTATCAACTGCTATACAGTTTATAATTTCGGGATCAATTACCGTTAAATGCATATGTTTGTGAAAACCAACATAAACTTTAGCATTTTGAGTTTGTTTGTTATACTTAGATAAGTACTCGTAGTTATAGAAAGACTTCATACGATAGACAGTTGACGAGAAGTCGATGAAAAAGGGAGGCACAAATACCGCAAAAGGTGGCCGTGGCAATATTCAGGGGACGCCTATCTCCAGCAGAGGATGTGTATTGGCCGATATTATGGTGATATTGAATCCACAGTAGTGCTGCATACTTTTAAGCAGTGTGGCCAGTATGTATGTATTAATTAGGCTCGTTATGTAAACTTTAACTAATAAGTACCTAATCAAAGACATAAGTTAGATTTTTTTAAACTAGTTGATGAAAAATATCTAATTAAAGAACTACAACAGCTATAAATACTGTTCACGAAAGAACGAGGCAACGCTCAGTTAAGTTATGTATCCGGTATTTGCGGTTGTTTTTGTTGTAAATAAATAAAAACAGGCAACAACGCCACTGCTTGACGTAAATACAATATAATGAGTACAAAAAGCAGCGAGCTGACGAAGTAAACAAGAAAAAGCTAAGAGCTAAAATATCTAAACAGTTTTCCTCGATAATATACAACTGATGCACTGATTCTTACTGTATCGTATCAAGTTGAACAGCAAGAGTTATTTAAATTTTATCCATTGAGATTATTATTAAACAAACATAATAACCATGAAAAGTATTATATTAGGTATATTTTTCTACGGGGCTTTATCGCGGAGCTGATATTACAAGGAAAGACGTATGTTACTTTTATTTAATAAGGTTTTATAGGAAAATTAATCGGATATAATTTGTACCATCAAATTTGGATTTTCTTCCCTACTCAAGTTAAATTTTCTTGACAAAACCGCGGATAGCAGAGTTACCATCTCCAACTCGATAATCTATTTTGTTACCAGGAATTAAGATGGACTCCAATTATCTGTGGCCGTGTTTTACTCATTCCACATCATAATTGCATAGTTTAAATCAGAAATAACATAAATCTAAAACACTACAACTGCCAACGTTTATCAAACTCATAAAACACCGCAAAATAGGCGATTAGCAATATAACAAGCGGTGTAAAGGTACGTGACCTGGGGACCTAACTCTTTCTAGGCCATTTTCATTATGAAGCTTAAGTTATTATTTCCATAGCGAGTGCAACATAGTTTATGGCTCATCTCGTACAATGAGGGGTCAACGCTCGCTGACTGACTGAGCCGAGCCCAATTTTTTGTTCAATGCATGCCAGAATGCAATTGCATAATGCAGTACCTACCTCGGTATACAATGTTGTTGCAATTGTTCGAAGAAAAGGATGAGAAATTTATTTGTTGGTTTGCTTTTCGGTAATCGGTCGGTATCGGTGACGTTAAGCAGTACCTACGTGCCTGCATGAACAGAGACATTAAAGCAGCCTATGAATGTCCTACGGGGATCGGCCGCTCTATGTACGGAAGTAAACTCGGCCCACATGTACTACACTGATCAGACTGAAGTGTAGATTTTCTTCTTTAGTAGTGATTTGTACTTAGCTACAGCTAACAAGTAACACTTACACCTAAGAAAAGCAATACTTTCGCAGAAAACTATAGTAGAGCTCTGAGAAGAAATGTACCATATTAAAAAACGCCATCCTACTATTTTTAAAAGTAATATTCTGATAAGAATTTCTACCAGCATCAATTCATAAAATCTTTAATGCAAATATGTAATAAGTAGTTATTTAGTAACATCATTTGCACAATCAATAAATAATGATCATCTACCCACATACGGACATTTATGATGTACCTACTCGTATCTCGTGAATGAATGTGCACTTTCTCATGACTCATCATATCATCATTACACTGCACCTCGGATATAAACTGCTTGTGAATATACCGCTTGATGTAATAATGTGAAGTCTACTGTTTAGCTGTATAACTAGCACTTATGCCGGTAGAAATTAGTAATACAATACTCTGTCCACTATAAAAATGTTCTTTTGACACATTGACGTTAGTGACGTCCAGCAGTATCTCAAATGTAATGCCATTCGATTGTAAGCGATTTTGACAATGTACGTTTTGATTTAAGTATAGCTGATGCCCGCTACTTTGTCTCCGCAGGATTAGAATCGCGAGTAGCTCTTATTATAAATACAATATTTTCTTTGTAAGCATGGGTTATTCTGAGGCATACTTACCTAAGCTATAATGTGTGTTTGTATGAATTTATGTTATTATTTTATTATGGTTGTACATCTTTGCATTGCTCGGATTATCTGGTTAAAAGTGCCTGAGGTTTAGTGTAACTAGACTGTGTTGTAAAATTATAGTATAAATGACTACCACTGAAATAAATTAAATTTAAGTCAATGCTAATATTTATCTCGAAAATTGCGCATACTAGCGATGTTAGAGTTCTCCTTGTTCCGTGTGTGCGTGTCACAGTCAAAAAGAAAATATGTAAATTTCTATATCTTTAAAGAAAGGATTACTGACGAACTGCTTTATTCTAGAACAGTACATTCCGTCACGTAATATTAGCTTACCATCAACGTTATCAGCTCAAACAATCCTTATCAGTGTCGCCACGACCCACAAGGAGCGGTGTCACACTTTCTCTCGTTGACATCACCTCGCGTGCAAAATATATTTATATCTAGTTCCACCATCGTTAGAAAGTCACTATAATATGTTACCTCTAGCTTCCTTACCAAGACTTGCTTAATTGTATGCTCGGCTTAAGTGTGTGGTTTCGCTTTTAAACGTCTACTGTTCACTGGCTCGAACATTAACAGCTAGTTACCACAGAGGTAATAATATAACCGTTACATGCTTTATTATGGTTTTAAAGAGAGCGCAGTAACGATCACCACACTATACTGTGTTGGCTTAAAATATAAACTTAAGTACCATTTTATTCTCCCTTTAACTGGCGTTAACAGTTATGCTGTTTAATACTAAGCACTAGTATTCTTTATAGTCGCGGAAGTAAACTAATAAAAGCATTGGTAAAACCTTAATCAACGGTATCAAGAACAGTTTTCTTCAACACCCGTTCAAGTACCGTGATTATTGATTATAATAATCCCACTTTAAGTGATTGAAATAAGTATTAAGTAATATTGTACCAAAATAATGTGTGATGCAATAATATAATGTTATAATACTTAGGTCAAGCTTCACAGCTGAGCAGATGAGTACGTCATGGCTACTATGAGAAAGTTACGAATGTACCAGAATAATTACTAATATAATGAGCTTATAGAACTATGCTTTACAAGTTGTTACGTAATTGTACATGGATTTTTTGTTATTATGGAAGAGAAACTGGCGTAGATGACCGCTTAGTCGTTGTAAAGGAGCCTGCTTAAGAGCGTTTACGAGGCTAGCTAGCGCCGCCAATTAAAAAAAATCATAATTCGCAAATCTCAATAATGAAAAATGTTGTCTAAAAAGTCGTTCGAAAACGCAATAACACACTCTCAAAACTTTAAATGTTTTTCAATTAGATAAATATTGCATTTATAACAAAAACGGCCGTTTTAAATCATATTTTCGTTCGTTTCGCGAGACTCTGCGAAAACATTGATAAATTGAAAAATCTGCTTTACCTACGAGTACCGTATCGTCCAGTTACCCTATTCCTTTAGCCGCTGGCTACACACGTAATGTCGCTTACGCGTTGTCGACCATATAAAACCATCAACCATTTCACTTGTCTTTCGAAGAACCATAAACTACCATTTTATAGCTTGTTGATAAGAAGCATGAAATATACTAAAAGGAATAAATAATCTCGGTTTTATTTCAGTTTAGAAAAATCTAGATCCCTCTGAATCTAGTTTCTATTATTTATTTTACTTTGTATAGTAATAATCGTTTCAGAATGTTTATCTAGAATCAAACGATACTTATCCAGATCATTTAATTTAGGTAACATAAATTATAATTAGTTAGAAACAGCAAAAGCCTTCTGTTTAAATACCAACCAAGTTCATTCACATAGTAGAGCTGTTACATAAATATTGTTTTGTTATAAAGTCCATTAATTCGATTTAATCTGATTTCCTGTATGCTTTGCGTTCAGGTTTATAACTTCCACTTTGGCATTTAAAACTGAGAAGTATTCATAACAAAATACAATTTCTAATCAGCTCATTTATTTATACCAAAAGTTTTATTTATTTTTTCCAAGAAACTTATACATTATACATTTGTTTTGTCATCTGCCATCTTAGTTCTTATGACAGTATTTCCGTAAAGGACTACTGCACACTGCTTTGAAATTCAGTTTAAAAAGTCAACGCTTTTGTTAAAAAATCATCGGAAAACGATCTATGCATCGCAAAAATAATTGTTGTTCGTGTGATTCGAAATTGTAACCTCGTGTACACACAGCAACTAATCAAACTAGACACTCATGTACTTACCTTAATATGTACTTTGAAATAAGACACAATTTCAAATGAAAATGTTTAACTTGATGTGTTGCTGTGTACGTCAGACACATAACCCACTGGATCAAATATTTGTAACACCAAAAGGAATGCAAGTGTTCCTAATACTAAAAATACATGAACCATTTTCATTGTTTCTCAAACAATGACGAGGCTATTTTGACATGATCTAGTGAACGAAATAGAGAGTTGTTTACATCCGTCGCACAACAAAAAACCACTCGGTCGATTGTACCGTAACTCTATCATTGCGCAACTAAAGGGTTAACTGTGTTTTTGTGTTGTAGCTGTTTTTATTTTGCAACTTTTGTTATGGCAGTTGTAATGTTTATTGATCTGCCGGAACAAAAGTTATGAAAGCGTATGTCGGGAATTACTGGGAGTAATCTCCAGAAAGCTGACGATAGAGCAATAGTAAAAATTAAGAAATAGATATGTTTTAATAAGTAATATTTATTAAAATCGTACGTACGACGCGACATATGAAAATCAACCAAAAGCCGACTTAAGAAAGGAGGGTACTCATTATTTTTACAAAGGCGTTTATAAAACATAAGAGAAAACCCTAAACCAATTTGTCAGGCTGCAGTTTTAGAGACTTATGGTATGTTATAATGATGGAATGTTGTTATTAATAATTGAAAGTCAGTCAAACACGGTATCTACACCTCTCAGATCTCTGACTCTCACCTGAACTCGAATGCTTGGCATGTACCTAAATGAATTGAAAGAAAGAAAAAACGGTAATTGAATTTATGTTTTATTGTTTAACATATAAAATGGACACATATCATTTTTACTACATCATACATAAACACAATCGTGAAAGTTAAATACATTTAGTGACGATAATAAACACACGGTCGTGATGAAAAACGATTAATTTGGTATTACCATAAATTAATTTATTCAGTGATTCAACATAACTTTCATAACATTACTGTTTCCTTTCTCAATTAATTAAACCATTAACGTACTTTTACTTATTCTTTATATATAAAAGATATCGGATTGTTTTAAGTTTTTAGTGTTATATATTTTTTGACAAAGAAGATTGGGCAAATTTCATACAAAAAAAAACCCAGGACCAACAGAACTAATATATATCCCACATTATTACACATGTTAAACTTATATAATTTTTATTATTTGTTTATTGTATATGTCTGGGGTATGAGAGATATAACCCTCTTAACAGTTAGCTATGAATGAAAACTACGTTACGTGTTTTAATGTTTAATAATTCTTAACCATCGAGCATAACAGGCCATTAATGTCACCCTGCAGGGACGGACCTCCTTCCTTGACGGAGGGATACTAATTGGCCTACTAATTCCACGCTGGCCTGACGGATTGGTATAGGGTGTAATTTCATGTTTTCATTCTTTTTATTTCGTAAAGATAATATTCACGGATAGTCCCATTTGTCGTCTTTTACGACACCCATGGGATGAGATGGGGTGGTGACATATTGTATTCTTACTCCGTCACCACGCGAATATCCGTCACCACGCGGATAACCATCTTTAGGTCAACAATCACGGAATCGACCGACGACCTCGGTGGCGCGACGGTAGCGCAAGCGGCTGCCGTGCACGAGGTTGTGGATTCGATCCCCACGCAGGACAATTATTTATGAAATCCACAAATTATTGTCCTCAGTCTTGGTGTTCTCTGTGTCCGTTAATTGATGATTGGAAAAAGTCGCCGCGACACAGGGCATGACACCTAGTGCGGGAGTTGTCTTTTAAATAAGAAAAAAAAAGAAATCCATTAAACTTGCAGGCTATTCTATGCCTACATGTCTAGCGTGACCTAAGTAATACTACTTACACTTATCATATGAGAACAGCTCTATAACGTTCGCATACCGTGGATACAGGATTCTGTACGACATATTCTCCTAAATGATTTAATTTAACAAAGTGCCATCTCTGTCTAACGCGGTGTCCTACGTAGGCGATGAAAGCGACGCGACGCGAAGCGACGAACGCGACATACGCCATTAAATCAACGGCGTACCCTACTTGTGTCCTATGTGACGGTCTGCGACAAGACATGACGTAATCATACAGAACACTTTTCTTGTGTAGCATCGCGTCGCGTCGTGTCATTTTCGTCGCCCACGTAGGACACCGCGTAATACATGTGGTGTGAGAGTGAAAAAGTAAAATAATACCTGAATCTGCGCATGACGCGCGTCACATAAGGTATTTTTTTGTAGCGAGCTAAGATTTTAATATCAATTAGATAACGTTACATGTATTTCTTTGTTTTTATAAGAGTTATAAAATAGAAAAAAACTATTTTTTGATTGTGTGTAATTACAGTTGGACAGCAACTAGGGGAGAATTTTTTTAATTAAAATATTTCTCTTAGCAAGACTAATAACCCGGCATATATTTTGTTCCTGTTGGTTCTGGGTTAATTTTGCCCAATCTCTTTTCGAACACATTTATGGCAAATAAAGGACGATACACTGAGCGGATAAATAAGTAATTATATTATGAAATTATTACGTGCAGTTCAAATGTACAAATAAAAAATAACTTAATGGTCTTCACGTTCCTAGGGTTGGATTCACACGCTGGACAATAAGATGTCTTTAATGCTTGTAAATTTTATCTTGGCAATAGTTCCAAAAACACAAGGCCTACGACTTGTACTAAATAAAATAAAAAATACATTATTATACTTATTAAACGAAAAGTGGCATGTAGCCTAGAAGATAAAAACACATCTTGCTTGTTGCATAAAAAACGGTATAACATACTTTAATATTAGTATGTATACCAAAACGGTAGTATAACCAATTAGTTTCGCATAAGTTCTTAATACATTCATAGTTATTTAGCTTACCAGCCTAAGGTTCCTACTTTGTAGCTTCGCTCTAATAAATACTTTTTATTATCTTACACCTCTTAGCTACACCTAGTACTACTTCCCTGTTAATAGAAATATAAAAGTAAATATATAAATAATAATACAGTATTAATTCATTGTTATTTTAATTAGCGTCTGTCTGTATTGTACTAATTGCGAGGAAAACTGCATAATATAGTAAATTGCGTGTTTACCTAACATTAATAATGAAGGAGGTTGAGTTTATTTTGGCGTTTTTTCTCTTAAACATTTTATGTTTAGTTTTTGTGTGTTTTTATTGTAATGGCGAATGACGTATGAAGTGATAAATGAGTATCTACAATGTTGATTGTAGATATTTACATTAAACTTTAGTTGAACGTGGTTGTATTATTTTTTAATGCTTTTATTAATGTTGTGCTACTTTTAACTAAATCCTTGTTTTCAAATTGTTATAGAAAACACGTTATCATAATCTGACTACTCCAAAAAGAGACACAAGATATTTTATAAGAATAGACAACCTGTAAGTGCAAGCAAGATAGATATAGATAAATTATAAGGTTTTAAGACTCGGATGATAATGGGATATCTATAATATCAATCATGTGTTTTTCCGTGTGTAATACTTACCTACATATTTTCATTTTAAATGTTTTTTTTTTTATTCAAACCATTTTATTATTTTTAACTGCCCTAGATTGTCCCTTTATAGGAACGGGCTTCGAGTTCTTTTTCTCTTGTTATTATTATGCAAGCTCTATAGCTCTGTCGACTTTTAGTCTTACTATACTTAGTCAGCACATAATACATACATGCATAAACTCACGCCTTATCCCGTCCGGGGTAGGCAGAGACGATAGAACGCCACTTGTGACGATCCTGGCAAACAGATTGGACCACAATAATAACGTGAATATATCGTAACACAACGCCAGTCTTAATCTTCGGCAACAAATAGAAAGTGTTGTCTTTGGTAATCAATCATAGCTGTGTGACGAGTGACATGCGAGTGGTCATTGTTTCGACATACCTCCGCTCCGCCTACCTCCAGGCACAAACTCTGTCTGAAGAACTATTATTAATTATCAATTTTGTAAACGCTGTGGCTTATTGTTCTGTTGTTGTTGTCCGCGTGGTATTAGAAAGAAAGAAAGAAAAACAATTTATTTACAGTAAAGCTAGATAATACCACACCATTTAATCTCGTGAATGTCACGTCCTACTGATAGAAAGTTTTGAATTATCTCTACGAACACAGAAGAAGAAAATAAGACGTAAAACCCTATACCAATCTGTCTATTTCAGCGTGGTAATAGTAGGCCAAAGTTACCGAAGGATGCCAGTCCTTCAGTCTTCATAAACTTAATCCTAATAATTCTATAGGTTATATTTATACTAAGTATAACCTAGTTCTTTAGTCCCTAGAGTTTGCTTGTTTGTAAGTATAGAATATTTAGAACATCGATTTACATCAATCCATTTTGTTGCCGATCTGAAAAATCTAAAAATATCTGATGAAAAATTTTGTATTTTGTCTTTTGTTTGAATGACTAAGTTTACCACAAGACTTACAGGAATTATGAAACTATTGTGCCAAACTTTTAACTCGAACGAAATGCTTATGACATATTAGCATGACATAGTAGCTCTATTTTACGACGGGCCTCCTCCAGTGACGACGGAGGGATGCTTGGCCTACGAATACCACGCCGGCCAGACGGATTGGTATAGGGTTTAATTTCCTTCTTTTTATTTCGTAAAGATAGTAGTTACGGTTATTCCCTTAGTCAGTTTTTACGACACCCATGGGATGAGATGGGGTGGTGACATTATATTCTTACTCCGTCATCACACGGATAACTTAAGACATAGTAGCTCTATTTTACAAAGATATATTATAGATTTTACAGTAAGGTGGTCTACCTGTCACAAACATAGTAAGTCATATATCAGACGACAGTCCCAGGAAATTGCCTTAACGGTACAGACACCGTTACATTCTGAAGATAACGTTTTGATTGCATCTGATGCATGTGATGCTAATGCCTTACTTTCTAACTCCATAATTGATTGGAAAATTAGAAAAATATCTTCTTTTGGGCACAAGTTGGGTGCAGCAATTACCAGAAGGACTGTTTCGGGATCGTGTGGATAAGATAATATTCGGCAAAAATACATCCACATTAAACTTTAGTTAAACGTGGTTTTAGGTGTCAAGTATCCTCATCGAATCCTACCTGAGTAATTGTTGATTCGGTGTCATCACCGAATTTATATGTAAAAAAGTCACAAACGATTCATGGGGCTGCAGGAGAACTGACGCAAATTCCTTTTAGGTTTGGCCTGTCAAACAATTCTTATAATCCTCTTCATTTGTTTATTATGCTTAGGGGGTTTCCTTAAGAGGACTCAAGACGTCAAGACCAACTCATCTGTCACCGGAGCCTAAAAGATTGTTGTTTCTCCAAACGTTGCGTGAGAAAGAGAAAAACTCATAGAAAAGCAGTCAGAAACATGCACACGCACACGCGCTCGATTGTATTTATTACAAATCAAAATGTCGTTCAAAATATAAATATTGTTCTTCTTGATTGTTAGGGTTGACACTAATATCAGCTGTAGGTAGTTACCTAAAAAGTAATAAATCAGGAGTAAATAAAGATAACTAAAATAGGTTTTTAAAAAATATTTTATTGTAAGTTTGTTGCGGAAGACACACCAAGCGAGACATCAATTTATCTTGTAAGTGGTGTAAGTATGACACCGTAAAACATTATAATTTTTATTTTTTTTTTTAAGTTAAGCTGTTTATTCTTGAGGCAGTTTTTTAAACCGTGCATCGTTAATAGGGGTTCCATACAGTACACAATAATATCTTACTTCACATACAGTACATGAAGTTAATTTTAGCTGGATTTAAAAAAAGGAAGAAAAATCATAAAATAAATAATAAACAAACTCTGGAAATGATAGTTGACAAGAAATGATACTTGATCAGTCATTCAGATACCGGGGCGGGGGGGGTGAGTCACGTAAATATAAAAAAAAATACAAAATGAATTACAAAAAAAAATACAGTTTGTGCAATGTGACAGCCTTAGCTATGCTCTATTGACTATTGTAATAATAGGTGAATTTTGACAGTTGATTTTAGTCAAGAATGTCACTGATGTAGGTATTTTATCTAACTGGTTATGCATCTGAAAATAATTGGATCTCTTTGATGAAAGAAATTACGAAACTTCTTACTGGCAAGCGATACGTAATTGTCATAAATGACATAAATTAAAGTTTATTGAAGTTAAAAAAAAAAATTTCGGTAACATTTGTCGACGGTCGGCTCGCTGTCGTATCTCCCCTCCGCCGACCCGAAGGGTGCAGAAAGTGGAGGCGAGATGCAAGATGTCGATGGCGGAAACGAGCACGGTAAAATATCTTAAAATGGTTTTGGGAAAAAGGTAATTGCGTACAAACTTTAGAATGTATTGTATCTAGTCAATATAAAATTATTTGAATTTTCGAATAAATAATTTATTCCTAATGCCAAAATATATTTACCTTTATAAACGTTTAATCCTATTCTATTACGCTGAAAGTTGTCATAAAATGTGCATAGAATTATGAACTTTGAAGCCTCATAACTTTTAAATGAATATTATTTTTACTGTTTTATTAACCAATAAGACTAGATAATAACGAGACAAAACAATATCATCTATAGTTTTGAGTATTTATTATCTAATGAAGGAGAAATTAACTTTCTTTGTTTGTATGGAATTGCGATTCAATTGTTTCTCCTTAACATCATGAACATGACATTCAAAAAGCAAAAACCTATTGAATTTTGGTACATAATACAAAATAAGGGGGAAAAAGGATTTCTGATTGATTGATTACTCCTATTTTAGATGAAAGAAAAATAAATTATCTTACCAAGAACAGTGAAGCTAACACTCTTATTTTAGTGGAACGTATTTATTATACAAACATTGCTTTTGTATGTTTACTCAGGTGAAAAATGGACCTAAGTACATTTTCTTTAATTATTCTTGAAACAACTTTATTCAACTTTAATAATAAAAAAACAGTTACTGAATAACATTTTATCACAAAAAAAAAACAATTAAGTACTTTTACTTAATTTTAGAACGCCATCCAATAAAAAAAGCTTTTTTTAAATTTAGAACAGCTAGTCATCTAAGATCAAATCCCAGTCCTTGATCTGCGTAGCTAAAGTGACTACTGACGCATAATAAAGACGTCAACTACATAAGTAGTGTAGTCACGTAGCTACACATAATATTACTGGATTGCAGCTGTCGGTACCATATCGCTTACTGTACGTGAGCCATACTAACCTAATTTCTATCGGAACTCATGCCATAAGGGGTAAAGGACTGGCGAATATTAGATTTTTTTTGGAAACTTGATAAAAAGATATTAAAGATAAAAGAATCATGACAGTCCTCTGCAGGAAGGTAGGAAAATTGGCCTAACAATAAGACTCTAGACGGATTGGTATAGAGTTTTATACCAAATTTAATTCCCTTTTAACAATTACAACTTATTCCCATTTTATTTGTGTAGTTACGAAGTTTGTGTAGGTATATTATATCACCACTCCGTCTTATTCCACGAGTGTGAAAGTTCTCCCATGATCATATGACTAAACTTAAATCTAAATATTACGCTTATTCAGGAGGATCCTTATCCAGGTGGATGTTTATTCATCTAGGCGACGGAATAAGATATAGTCAAATATCCCAATTTCTTCCCACGGACTCGCGTGTACTGTCTTACTACAAAGTAAGAAAATTAAATAAGCAAGAATTAATTTAACACAGTAGTTTTGTATATAAAAACAAAACAAACACACCAGCATCATAAAAGTTCAATAAACTGCCGACAACTTACAATTATCGATTACATAAGTAAACAATCGCCGAAAATAATCGAGATCAGCTTGACCCACTTAATCTATTCTCGAGTACTATCGATGTTGATAGAGCTGGCTTGACGCGTTTTATTGAAACAAAACTTAGTGTCGTGGTAATATAGCAAATATAATAATATAATTACTTAGTATTTTTAAAGTTACATTCCTTAATTATATTTAGGTTTTGGGGACTATTATTTATTAGCTGGTGCCCGTGACTCGAGATTATCGTTTCGAGTAGCTTAAATTACTAATACAATATCTTTATAAATTGAAGCCTGTGTGTTATTGTATGGTATAAGCTATATTATCTGAAAGTTAAAACCCATTCAGTCATTTATACTGTGAAAGAGTAACAAACATCCATATTTAACACGTTCCCAGTCCAGTTTACCATATATGGTACACGTGCATTGTTTTACTTTTGTGTCTGCTGGCGGCACTGTGAAAGGGTTAAATATGTATTAACAAACATTCTAGTAGGTATAAAGCGATTTTTACCATACTACCTAATCAAGACAGACAATATCCAAATAACAGTACATTATTAAAAACCTTATTCGGTCTAGCCTCGATCAACAAATTCTTTGTGCCTTGCCTTACCTTTGTGTCTTGGGTTCATAAAATTCTTATTTAGCCACCAATTTTAGCGTAAGTAAATGTAAAATACCAACATATTATTAGAGGGCATCGTACTTATCGCAATCATAATAGCAGATGGAACCACGAGTCATCAGAAAATAACATTACTTTAAGAGAAAGTTATATAAAATTTTATAAATCTCAGTATTTATAGGAATACAGAAATAATATCTTATACTTGTACTGGTTATAATAGAAAGTTTTTTATACTTAGCAATAAAGCGAATTGCTATTATTTATAGAAGAATGCAAGTAAAGAAACGGCTACTTACATATTTATATAATCGTATTTTTCCAATGGAAAATAATCTTAATGCAAAGACTAAAATGAGGAATATTGGTAAAGTTAGTGCTGTTAAGCTCCAGATGAGCTGTTTACCGACTGCTCGTAGACGTTTTCTATCACCAGCTCGTCTGTCGTCATCCATCGTTTAATTAAATAAAATAATATTAAAAAATGTTCAAAAAGCAAGACCAATTTTTGTGTCAGTTAAATTGTATGTTTCTATTGTCCCAGGGGCACAGGCTAATCGCTTGTGATTCTGTCAAGGGACTGGAACTCCGAAAGAGGTGTTAATTTGGTTAGTTATTAAAAATGGCAAAAGTTACTAAAATTAAAGGGTTGGTTATCATTAGTTTTTGTAAAAAGTATTACTCTTTAAGAATTAAATAAAACTAAGTCAGTACCTGCCTTTTATTAAAAAATACTTATTTAAATCTGTATGTAGAATTTGTTTAATTACAACGTTGCAGACCTTATTGTCTAAAATACTTATCTAACTCTATATTATGACAGCCAACTTCGTACTCAATACTCTTTAGCCCACTGAACTAACACAGTGTGTCTTGTAAAATCAATGGTAATATAAACAGACGGGTATGAGGGACCTCCTCATACAATATTCAACTATAACGGCCGGATCTATTTCACTTGCTATCAATCTCATAGCCCGCGAATTGGCTGCACGTGTTTCAGTGGGCGTTTTATTATTTTGTATCATTTTATGTATTGATTATGTTATATGCGTAAGAGAAATCTTATTATTATTCGTTTGACCTATATGTATAATAAGGTCGCGGAATCTAATCCCACGCAAAATAGTTATTTGAATGATCCTGAAATTATTTCGTTGAGCCTAATTGCTCTTTCTGCCCCCGTTACACAAGTCTTGAAGTCTAGTGCGGCATTTGTCTTTTAAAACTGATTACTGTTTGTGACAGTGATTGTTAGTAAAAACTGTTGTGCCATCTTGCAAATATCGTAGAGAAAGGTATGACTGTGACTAGTTGTTTAGTCAAATCAGGCTATTAATATGGAAACAACAGTCATGATATTATAAAGAAAGTCTTTATCCGTGCGTGTTGATATGTAGACGATACAAGGATGACTCGATGAGACTAATTCGCATACGCCTCTGCAATTATGCACATATTTGAGATTTTACTGCTATTTGACATTGTTTGTGTTGTAGCGATAATCTTTTATAACAAATATTGATGTAAATGGACTGCGTCGAGCAATGGGCTAAGTTGGTTAACGAGAAAAGGACTCGGGTCCTAACCGGAGACGTATTTTCAGAAGTCAAAGGTTCATTTCCTGTTTTGTGAGGACTTCAAAAACTTTTTAACAGACACAAAGAACATCCAGACTCAGGAGAACAATTTGCGGGTCGCACAAACTGGATGGAATTCAAATCTGCAACCTTGTGCACGCCACCGTCTGTCACGCACGACCGCCGCGCTATACCGAGTCAGTTACTGTTGTCAGTTTCGAGTTTTTTATTGTATTTATTTAAATACAATCAAGAATTTAAAACATTTTATAATAATTTTACGAACGAAAGTAGCGTAAACAAACTAAAATCTAATAATATTTACGTAACACGTTCATAAATTAGGTGATCCGGTTTCTGTAGTTGAAAGTCAAGGTCTTATTATAATTAGGTATCCAGTTACAGTAAATTTATCTAAGTGGAATGGCAACAACCTTATTAAAAAAATCGTAACAAATAATAATTAAATTTTGCGTCTTAGGTGTATTTTAACTGAATCAGCTATGTCCTAAATATATCTTATTTTATTATTATAATAATACTATCGGGTATTAACGCGTATAGATTTTTGGTAAACACTTAAATTATTTACCTTGAGCCGCTCGACGTTTCGGCCAGGTTACACCAGCCATGGTCACGAGTAGACTCATGAGTGTTTACCAAAAATCTATACGCGTTAATACCCGATAGTATTATTATTATAATAAAATGAAACGCGAAAGTATCTTATTTTATTTACAACCACTAAGTTTCCTAGTGATTTTAAGAGCCCTTTTTCTGTATTAAACCATTAAATATTAATAACAATTATTTATGTACACTTACTGATAGATAGATAGATAATACTTTATTGCACACCAACTGCCAAGCCAACAATAAATATAACATAACAGTGATCAGAGATCTCTTCCAGGCAACCTTAAAAAGACACTTATCTTAAGCGCCGATTACACTAGACTACATGTAGTCAACTACATCTTGTATGACACTACATCTTGTAGGGCACTACATCTTGTAGGAGACTACATCTTGTAGGAGACTACATCTTGTAGGATATTACATCTTGTAGGAGACTACATCTTGTAGGATATTACATCTTGTAGGAGACTACATCTTGTAGGATATTACATCTTGTAGGAGACTACATCTTGTAGGATATTACATCTTGTAGGAGACTACATCTTGTAGGATATTACATCTTGTAGGACATTACATCTTGTAGGGAACTACATCTTGTAGGACACTACATGTATTCTTTCCATTTCTAAAACAATTACATGGAAATGAGTCTAGTGTAATCGGAGCTTTACTTCTTTAACAAACGCATAACTAAGTAACTACAGATTTACAGTACCTATCTAAAATATTAACAAATAACATGTATATTGTTACAGAAAGAATCTCGTACGGACGTGCAGTTCCACCTCGCGGCGCTGAGGGGAGACTGCGACAAACTAAGGCAGCTGCTCGACACCGGCAAGGTTCACATCGACTCCCGGGATAGGGTAACTATCATTATTGCATATTTTCTAACTTATCTACTCATTTAATTAGTCGGAATACCCTCGTGCCTAATTAATTGTGTTATAATCTCCTGAATTCAGAAATCGCTATTTCTCATGACTCGCGTTGTTCAAAGCTCGTGAATAAGTAACAAAGAGGTAGCCATTTCTGTGTCATAACATCTAAAGACCCTTCACGTAAGAGTTGCGTCACACTATGTAATAGTATGGGAATATATTTGACGTGTGAATGTGTTACAACTATTGTTTGTTATTGTGCATAAACATTCATATTATTGTTATTCGTCAACAAAAACTTTAAGCCTCGTATTAGTTACTTTCGTTTTTTTTTTCATGAGAAGTACAGTATCTTCATTTTTTGTGAAGTTTTTATGTACTTACCTATTCAAAATCGCAATTTGTGTTAGCTTTTATGTTCTTACGTATTTAGAAAAAAAGTTTAAATAAAAAGATTTAATTAAGTAAAGTCCTAGATCATTACGCTTCCCGTATAACAGTAAATATAATTCCATAGCACGGACATCATAGAGTTATTCGGCTTTTTTGGCAAACGTGTAGATACAAGGTAGGTAAGTAGCTAATAGTTCCCTTAGGTCGAGAAACACTTAGGAAAAGAGGAAGAAGGAAAAAATAGAACACCACATCCAGATCGACCATTAGAGCACCAAAGCCGTACTTACTCATTATCAATGGAAAGCAAAAAAACATATTTATTTTATTTGTCATATTTCTAACAAACAGGCCAAATTGCAACAAAAGTGGTCCGTCACGTCATTACCAACACACTTCAAACAAAGTATAATTACTCAAATAGTTCACTCCAAGTAACATAATATGAACTATCTCGCCTACTCGTCAGTGAGAGCAGAATTCCATTTACTTTCCTCTCATTTCACCACTTTCAAATTAAACATACGGTTTTTTGTTCATCGTTGTAAACATGTAACGATTCTAATCGATAATTCACATTTACATCGATTATGTACCGACACACGCATGGCAAGCACTAAAATCGCTTAATTATCACCTTGTGACTTTGTAATTATTGTGGACGTGCTTATTATGTACCTACTAGTTTCTTTTCAGTTTTTTCAAGATGTAATACTCATAATTTTTTTGTAGAGTAATTTTAATTACACATTTTGGTTTCCGTTTGCTATTTAACGAAAACTTTCTACTATTTTTAAATAAGGCCTGTTTAAGACCTACAGCTTATAAATTTAGTAATTCCTTACAGCCACTTAAATTTGCACATTAAAGCTTAGAAATGATATACCTACTTAGCAGTGTTATTAACTTAGACCTAAAACCAATATTCTACAAGCATTATACTTGATCCCTTTTACTTAGTGCCTATAATAGTTATTTACGTACTGCAGTTGCCCTGCTCCATATTTTGAGGATGTTCTCGCCACCAAGTTGCTTTGACCCGCTTGAACACGACAAATGGAATTTTTTAATGACTTTCCTTTTACTCGGGGAAACTAGGAAACGTTCAACTCGCTTTTAATAGAAAAACTATTACGGTTTCTTTTAACGACGATCATTTAAGAAATATGCAGTTAAAAGCGGTGCACCTTATACATGATCCGGTTTCATTTAAAATAGGTTCATACATAAACATGAAAACACCATGAAATAAAGTAATAATTTCTACCTACTAGGGTCAGAAAATTTACGCAAAATAGCAAATCATATTTTGGAAAAAAAATACAGTATCTTTGTGACACTGTTACATTATATTTGTATCGGACGATTTGGTCAAAAATAAAATTTATATATTCGTAATAAAAAGTCTAGTACTTTAATAGGCCTTAGTGGGTAACAAGAATATTAGGTTAAATTTTATTATTTTGGACATTGGCCAATTTCCTCTACTTGATAACTATATTCATAGTTTATCTCAAAGAGGAGTATGATATCTTATGATAAAGTGAGTACTTATTAAAGATGGTTCAAGTTCACGTTCAAGCAAAATGAAAATATCAAGACATTTAAGACCTAAAATACGAGTATTAGGATTAAAATGAAGAAAAAATATTGCAATGTTTATTTCTTTATACTTCTTATACAAATGCATAAAGGCAGACTTTCCCTAAAGTATTATAATATCCAACCTTGTACCTAACAACTTAATTCAGTTTAACCATAAGTTATAGGTATATAAACAAAAAATCATTAGAAAAAAACTGAACTATAAAGTTTTTATTATTGTTTTCAGGATGGCACAACACCTCTGATACTGTCCGCCGCCATGGGACACACAGACTGCGTCAGAGAACTTCTAGCGCAAGGAGCTGACCCCGCCTGCTGCAGAACTGTAAGTTGAATTAAACTGCTATAATTACATCTTTTCTCGACGATGTCATTTTATTACTTTGCAAATTTTGTATTTTTTGGTCTCCGAATTTTGTATTTCTTATTATTGGTCTCCCATGACGAAGTCTTTTTCATCATCATTAGAGGAAGGAGCTCGGACATCTATTACCATCTACTCCCAAAAATAACATCAACTTTAAATAATTTGTGATGTACCTAGTCTAGATGCATATATAGGATGTTTTGACGCATTATTTAGTCTAAAGAGATAATAGCGCCTAATGCCATGCAAATTTGTATATTAGACTGGGACGAGCGCACTGTTCTTCGCAGCGCAGGGTGGCTTCCTTGACATAGCCAGGTTACTGCTCGACGCTGAGGCAGCCATCGACGCACCCAGCATGGTAATTATAAATATATTTAAGTTTGATTTTAAAGACATTAATTTGTTAAAGTTCTTCACTTCTTGAGTGATCTGGGAATGGCAAATTTGTGACAAGGTGTCATTGTAACATTTCAGGACGGCGGAACACCATTATTCGTGGCGTGCCAGTGCGGGCACCTGCCGGTCGTCGACGAACTTATACGTAGAGGTGCCAACGTTAATTCTTGTATGAAGGTTAGTACTAAGCACAATCTAGAATCTGTCACAGTTCTTTAATAGACCAATATGATTGTATCTATGTGTTTGTTTTTACCTTTTCAGGACAAAGCGAGTCCACTGTTCATAGCAGCGCAGAACGGTCACGAGGACGTGTGTCGTGCTCTCATACGAGCTGGAGCCAGAGTAGACGGCGCCAGGCAGGACCGCGCCACGCCGCTGTGGATAGCGGCGCAGTGCGGACACGCGCACGTCGCCAGGCTGCTGCTGGCCGCCGGGGCCAAGGTGGACCATGTGCGACAGGTACGACTGAGTATAATATGTACTGTGTAGCGGACATGGGATGGGGGCAAGTGTGACTAACATGCACCTACAATGTCCTAACAAAACTTGGCAAAACATCACTCGTAAACAGAAAAGAGAAACGGGTCAAAAGTAGATCCCTGAGGTACTCCATAGCTAGGTGTAGAATAAAGAATTATAATTATTATTTACTATTTATGTGTACGTATTGAATCCTATCATATACATGGGCAAAATCATGAACAGGATCCGTTGTACTACCTATATAATAAGATTACGCATGAGTGTACCATGATTAACAGTCAAAGGCTTTGATAAGATCGCGGAAATTTTTGCAGGCAAAAATACGGGATAAGGGAGATTTTGCATCTATAGTTAAGTGTTCACAGTTCACACCCTTGGCAATGGGTCTACCGTATGGTGTGTCTTTTTTTATCCCATTGGCCATACTTTCTGCATGTTATGAGCCTTGTCCTGTGGTAATAATTTATTATAAGAACGCCTAGGGAAATACTAAGCATAGCTTTTTCTTTTGCCTGGTTTTAAGTCTTCTTTCCATAGATAGGCAATAACCACGAAGAGGATATTTAGTTATTAATAAATAAATAAGTATGTAATATTTTCAGGATGGAGCGACTCCACTGTTCAAAGCTGCACATAAGGGTCATGCTGAAGTCGTCGTAGAACTGCTCAAATATAAACCAAATTTGGGATTACTTCCTGTGAGTTTTGATCTTTTTTATTTTATTGGTTGTGCTGCCACAAAACTTATAAGTTTACTATACCCCTTCCAGCGTAAGTTTAGCTTTTTGACAGTTCACGTCCATGAAGTTTCGTAATACTTCCGCTTATTTTTCGAACAAATTATATTGTATTTCATGGACGTACCCGTGTTATTTTCAGTTACCATGGTTACTTAGTGATGGACACTCATAACGATTACCACCATTATGAAACAAATTACAAATAATCGGTAGAAATAAATGCTATGAATAAACCTAAACTCTTCATAATACGTTTATAAAATGTACTATGATATTTTAGATTAGCTATAACCCGCGAATGTGTCACAATAAATTATGTATTTTAAATAATACCTAAGCTAACTATAATTTTATCATTTTAAGCTATAGGCTAATTCTCTTAACATAGAAGAAAGAAACAATAATAAAATGATAATGTAAGTTGATGTAAGGATCCAAATGTGTAAAATAAAGTAAAGTTGAAAAATCGCGAAATCGCTTACAATCGAATGGCATTACATTCGAGATACTGCTGAACGTCACTAACGTCAATCTGTCAAATGTTGTTAAATATAATGGAAGGGGTATAGCTTTTTGCCTACTGTGAATTTATATCTTATTCACTCAAACAATCAACACCATTTTTCCTTTAACATAATTATATTACCAAACATTTTTTTTATAAAGATATTGTATTTCAGTATAGTATTCTATACACTAGTACCTAAACACTACTACTATTAGTATCTAAACACTAGTATAGTACAGAAAACATAAAACTTGTAGTTTCTTCTTTAAAAATAAACCTTATACACTAGATAACTAATACTCTGGACCCCACACTAGGATTCCCTGTGTCGTGACTTAGAGAATTCTTTGATATTATAGTGGTACCTAATTAAAAGTGCAAAATAAAATTAATATGATTTATTGATACAGATATAGGGTGTTTGACGATAATTGTTAGATTGAAGTTGATAGTTAAAATATTTAGATGGTGTTCTTTAGTAAATAAATTATAGACGATTCGTTGTTATCATGTGTAGTAATCGATTAAGCGGTCCCATCGGTGGCAAGTGGTAATTATTGTTTATAGATGTGTCAGACTAGCTGTTAAAGTAAATATAATATTTACATGTCGGCGTTAGCTTATGATGGCACGTTCTACGATAGATCGGTCAACTCGAAGTAACACTTTTAACACATGTAACACTTTAACTACACTGAACACTACACGTAACACTTTAACTACACTGAACACTACACCATAAATATTTGAAATAACACTACTCACTCAAACAAAACGGGTAACGGTTCCTAGTAAGGAGCACCGATCACTGAAGTCAAACTGTAACTGACTGGCGTCTCCCTCCGGCGCGCCTCACCTAGGCTCCATACACGTCATTGCGACAGTGTGTGTCGCCTCTACCGGCATTCGTGCTGCGCTTTGTTTATGAATCAAATTAAGTACTGTTTCCGACATATTCTATAATAATAAAAGTAAATCGATGAGTTATTGTAGCCTTCTACTTGAATGCCGTAGGGTTTGGAGGTGGTCAAAGTGGTAGTATTGACTTAGATGGTTTCTTGTTGAAAAAAGTTACAGTAAGTCGTTAGATATTTGTAGTAGTAATTAGGGAGGTAAAAAGAGAGGACAATTTTAAGTCGTTTCTAGTTATGTATAATTTTCACTTTGATATATCGCGTTTTAGGGCGATAAGGTGACCATTTCGGAGTATAGAGTTTAGATGATGCGTCGGGAGCATACTGATCAAAGAGACAGAGGTGTAAACATGTCGGTGTGTACGCAGAACGGTCAGTCAGCGCTGCACGGCGCCGCCATGTTCGGTGCGCTGTCGTGCGTGCGCGCGCTGTGTGCGGGCGCGGGGGCGGGCAGCACGGGCGCGCTCACACTACGCAGCACGGCGGGGCACACCCCCCTGCAGGCCGCCGCCGCGCGCGCGCGCACCGACGTCGTGCGCTACCTCACCGCGCTACAAGCCAACACGTCCAGCGCCAGCTGACACCGACCTGAGTCCTCACGTAAGCCCGCACCCTGACCACACATCCCTCCCAGCCTACCTACACTCATTGAAACTACCCTGTAACTGATGACTGATAAAAATGTAAAACTGTACCCTTCGCGTCCTTCCCTTGCCTAAAATTTTGTATCGACTGCTCCTAATGAAAATTAAAAATAGTCAAAACTACACCGGTAACTCTACTCTTATTATATTTTACTTAACTCAATTATGTAATTCTCTTTCTTTTCTACTTAAAATATATTACAGCATTACAAAAAACAATCCGTAAGTCAATTATCACTTTTCAAAAATACCCTCCAGCAAATAAGTATTCCAATATAAATCTCATAATTAACAATGGCTGTATAAAAATTGTTTCTAAATGTGACATTTTCAAAGATGCATAATAAACTGGCATACAGTCCAGTCTACCCACAATCCCTAATTTTGTATAATTATGAAATAAATCTCACATAGTGTATTACGAATCTAGAAGTAAATCTCGTATTCCTATAGACAAATAACTAGTAATATTTTGTACCATGTATACCTAGATACTCGCGCCATACTTAGCTTTACACACTCGCCTTAAGCAATACCTCACATTACATTAGTTATAAGTACACTGTAGCGATATTCTCACCTACCCAACTTACTCCCTGCTTAGATAAATCAACATAAGGGCTATTGATTTATCTACTTCAATATAATTTGTTATATTTGATAACACTCTTCCAGAGAGAATACCAGTACTTTTTTAAACATGAATTGGTTATAAATACATACTACCCCGGCCGGGATAAGGCGTGAGTTTATGTATGTATGTATGTATGGTTATAAATAGGAGGACCTCCATTTTACGTGATCACATATTCCACATTTACGACCAAAGATTAAAATAAACAGTCAATTATTATTAATAAATGACACAGATACCGTGTTAAAAGCTTTGGAAGTAGACCCTACCCAATAATAACAAACACTTGTTAAAAAATTTAATGTTTTTAATTATTTACTTAACGAAAATGTATATAAACGTAGTCGGTACATGTTGTGTGTTATATGAATTAAATTACATAAAGAAAGTCGAATATCGCTACAAAAAAATTGAGTTTAACATATTGGTGCTGTATAGTCAGTAAGATAAACCCACAATCATTTTTTATTTGTCACTAGTCACATTGTCGTTGACGTACAGTTGACTTTCCTTTAACAATCAGTGTTTTCCTAGAGCATTAAGTAAACTTGTATTTAGAAAGGTCAACTGTATGAGAATTACAATCCCTCATCACGGCGGTTGAAGTAAATAAAATGATGTATTTTTCATAAAATCACATACACACTCTAGATTAAAGAAAACTGTTGTTGTTAGTTGTTAAGTGTAATTATAAATGTTACATATTATTTTATAAGCATATTTTGTCGGAAAAACATCTACCAGTGTATCCAGGTGACTCCTACTATATTAAGGATGGCATCATCCCGAAAAAAATATTTCATTAATCTTAAACGCTCAATTTTATCTTGTAATTATAAAATCAAGTTGTAAGAATCTCGTGTATTTTTTTTTACTTTATTTATTACATTAAAATAAGTACATTTTATTATTATTGATATTAATGTCAATTTCGTTTAAGGTTTAGAGTTAACTTCACCAAAAATGCATATTAATGCTATTTTAACATTATTAAAAAATTGTGTATATTATAATACACTTTGTATTTAAAAGTAATAAAATGTCATTGTATACTTTGTTGTTATGCTAATAGTTGTTTTTTTTTTAATTATAAATGTTTTACTTATAGTTATGTGTTTTATTTCATTAAATAGTATTTATTTTGACAGATTTATCAGTTTCTATTTCCTAATAATTCAATTTGTATAATTTATTCGTTCTTAATTTACTTGCCACAATACGTAAATAGGTACAGAGGAACATAAGAAATAAATAGACATACTATTTTTCCTTGACATAATTATATTTCATTTAAAAAATACATTTTATATTAGGTATTATACAAAGTGTAATAGCTCACATACTAAATGTCAGTTATAAAGGTTATGTTTATGACCTACTTAGGTTTAAAGAATATAAAATTCAATATTATACAATAATATTGAAAGTCAAAGGTCTATTTAAACAAAATAAGTAATTCAATTTGTCATATTATTTATACATTCGTTAATAATGACAATTCTAACTAATAGACTGTTAAATAGAAAATAAAAAACATTTAATATAATTATAATGATGAAATTCACAATCAAAGTCAGTCATAACAAGAAAAGATGTCAGAAACTAATATCATCACTAATCAAAGAAATGAAAGTAATCTATCTTATTAGTAATATTACTAATTTACCCACTTGAAGGAAACCCATGTCCTGCAGGGCTACTTTTAGTAGTCGAATTGAGCAAGTCAAGGCCTTAAAAAATGTAAACATCAAAAGATATAAAATTAGCATTATGCTAATAGTTAAAATGCGTATCATGATGTTTGGCCCACTTAAACATAAAGTCAGGTACAAGTACTATGTATAATCTAGATTAATCTTAGTTATTACTCTGTTTTGAGATGGTTCAGCATGTCCCTGGCAGCTAGCTCAAGTTGCAGTGCAGTGGGCCTCAACTGCGGAGAGGTCTCCGTGCAACAGTAGAACAACGCTAGAGGATGGCCATACTCCTTCTCAGATACATTCACTGGTACCATTGGTCTTGTGCCTGAAAATAACAAGTTACTTTATAGATATGACTGGAGAACAAACTAGCATGATGAAGATTAGCTACAAGTACCTACTAATATTGTCTTTTCCTTAGATAACAGCAGTACAGACACACAACAGTAGCAGCAAAACATCATTAAACAAATAATTTAATTATAAGAGTACATAGACCAGACTTGCTACCATTTTATTTGATATAATATCTATGTACTCATACATTTTACCAATTCGTCACACATTTATAAGCTACGGAAGTGTATCGTGAAAATTTTTGATATCTTTTTCTGAGTGTATCGAGGTGTACAACCATTTCATTAGATTTTTATTTCTATCTATTTTTCTCATAGGTACTTCATGGTTATTCGTGAAAAACGTTTTGATTCTAGTTGTTAGTTTTAGACATTTTTGTTTAATGAATTAGATAAATTGTCAATGTTGCTATACTCCACATAGTTTTAAAATATCCTTGTAACAAACAGGGAAAATAATACATTCTATTTAATTTACAAATGCGTGTGAGCTACTTATGTTTATGGTAAAGACATAATGTATATAAATGTTTCGTAAATCAACAAAACTATAAATAACCATGTATTTTTTTTTTTTTTGTATTTTTATTTTATTAAAAGTAAGTTACACATTGTATACCTTTCTCCTTATTTACCTTAAATACTCACATATTATAGTGTAAAAAATAAAACTTACCATATTTGTCACTGAAATATCCATCTATGCTCTTGTCTAAATCGTCCAGGGACTCAAAACTGTCATCTATTGTGTCGTCATATTCAACTTGTGTGTGTGGAGGCATGAGCGCCATCATCTCCCAGAGAGTGAGACCCAGAGGCCAAATGTCTGCTTTACGTGTGATCTCACCACCGTGGATCACTTCAGGACCACTCCATGCTTCCGTACCTTGAATAGATAAATATTGAGAGATTGTATAAGTTGAATTGCCTCTATAACATAGATATTAAACTTGAGCATCCATATTAATAGGGGTTTAAGTTCAATTTAGTATTATAAATAATATTAAATTTGTTTTGCATGTAATATTACAGTGAATATGGGATAACGGCAGGAGGATGATGATAGTTCTGATGTTTTGCATGTTATTTTACTTGTTCCTTAGAGAAGAGAATGATAAGTAACATTCATAAATAAACAAGACACCATTTAATCATCACAATTAGCAGGCATAATAAATATCAATTAACTATGAAACATAAGTAACAAATTAAAATTTACCAAAATAAACAGCTTTCCCAGCCTTCTCCCTATCAACAACCCCATTCTCGTCAAGTGGTAGTGTGACACCAAAGTCACACAGTTTGCAGATCACAAAGTCACCATTCACCAGGATGTTGTACGACTTCATGTCACCGTGCAAGATCTGCATCTTAGTGTGTAAGTAGTCTAATGCACTGCCTATGTCTACAGCTATCTGAAAATTTGAAGAGTATAGTATTAGTATATAGCCAAAACTTTAACTTTTATCCCCTCGTTTATGTTTTGTTTATATTATCTTGAAACAACAGGAGCACTACACAAATAAGGTAGAATATTAGTGTTTAGCCAAACCCAATGATAGTCAAGAAGTTTGCATAACATTGTTGAAGTAGCATGGCAATGTTTACATATTGTAATAATAAACAAAGATAGTTTTAAATTCATTTACTTTCACCCTGACTTACAAGTAGGATATTATTAGTATTAACATTTGCTATTATGTTTTGGCAATTCAATAGACTGTATCTTGACAATGGTACACTATAAATATTTTAATTTACTTAAATCACAACATAGTCCCGAGCAAGGCCATAATGTTATATATTATGTAAGTGAGTTGTCATTCTTTTTGGTACTACTATACTATATACTTGCTATGACTTCTGAAGAATATTGATACATTGTTCAATTTCTATATATTGTATGTATGCTATACATAAAGTATGTGTGTGTAAAAATACCACATTGTATCGCTTAGCGTAAAGCTTACTGCAATGCCATATATCAATTTGTATAACCTAAGTATAAGTAAAGTTTATCTCTCGAGCAGCTCTATTCCAACAATAGTAGTTACGGAACTTGTATAGGTACACAAGTCAGATTTTAAAGCATTCATATAGAATATTATGCAAACTAAGGATACCTATCCTATTAAGAGAAAACTTGACAGAAAACCATGCCATAATATGATGTTTGGATAGCACAATCTTATTATACCAAGCTTTACTCTATTTACAAGACAAGAGTTCCATAATATCGCTATTATGTAACTTACAATCTTGTTCAAGAATGAAGTGTTCACATTTTAGCTATGCATTCATGTCTTACTATACTTTCATTAAGCTAAAGTTAATAAATAAACTTAAGTTAACAGGTACAGAACAGTAACAGCAGCTGATATATTTTAGAGCAGTCATTACCTAAATGGAAATCATAATAACACATCATTGTTAGATAAACAGCCTTACCTTCAATATTTGCCGAGGTAGAAATATTTCACTATCTTCCTCTATTCTCTTTTCAATCATATCTCCCAAAGATAAGTCACATGCTTCCATACCTAAGTACAGGATTTTAGATTTACTAAAAGCTCTAAAGCCTACTATGTTCGGGTGAGACATGCGTTTTAAGAGGTCAGCTTCTGCCTTTAAACGTTCTAAATATACTTTGTTTGGTTTTACACGTTTATTCAACATTTTCAATGCCCATGGTGAACGTATTTGACCTGCACGTGGTGATCGTACTAGCTGCATAACATTAACACCTAGAAAGGGAAAAGACGAATTATCAACAATTATATCAATGTTACTTGTAGGCAAAGTAAGTATAAGTACAGTTTTATAATTAACATAGATTATTTATTTACCTGTGCCATATCCTAGTCTGTTTAAAAAAGGCGATGGTGGAATAGTAATTTGGTCATTCAAGTCAGCTGTCTTCTTTTTAATAGGTGTCTTAAATTCAGCCATGGTTTGATAGTTTTAGTATTTAACAGCACGAAATAAAATAAAATTAAACTGATAACATAACTTTATACGAGCGACAACGACAACAACTATTTTAAATTATTTGACGTTAGTCAGTCATTCAAAGTTTGATGTTTATTTAAAAGAGCCAATCACAGGCGTTGGTACATCCTACCAACATGCAAAAACCAAAGAGAGCATAGAGTAAACAAAAGCTTTCTGTTTTAAAATACAGATAACTTGTAGACATAAGTTTCATCATAACAGCCCATTAATGTCCCACTGCAGGGACGGGCCTCCTTCCGTGACGGAGGGATACTTGGCCTACTAATACCACGCTGGCCAGACGGATTGGTATAGGGTTTAATTTCAAGTTTTCCTTCTTTCTGTGTAAAGGTAATATTCACAGATCGTCCCTTAGTCGGTTTCTACGACACCTATGAGATGAGATGGGGTGGTGACATATTGTATTCTTACTCCGTCACCACACGGATAAGGTGGCTAGGACGGAGCTAAGGTTTGTTAAACACTAAATAAATTCTACTGACTCCTTAACTTAAATTATGATTGGTTTATTGATATGTTTGCATATCACGGAGGAATGAGATAACCAAAGAAAAAGAATATTAAAAAGTTGAAGATTATGTGTATTTGTTTGATTAAAAACGCTAATTGACGACCTCTGTGGCGTAGTCGTTATATTACATGACTGCTACGCAGAGGTCTCGGGTTCGATACCCGCTCAATGCAAATCTTTGTGTGCATGAACATGATTGTTTGCATTGGTCTGGGTGTTCTATGTAATTATGTATGTACTAGCTTTTGCCCGCGGCTTCGCTCGCGTCTTTCCCTTTTTGGGAAGTGGGGGGTTAGAAAACAACAAAAAGTAGCCTATGTTACTCTCCATCTCTTCAACTATCTCCAGTTAAAAAATCACGTCAATTCGTCGCTCCGTTTTACCGAGAAAAAAAGACAAACACTCCTTCCCATTTATAATATTACCACAATTTTACAATATTACACATAACACAATAGTCTAGCTTACTTTGTAGAGATGTCTGAGAATATTTATTATTAATCTAAGATTGATTGGACCAATTATGAAATAAAATAATTGTAGTGTTGGCTAATATGTTTTTAGTTATCTCAGATAGTTTTACGCATTCGAACACAAACATATCCTGCTGCGTATACCTGTTGATCGAGGCATCTGTATAAAATGTTACAAAAACGGAAATATACATTTCAATTTGGAGGTTTCCGTTGCAAGCCATCTTTTCTAAGAGCTCAAGAAAATAGTATAAATGATTAATGTTTTAAAAATCTTAAACTGTAAGAAGTATAAATACGGTACCAGTTATCTGTAAAACATTAACGTAAAAAATTCCGAATGTTCTCGAGTCTGTCTGATCTGAATGGACGTGATGAAAAAACATTTCTCCTTCGTAGCTTCCCATGATTGTACTTTTGAATTTGAAGTTCTGTTTAGATTTAAAGTCCTATAAGCAATGGTGTTAAAGTAAAAGAGAGGAATAATAAACTCTTTTTTAATCTATCTATACTAATACATAAAGCTGAAGAGTTTGTTTGTTTGTTTGAACGCGCTAATCTTAGGAACTACTTTTACGGGAACTATTAATTACTACACTTGGGGAAGGCCTATGTCCAGCAGTTGAAGTCGATGCTGATATGATGATCATTATGATAATTTTGTATGAATTAAACAAGTTTTTTTTATTTTATTTATTTTTAAATTAAATCGCGGACGTATAGAGGTACATAATTGTCTACAACATAGGTAATTACTTTTATATGTAGGTAGGTACTGATATTAATATTATATACCTATTAACTGTGTCTGAACCTCAGTTTAAAAGTAGGTAATTCATGAATTTCTCATGATCCATGAAAAATTAACGTATACAAGCAATTTGTTCTAAGTAGTCTCAAACCAAAATCGCGAATTCGTGGACTTCAGTCACATATTGCGCTAACATGCCGCCCGGGCGCCCGTAGCGCAGCGCCTATTGTATGTGTCGCCAGGTGGCTATCTGTATCAGTTTCAGACTTCTTCAAGTAGGTAAAGGCTCGAGGTATTTTGAAAATAAATAGGCATAACTCTATTAAGTTACATTTTATAATCTCTTTTCTTATTAAATTACAAATATAGGTACTTAAACAGCACTAGTACACGGACACCATAGCAGTCCGTCACACTGTCTTCCAGATGGACCTCCAGCCTCACGGGTTCGGTGGTTTCTCCCAGATTTCATGACGTTCTGCTAGAATGACGACTCCTTGTCATTCTCGTCCGAACATTTTGAATGTTTGTTTCATAATTCAATATGAACGTTAAAGAAGGTTGGTCGCTATCTAAGGAAAAAGGTTTATTTCACGGCGCCAGGGATGCGCCTTCATATGTATTAAGGTTGTTATGTACATATTAGTAAACAAATACAAATGTGACTTTTAAATAAATGGAATATGAAAGACTCTCTTACCTACCTATTAAATGAATTATCTAATAATTTTTTTTGGGTGTTAATACCCATGAATTCGTAAAAGGTAGATACTTTTTTTAAAATAAAGCAAGAACAATGGCATCCTGCATTAATGGATGTGCTACGAGTAATCTCAAATGATTAGGAATATATGTAGTAGGTACCTACACTCTATGATTGAAGCCAAATTAATATAATAGGCATCCGCATAAGACATCAGTACAAAAAAAAGAAACAAAAGACATACCTAATATAGAATATGACGTCTAATAAAGTAGGTACATAACATACAACATTCTTGAACTAAAAGTGGGCAGACGAGCTGATACGTGCGAGTGTGACGACTGGACACAGTCATGTAACCGTTACGTGTTGCGTTACATTATATATCACAATAACTATCATGATCTTGTTTATGTTACGGTTTAACAAGTACCTATACTTACGCGAATTTACTGCTTCGATTACTTGCCGGTCTAGCGCGAATGTCACGCAGCACTATCATTTGTGAGAACTACTAAACATTATTGTTTTTAAACGCTACGTGAAGAATACTTGAAGTCTTCGCTTTATGTAGTTTCATGGGTGTCGGGAAAAGTCGACTTAAGTAGTTCGCAGATAGGAAATTTTGACGTAAAATGTAAATTTAGTACCGATTCCATTATCTAGCGTGATATTATAAGATCAAATTCTGATCAATGGGTTGGTAATATTGCGCTTGCATCGCGACTGGATCTGATGCCCGATTTACACATCGACAAGTACAGTAGCGAGTTAAGTAGTATTTTAAGATTAAGTCGATATTAATAGATGTCCATCCTATTTTTTGGGCGAGTTAAGTACGAAGTAGCCTCCTTTCTCGCATCTGGCTAACTTAACTCGCCAAAAAATAGGATGGAAATCTATTTAGGTAAATCAACTTAATCAACCACTAACTCGCTACTGTACTTGTCGATGTGTAAATCGGGCTTTAGTCTGTGAGCGTGGATGGACAAACACATCTTAAATATTTTGAAAACGGGAGATTATCGCGCCATGCTATTTATATTTACCTTTATTTTGCTTGACGTTGCGACACAGGTTACACTGGCCGTAGACGTAAGCTGACTCGCGCCATACTTATAAAAAAATTTATAACAAATTTTTAAAGTTATTGAATTAAATATAAAGAACATTCTTTCTTTTGTTCAATTTAATAAATAGTTACGATCTAGTTTATACAAATATCAATCAAATAAATTCCGTTTAATTAAACAAAGGAAATATTCTATGATTACGTAGGTAACGTAAACTCTTTGAAATGTGGGATAAAATAGTCATTATATTTTATGAGTTTTATGACAATAGGAATTGTAAAAATGATCCGTAAATCGAAATGCCCACGTTTTCCCAATGATTCTTGTCTAGTAAGATATCAGTTATTGTAACATAAGTGGTCAAGATGTTCATTTAAGTTCTAAATGATTCACCCATAAATAAATAAGTTACATTTAAATGACTGTCATTTTAGATACGAATAGTAGCAGTGATTAGTGACTGTGATTATTTCGTTATGTGTTATAAGCATGAAGCATGATTTAAAAATAGCTTCGAAATCAAAGCATTGGTCCCAGGAATTTAAAATGTCAGTATATTATTTTAACCAGTAGGTATATAAGTAATTAAGTACTTCAGTAAATAATAACTCAAAATTACCATTAGGAAACCTTACCTACAATAAAATAACAGAACTATTTTGTTGATTGCTTTCGGTGGCGCGGTTGTAATTTTATTGTTAATTCGTGTTTGTTATATTTAATTTTATGTGTGCTATTCGTAGGTATGTCAGAAATGATTGTCTTTGGCCCTCTTACTCATAAACTCCACTTAAATTTAGTCACTGTTTAGCGAGATTTTTATTAGGAAACCAACCTTACACCAAACAAAACCGTAAGAATTTAAGCTAATCAATTGACTAAAATTTAAGAGGCGTTTATGAGTAAGGGGGTGGATGTTTGTACAGCGACTCCGCCCGTACCTATACCCACTTAAACGTTGTAAGGACATGGTATTTTGTTAATTTACACAAATCCCGTACTAAGGATCATCCCTGTGTCGAGGAAACTTTACAAATATATCAATTTAACGGACACAAATAGCATCCAAACTCAGTAAAATCATTTGTAGATCACACAAAGAAGAGAAGCAGTTAATTTTTGTAGAGCCTGTAATAAGTGTTCAAATCTACATCAAGATATTTTGTTTTTAAACTCTAAAAGAACTACTTAGCTTAAATAGTTTTATTTTAGGTTGAAGATTACCGCACTAGGGATCAAGATACCTTTTATGGCTGGAATTTTTAACTGACTCCAAAAATAAATTCACGCGTTGAAATCGGTTTTATAATAAAAATGAACATGTATGTTCTGAAGCCGAGTTATAAGTTTATGTTATTAGACACAGATGTACTCGTATCATCTAAAGTGTAGTTATGTTATTTTAATTTTAAAGTTGGTATTCGAAGTCATTCAAATAATTTTAATCAGAGGAACGTGTTTTTCCTTGTTTCTAATTTGAGCGTAAATTTGGGAGGACTGTTTTCCCGCGTATAAGAGTCGAACCCACTCGTCACTTTCGTGGGCGTACCTATACGCCAGCCAAATGACCGCTGCACAGCCACTCATAAATACAAAGTGTTTTAGGAGAAGATTGTTTAGCTGTACAGTTATTTACTGAAATTATTGAATACTTACATATGTAAGTTCATGGAGCATACCATGGAGCTATGTAAGACGAAGACCTCTACAATCCTTACAAGCTTATAGTGCTTTGTCTACCTTACATCATACGATCCCAGTTATCATCCTGTGTATATACATGGGTCATTTAATAATAAAGTTCCAGGTAACAAATTATTAATAAAAAAAGTTACGATTTACATTTAAATACACCATTTAAAAGTTTCACATTATATCTAGTTCTCCTTATCCTATTTACAAAAGGAAGCAACACCCAAAAATTTAGAATGCATTCCTCAATTATATAAATTATAATAGATTATCTATAAACAAATAACTAACTGCATAACCGACAATATAAAACAGTCGGTACATCTTCGATCTGTGACGTACGACGTGAAATTGTAAACGAAGGTCGTATACCGGAACTTGAGGAAGCGCTGAATTAGTGGCAGAATATTATTAGTGAATGAGAGGAAGTAATGTGTATACAGCAAGGTATCGTCTGTCAGTTGTTCACCGGAGCTGGTGCAGTAGGGTCGTGTGGCAGCGCTACAACATGCAGTCCATCAGTCACAGGTAGGCCGCGGTGCGGTACGTCACTTGTCTACCAGTACTAAGTAGTGCAGTGTTGCGTGCGTGTGTGGGGTAAGCTGCGACATAGCTCGCATACTAATATAATGTAAGTACTACTACTAATATTGCTCATTACAAAGGATTTAAATCTTCGTCGAAATTATTTTTTGTCGGAAATTGTGTTAGATTAGGTATAAAGTTTCGGTTCTGTCCGGTATTCTTCAAAAAAGTTATGTTAGAAGTAATATTGTGTTGTAAAATTAATCGAAACTTCGTTATGTTTTATGAAATCGTGTAACCTTTTACGATATTTGTATATTTATTGTTCAAAAATAAAAATAGCAATTTGAAAACTACTTAGTCAATCTAATATTGTGGATAACTACGCAAGTAACTTTTACACAAAATTGTGAATTTCATTGATATTGTGCTGGCTCCTGTGACGTTTTTTCACCAATCATAATCTGTTGTTTTTACTTAAGCCCTCTTTTTCGACACTCTCGTCTGGTTGTTTACCAAATAGCTTAATTACATCATCGTAATTATTGTTCGGTTTGGTGCTGTGAGTAAAATAAACAATCATCAAATTCATTTTATTCTATTCAATTCAATTCATTTATTATTCAACATAATACAATGTAAATTAGGTACATATAATTTATTGATTTAAATTTTATCTACTCAATCTCAGTTTGCATAGTTTAAGTTTACTAAACTTTACCACCGCTTCTAAGGGCCAGATTCAGAGACCGCACTTTGACTTTACTTTGAAGGAAAGTTCGACTTTGATACAAAAACGAGATATAAGGCCCAGATTCAGAGTCGTGACTTTACTTTCTTTCAAAGTAATCTTCCCAAAGTAAACTTTTCATGCGAAAGATTACTTGTAATGTTTTTCAAATTCAGAGAAAATAACTAGACTTTGCTAAAGTAAAGTCAAAGTGCGGTCTCTGAATCTGGCCCTAAGGCGCTACTAGAGAACAAACCGGTGCAATAAACTCTACTGTTACATTTTTCAGACGTCAATTTACTTTTAATAATTCCTTAAAATCAATCAAATCAAATCAATCAATTAAAGGTAAAAATCGTAAAAAAAGAATGTAATGTAGTGTACCTAGTACAAATTATGCCATTATAAGTATAGCATATTAGGTGAGACCTACACCATGCTCAAGCCAACACTCTAATCTGTCCTATTGTATGCTCTTTGACATGAAGAGGTCCTTATAAAGGTTTTGAATTTATTGTCAGACATGATAAGGACTGACTCAGGCAGCTTAGCTTAGACTCTTAAAAAGAAGCACTGATCTTGTTGAGCCAATAACTCAGAAGAGACAGATTATTTTTATTCGTATCATCACTTACTTTTGTTAATTTATATAAATATAATTCTTTCTGACATCATAACAGCCCATTAATGTCCCACTGTAGGGACGGGCCTGTTCCCATAACAGAGGGATACTTGGCCTACTAATACCACGCTGGGCAGACGGATTGGTATATTATTATGGTTTAATTTCAAGTTTTCCTTCTTTTTATTTCGTAAAGATATTATTCACGGATAGTCCCTTAGTCGGTTTCTACGACACCCATGGGATGAGATGCGGTGGTGACATATTGTATTCTTACTCCGTCACCACACGGATATTATTGATCATAGCGGTATAATTGATCATATTATCATGCATCGAGATTGATCTTTCAAAACATTTGAACATGCTTGTGTGCATGTGTTAAGTACATTGTCAAGTAATGTAAACAAAGGAAGTAATTTAGCGAAACTCAATTAGCGTGCGCGGACGGCACAGAGGTTTCGATTTCGGTCCATGCACGGAACAATTAATTATAGCTGATACATAGAAAATTATTTCAAGGACAGTTTTTGTGCGTGGGACTATAATGTAGAGACTTGGATTGAGTTAGAAGTAGGGGAAAATCTTGTAAATCCTGGTGTACATTCTTGTTAGGTAATTAAGCATAATCTGCTATGCAGTAAGTTAAAATTTTACGTAATTCACGGTTTTCTTTCTTGAGTATTTGTTTAAAATTGTAATTGAAACATGGAATTTTGTCAACATCTGAATCTTGATCCGCGATAAGAAATTCTCGTACTTATACTAAATTCAAATGATGTTTAACAAGAGTTACCTACTTCGACACCTTTGACTAAGGTGTTCTAGGTGGATTCCCTTAGTGGCAGATTTTACACTCACAACACTGTTATTCTCAACATTCTTCTTGTGAGAAAATGTGATTGACTTTGACTAGGATCATCACATCAATTCAGTACCTACCACTTATCATTTCGAAAAAATCTCTCCAATTTCTCTTGTCAATTCTTTATACATAATATTATTATACTTATTCTTTGAAACTGACTTTCCAAGTGTATCCGGAGAATCATTTAACAAAGCGTAAAACGTTTTATCCATGTTTAAACTAACAAAATTTTTAAATTACTTATAATATTTTGTTGTTAATTACGCCGATAATAAATAATAATCGATGTTCTTTATTATCAGATCCTTTTATAAATTATTTGAAAATATCCTTTCTTGTACATCTATACTATATTTACTATATAATATTAGAAAGAGGTAAAGTTTGTGTGTATGTTACGTTAATCTCTGGATCTACTGAACCGATTTGAAAATTCTTTCTGTGTTGAATAGCCCTTTTATGGGGGAGTGTCATAGGCTATATAGTATCACGCTATGACTAATCGGAGTGGAGCAGTAATGAAATATGTTTAAAAAAGTGACGCGTTTTTTTCGCCGCCTAACGAAGTGGGCACGGGGCAGCTAGTATAAGATATAGGTATTATAAGCTAAATTAGCAACTGTAGCCGGAATATACTTTTTGATAGACTTTTTCCTTTTAGTTATTACAATTATATTTGATTTTAAGTATTATTTAGGAACAGACCACTTCGTACATTGTCGTATCGCTATTGTTAGTAGGATATGATATTATAAAACACCGTAAGTTTGTAGCATCTAGTAGTAGCCATATAATGTACTCGTATGGTAGTGAGGTTGTGCCAATACCTCGTCACGGCACAGTGGCGACACCTTACTTATTAGTACGAAGGAGGACAATGTCATGTCATTCACTCTTCGTATACGATAGCTTTAGCTTTAATACGGGCATTTGTAATTGTTTTTTTTATTTAGATTATTTTGATAGTTATACATCTACCTGATGTCTTACCATACTTCTATTCTTGTTTGGGTTTTCGTGATATCAGAGAAGGTTTTATTCGTGTTGTCATGTATTCGTTTCTAGGCATTTGTCAATTTTCTTTCTAAGCTCTTAGGATATTCTCCACTTATGCACATTCGTCGGTTAACATCTGGGCAGAATGATACAAATAGAATAAAAATGTAAAATTTGCTTCATTTGTAGTTTACTGTACTTTTGTAAGCATTAATAAAATTATTAATTTTATCTTATTTTGTATTGGAAGCAAAATTATTTATATTTTGTATTAGTAGTATATACCTACTCGTAGTAACAACTTGTAGTGAACAGTAAAAAGATTGGGCATTTTATGGTGGTGTCCACGACCATAAAAAATTAAAAAATAAATTTATTTCTAAATTTCGTTTTAGCTAATACTAAATTCGCATTCATAATAAAATCAAATGTTATTATAAATAAATGTTACTATTTAATATATATTAAAGTATAGTTCAATGACACAATGTAAGTTTACAAACTTCTTCTAACACATTGAATTTTCAAATGTACAATGAATTGTTACCTAATCTATATGCAGTGAATTTTGAACGACGTCAATGACAAATATTTTAATCTCCAACATGATTACATGTATAACCAGTAATTTAAAAATACTTAGCAAAAATGCATAAAGATTTTACTGAATAACGACAAAACAATAAATCCTATTTAGGAAATCGTTTATTCGTATTTAATAAACGGATATCCAGTCAAGTGCTACTACACTTATAGAAACATTCTTAATACATCAAACTATTAAAGTTACTGTTTTTTGGAAATAAGTGCAAACCTTTTTATTTGCTAAAATAATTATGTGTATCATATAGAAAAAATAACTGTACTGATAATATTTTATTTCATTGGAAGTTTGTAGGTTCGTATCGGTAAAGGTAGAGTAGGTAATGACATTATTACGATGGACCTTGCGTCGATCTGATAAATGTACTCTGTTCATATTCTTATTAGCTCCTTGTTTAAAATAATAATAATAATATAATAATAATAAATCATTTAATCATTTACAAAGATATAAGTACCATTACAAATTAGTCATTTATTTAAGGAAGTGTACAAAATAAAGTATGCCTAGGGTAAACCTGAGCCGCAGGCTGTAAAAATACAAAGCTTTTTATAAAAAATAATGGGAAAACTTAGGTACCACACGTAGTTGTGTGCTTATATAAATACGAAAAGAAGGGAGAACTAAAATAATCGCCCAATATAATATTTCTCAAAGTAACTCTCTACTAGCGCTTTGGAGGCGGTGGTAAAGTTTTCCAACTTTTAAATGTATTTAAACTTAGATTAAGTAGTTTAAAGGACGTCAAGAAATATATAATGAGAATTGTATTTATCTTGAATAAAGCGATTTTGACTTTGACTTTGAACTACTAAACAGCTGGTACACTATACTACATGATATACACAAAACCACAACACTCGGAAAGTTGCATTCAGCAGTATACTGCTACGCAGAGGTCTCGCGTAGCAGTTACGTAGCACTACGCTACAGAAGTCGTTTTGATGTTTATGAAAACGCTAAAATAGCTGAAGGACAGAAAATACATCATAACCTCTGTAAAATAATATACAAATTTTGATAGGGCTCGGGAGACCTAGCAAATACAAGCATCCGGGAGCATTAACTCAGATGATGATGATGATATATTTGGTCCATAGTTTTTCATAATCATCATAATCATAATATCTTTATTTGCATAAAACATGGTGTATACATGGTGTTACAATTACATTATAGAGCTTACATGTTTTGCCAGAATTGTACCTAGCATGCAAATTTTACATAATTATTAAATGAGTAGTACTTAATAAACCAGCAACTATGCAGACCTCTTGTCCATAAATTCTTTAAGGCTATAAAAATTATTAGTGTTTAACCATTCGAACAATTTCTTCTATATAGTGTAGGGTTAAAATTTCTTATGTTGCTTGGAATTTTATTATATATCCGGACACAATTATATAAGCAGCTTTTTTTATATTTAGAGAGCCTGGGAAGATCATGTAGGGCGAGTCTCTGTGGATCACGCCGGCTCCGTGGATTAACCTCGTTGGCTGATTTAAATAATGTTTTATGTTTATTGACGAACATGCATACTTCAAATATGTAGAGGGACGGCAACGGCAATAAACCTAGTTTTTTAAATATTGGTTGGCATGATTCCTCCGGATGCATCCCGTGCATTGCCCTGATGCATTTTTTTTGAGCAACAAATGCTCGGTTCAAATAAATCTGTGCTATTTCCCCAAATGATAAGCCCGTAGCGTAGTACCGATTCTACATATGCATGATAGCACATGATGGCTGTCTTTAGGTTTGTTACATTTTTTATTTGTTTAAGAGCATATACAAATTTATTTATTCTCTTTGAAACATTGTCTACATGCTGTTTCCAGTTTAAATTCTCGTCTACAATTACGCCCAGAAACTTTGTTTGTGACACTTCTTTAATTTTTAATATGTTTAGTTTTATATTATAATTAGGATTCTTACATTTATTGAAGTTGATATATACAGATTTATCAAGATTGATTATTAAATTATTCATGTCAAGCCATTGTATTAATTTGTCTATAGTATTATTAATTTCAGTCACATGATTATTTATAAAATTATTAGATTTTTCAGTTTGGATTTATTTTGATAAAATAAAAGCAAAGCCAAGGCTATAAGGGTTTATGGTCATAGATAACAGTAGTGTAGTGTGTTGTTTTTGAAGACAGGTAATAGACATCTGATAGAGTAGGCAGAATTTATCTCCGAAGGTAGGGAAAACTTGAAATTTTCTGTACTTACCTAAAACTGAACCTTTTACTAACCTGTAAGACTAGCGTGGTGACGGAGTACCCCGTCTCATCCCATTGGGTGTCGTAAAAACCGACTAAGGAACTATCCGTCAATATTATCTTTTCGAAATAAAAAGAAGGAAAACTTGAAATTAAAACAATCCGTTTGGCCAGCGTAGTATTAGTAGGCCAACTATCCCTCCGTCATAGGAGGAGGTCCGTCCCTGCAGTGGGACATTAATGGGCTGTTATGATGAAGACTGGCGTGCTATAAGTAAGCCAAGTATCATACTTCGTTAGAGGGCAGTCAGTGAAAAGTAGCTTAGTTCTAGTTAAAACGATCGTAATATATTTAGTTGTTATTATCGTGATAACTAACAGACAGTTAATTACACAAGTTTTGTACTAAAAGTGTACAAAAACTGTTAGAACAAGTTTATATTACTTCATTAGGTAGAATAATGTTGATACTTTACTTACACGCACGGCTTTAGTTGATGTAGATTTGATATATCGCTTCTATTATAAATAGGATATGTATCGCTACATATATTATGTAGACAACTTAATTTTCTTTTAACACTAGACAGCACCAGTAACAAACCTAATTAAAACAATCGACTCTACTCTGTCTGATGGAAAGTAGAGCGCTCGAATGTTGAATACCTTTTCAGCTGCAATGATTGCAAACATAATAGTTTTCACATTGGTACTCTTACGTTTTTTTTAGCTCCTCTTGAACTGGGACGTAGGATCGTAAGAATAAGGAAACGCATAAGTTTATAATGAGCATAACAAGTTGATGCAAATAATATGCATAACAAGTTGTTATATAAGAACTTCTGAAGTTATTGTTTAATAAATAGTTATACTTAGTTCATTTAAATGATCGTAAGTCATTCATTTATCAGCCTATGGATGGAGGTCCACTGCTGGACATAGTCCAAATATCTTCACGTTGCGCGGTGCTGTGCCTTCCCTAACCACCGATGTCCCGCCATAAGTCATATGTTTACCTAATAACAAATAGAGCAAACATTACATTTTTGTTTTCAATACTTTGTCTTGTACTTACCAAAACACGTCATGCTTTACAATATTATTAATGAGTGCAAAGTGATGATTTGCATTGGACGGGAGTCGAAACCGATACCTCTACGTAGTCATGGACTTTACCTACTGTGGAGTAGTCTCCACAGGCAGCGACAATGATAAGTGGTATTCGAAAATTTTGCAGTGTTAACTCACTATTACTAATGATTATGTAGTTCTTTACAGTTTGTTAGCATGCCAATGTTGCATTGGATTGCTTACAAAGGAGAATGGGCGGTTTCGTCCTATGTGTTGTAACACTTTGTGACCTGGCGGGGAGCATAGGGAGCTGTTTTTTCATTGTCCATGTAATTGCGCAAACGTTTCTGAAAGCTTGAGAACTCTTCTACCTAGAAGGACCGCCGTAAATCACATTTTACATGTCTGCAATCTTCTCAACGCTGTGCATACAATGGTGGCAGAGAGGGTGTTGGATCAAAGTAGGCTCTACCTTTAAATCTCTTTAGTAGTAGTTATTAAAAGACCAATTAGTTAAGACATTTTTTTTTTAAACCCTATAACAGTTTTCCTGCACGAGATACGGAGTTATGCCCATACAATAAAACATAGCACTCGCTGAGATCTTTCAAATGATATAAGTCACAAAGTGTTACAACACATGGGACGCACCCCATATAAAACTGCCCATTCTTCTTTTAGAATAGTTTTGATAAATTTTTAAATGTAAGTTCAAATGTCTACCTTCGTAGGCCGACGTAATTTCAGCTGATAAGAAAAGAAGTCAGTAGGTACCTATATCTATTTTACTAGATATACAAGTCAATGCCATAATGAACTACCAATAGGTAACGTATGTACAGTCAAGGAATTTGATTCACGTACCATTTCAATGATTTATTGTTTGAACCGTTAACATATCGTAAGGTTTATATTCGTTTAAATAAGGGAAAATTGTTTTACATTTTAATGATGACGTATGTTCGGGTGAAGGTTCTGCAAACTTCAACCTTAGATAATGTGTGTTAGATTAATTTTACAATATCAAAGTGTCTTCTCTGAATACTAACCTATTTGTAGTTTCGTCTAATAAATAGAAAAAAAAATTTTTTTTGGCGATGTCAACTTTTTGACACAGTTCAATGTCAAGCTATTGTAAAACTTAAAATTTTACAATAAAAATTGTTATACGTTAAATTTTAAAAATGCATCGAAGAAATAATACAGAACGGAGAAGTCAAATTCATCAAAGTCAACATTGCATGAGCAGGGCCACGGCATTCGTGACATACCTCGGTTATTAAATATATCCAGAACAACTGTGAGACTATGGATTACGCGATTTGGAGAACTCGGTAAACAAGCATGTCATACTACGACACTGACGTCATTTTAGCGTTGCGAAGAAAGATAGTCCTTATCAATATCGATTGTCATTAGCAATTTAGACTTAAGACGGTACGCGAATCAAATTCCTTGACTGTACGTACACTACACTGACTACTTCACAAAACACCGGTCAAGCGTGTTATTTGTCGGATTACCATATTGCTCCAGTTACATTTTGCAAGTTTCAATTGTACTGTCATTCTTTCTTTATTCATACATGTAGTTTCATTAACAACCTCAAAAAATATATCGAATTAAGTTATTATTATTTAGTCAAATTAATGCTAGTATTCGGGGGTATAGAGGCTCGATAAGCCGTTAACGTGCACTGACGTAAATAATCTCCCTATCTCTTCTCCTATATTAAATTTCGTTAAAAACAATTAAGAAAAAACTTTTGCAGAAATGATCTCTGTCAAAATAAAAAAGGTAAAATTGACACATTATATACCAGTATGTCTGGCCAGCCTGGTATAAGTAGGACATGATTCCCTTAATTACTATATATTACTCCTATGCATGCAAAGGTAGGTACTTCACGTCTCTTATAATGTAAGACAGGTGGGGGACCCATCTTTACGTCATTACTGGAAGATAAACTTGTTTCACCAATTGTCACATAAAACCATTCTAGGTATGGTTTTATGTAATGTGTCGGAAAAAGGATTGGATGACTTAATGACATTATGTGATCTTAGTCTACACAAGTAGTACCTTATAATAGCACGTGTATTGGTTTGTCTACGACATTTTAATAAGTATATTTATGACGAGTACAGTATTATGTACTTAGTCGTAATACTAAACTATGCATTGCGTGTACAAGACTTATAAACAACGAGCCCCTGACCACAGAATGTCTTGCGCAACTCTATAATTATAGTTAACAACAGTAAATGCTCCCTAATTTAATTATCTGATCGATTCAATTAATACTGAATAATTGGCAACACCTACTTTAATGAGAACTTCCTCCTTTTGTTATTATCTAAGTAAATGAAGTCTTGTTATAGTAAAATTCAGAGTATACCTAAACGTACGTTTCATGGGAACTTGCTGTAATATGATTTAGATTTATCTCTTCAAAATCAATCAGCTATCCCAGTCCATTGCTGGACATAGACCTCACCCGACACGCGCCATAGAACATGGTCCAAATCAATTTTTTTCTTAAATTTTAGGAAGAAAAGATAATGTAACTGTACTTACAAAATACATTGCTAGGTACAGTTGTCCCCAACCGGAGAATAATTCTTATTATCTGCATAACAAAACATAATTCAAGAGCAGATATTATTTAAACAATTCTTAATTTAATATAATTGGACAGTGGATGGCGTCGTACAATGTTTAATAACATACTCACATTCTTATAAATATTATAAGAATGTGAGTATGTCATATAAACAGGAGATTAACACGGCGCGCTGTTTACCTTTCTTTTGCTTGACGTTTCGGCACAGGTTGCACTGGCCTGCTGGTCGCAAGCCGACTGTTACAAAGAACAAGAGGTGGCAAGCTAATTTGAGACTTTTACTACTGATCCGATTCTCCTGACAAAAACATTTGACAGAATCCGCCGTTTTCAGAATCTGCCATTTAGCGATTAAAGGGATTCTTTACCTCTCACCCAGAAAATTTGTTGAAAACAAATGTAGCTAGGTGTAACGAAGTATTTTACATTTAAGCATGTTAGCGAACCAGAGATTCTTATAGTGCTTTTTCAGCCTCGGATATGTTCAAAGGGTTTAAAAGAGATTGATTTCTCATTTTGTAATGTAAATATAGGTACCTGACTTAAGTATGTTCTAAAGCTGAAAAGGTCTTGTCTCCTTAGTTAAGTAAAGCTATTGAAAAAATTGAAAATTTTAGCAAGTAATCGTGTAGTCTAAGATATTACTTAATTAAGTACCTAGATTTGTTGTTGTACTTCAGTTTATGTAAACTGTGTGTGCTTATCATATAAGCCTATTGACGTCCATTACTGAACAAAGGCCTCCTCTCTCCATCGGATTCCCGCCCTCCTAACTAGGTCATCGTTCCACTCTGTGAAGGGTCTCCCTACCCTGCGTGCGGCTACTGGTGCGTGGTCGCCATTCCAGAACTTTCCCTTCTCCAACGGACAACACGGTTTTCGCACTATGTGTCCTGCTCACCGCAGATCAGATCCTGAGCGCTATGTCAGCCACTTTGGTTCTACGGATAATTTTCTTATTTCTGATTTGATCATGCGGGGAACCTCCCAACACAGTAATTATTTAGATACATTTTAGCAATCCTGAAAAACTGCTTTGTCTTATGAAGAAAGTCATGGTTAAGTGAGTGTTGATTTTGTAAGCTTTGCGGTCGTTTACAACGGGCATTATACCATAAGTTTTCGAGCAAAAAAGCAAAGAAAAAAATCCTGCAATTTATATTTTTTGCAGTCCAATTAAGAAATTAATGAGAAAATTCCCGGTAGAAAACATTGAAGTTACTAATAACCAATTTCAATCATACGTTCACTTGAATTGTACTACGAGTATAAAATTAGTCGTTTCTTTTACTTTTTCTTATGCTTTATAATTAATTGTTAAATATTTCTGTTACAGGTCACTCGCGGTTTCTTTAGCAATCGTGTTCATCGTGTTAAATTCAGCCGTAAACAGCTTTATTATTCGGACGCCAGATGCAATAGCCTCCAAGGTTTCAGAGGACCAGGATACAGCGGAGAGTAGAGTATTAGAATTTAAAGATACTGTTCGGCTGATTAACGACAGTAACATAGAAGATTTGATAAATAGTGAGGTAAGCGAATTACAAAATCGCACTGAAGAAAAGAAAAATAACACATTGAAGAACGATTTGGATATACCCTCAGATCTTAATTACAGTAAAGATAAAACAGAATATGACACGACTATAACTAATAATTTTATACCTGTAGAATTTACAACTGCAACTAACTATCCCGCCACGGATATTACCGATGGCGTTCGTGAAATAGAGAATATTACACCTAAAGATAATGTATATGATACCATTGAAACAATGGCACCTTTGAAACAATATGAACTGAGTATAAAAAAATTCGCTGATGCAGAAAATTCAGAAGTAACTACTTCTATCTCAGAAATGACAAAAGTTGAAACGACAAGAGCGGTTCTAGAAAAAGCCCTCAGCCAGACGCCCATCCCGTCATTAGTAGATCTTAAAAATGACCTTTTAAATTCTCAAAACTACTCGTCAGGAAACCGTGAAGTGCCAATATTGCCACGTACTACAAAACAAGATGCGATATATTCTTTACGAGGAGGATTCAAGGATAACTTTGAAACTACAAGTGTAACTTCACAAAAGACGACAACAACAACGTTGTATCAAACTGAAAGCTACGACAACAGTCTAAATGATAGTTATGTGTTCACTGAACCAGCTGAAGAAGATGCCACGGAAATACAACCCGTAAGTTACATTGTATTATTCTGTTTTAAAAAATCCACTAAGCAGCCCTTACGTACATTTAGTAATTTACTTAGTTTGTACACGCTTATAACTCACTCCTGTTCGCATGTAACTTAAAGGCCCTTGGTATTTTATTTTATAAGTCATCCAAGGAGTATTTGTAACGCAGAGGGTGGATGAGTTGTATAAGTTTGTTAAAAGGCTCCGCCCCTGTCTTGTAGTATGTTCGTTTCTTGAAGAAAGCTTTCATCATAAACATACCTTCCGCACATCATCGCAGTGCAAACCTGTATAACATGCTCAATAGATATCATCAGAAAACTGTATAAGAAATTAGTATTTGCGTGACTTGTGTTCATATTAATTATTATTCACAAATCTAACTTGTTCCCGCAAACACATTTTAATTATTCGTCAACTCCTTCCGCATCGGCTCAGTGCCAGTGTTTTCATTGTATCCTTCGTGTGTTAATTTTTTGTGTAAGACCTAAGTCAAAGTTATCATTTGGAAAAGCACATTTTGCACCAAGTTAATTGCGAGTTAGGCTTCTCGAATCTTGCGGGAAGCAGGTTGGCGAGAGAGAGAAAGAGTTTAGAGATTTTGAATTTAAAAACCTAATTCTTCAGTGTCCACAGACACTTTTTTTATCCCAAAAGTAAATGAAATTTATAGTTTTATACCACTCTTCACACACCTTTCACATAAACATCATTTTGTCATAATTAACTGCCGACATTCATGCCAACTTTATGCTAACAAACAAGCTGCCTAAACAAGTCTTACGAGGTGTATACTGAGCGTACGCCAACGCAACGTACTGGTAACGTAAGCTTATTATTAATTTAATTTTTCTGTTTCCAGTTTGATCAAGCTATCAAACAAGAGCTATTAATGGGAAACAACCGAGACAATGTCAACACAATAAAGCTAAAAGTTGAAACTACAGAAAGGCCAACAACAGAAACAATAAATGATAGCTCGTTAACTCTCAGACCGTTACGAATAAATGCTTCTTTGTATACTGTGAGTCCTAATTACAAAGCTCCTAAGAAACTAGATGTCCAGCCTTCGAAGCAGTTTATGCGAGATCCTGACGATAACAGCTGGAGAAATGAAAGTATCAGCTCATTGGGTATTGTATTTAATGCCAAAAATGCATCCAAGTCTTTCACAGAAGTTTTGAAAAACAAAACCACCGAGTTAAGTGGCATAAAAAGTAATGATGGTAAAAACGACATAGTTCCTGACTTGCGAGAACGACTGGAAAAGTTAAAAAAATCGAAAAACAAGGTTTTCAATAATTTGGCTTACACTGATTACTCTGACAATTACCCAGATAACGTAAATATATCTAAGAGCATAGATAATAATGTTACTGTGATACAAGGAGATACTCTATTGTTAAATAAGAAACATGATGGAGATGTAAATAAGACAGAAAAACATATCACGGATATATTCAAAACTGTTCAGAGTCCGATACCAAAAGCTAATTATTCGAAGAAATTTTATAACTTTAGCGAATACTATGACTCTGGTGAGGATTACGATTACCCGACAATACCACAAATCGACTTGAAAAAGTTTCCTTTACACTTTAAAAATAAGGATACCTTTGTTCAAACCACGCCTTATACAACTAACCCCATAACACCTTTCCCCGTTACCTCCAATCCAATTAGTATAACAACCTTCCCAGCGAGACAGCCAACAGTTCAGTACTTCCCTCCTACTAAGAAGATGACAACACAAAAAGTGAATGTGAACGACTACGATGACTCATTCAAAGACAAAATTAATTTGTTTTCAAACTCTGAAGCTCACAAAGTTTACGAATTTACTCTGTCGAGCACTGAGTTACCCACCACACCAATGCTCACTACAACCAAACCTAAAATATCTACAGTCTACTATTCCGGTACTGGCGACAAGAGTGGTCCTGGCCCCTACGAAGCTGAATTCAACAGGGCATCCTTTGTGATAAAACATTACAAAGATTTCATTAAAGAAGCTGCAAAAGATTTTGACGATTACAAGCCCGAGGCGTATTACTCTGTAACAAAGAGTCCTAATCGAGGCCTCACTACGACCACACACAAGATACACAAACCTTTAGAAGAGGACGACTACGGTATCTCACACAGATACTTAATGAATAGATTAGTCAATAATTTCAACGACAATAGTGAAAAGTTTAAAGTAGATTTTCCAATTTTATACAATAATAGCGTAGTGCACAGTAAGCAACATGATAATGGTAAAGTTACGGCATCGTCGAATGCTGTTGTCAAGCGATTAGACGAGAGTGCATGGTCCAACTTACTATCTAAAGTAAAGCCATGTACAGGCACGTGCGACATGACAGTCAATCTGTCTCCTTCATACGAACTTCACTATTACCTTCCAGAACAAGAAGAAATTAACGAGCCAAGTTCACCCGACGTCGTGGACACTCAGTACAGGTTGTGAAACATATTTAGAATACTTTAGGTAAATGATAAGTCAGATATTTATGAGAAAGAATACATTCATTTACTGTATTGACGATTACTAAATATTATTCGACAAAATAGAAGCGTGTGTAGAGCGGAATTAATAACATTCATATAAATAACCGTTATTTTTATATTTTTCTTTAGTTTTATTTATGTTTTGATACAATATAAAATGTATACTGGGCTTTATGAAGCTAAATAATTGCAAACATGGTTCCAGAAGTAAGCTGAGCCCAGGCTTAGCACTCGAGGAGGCTAGAGCCGTGACTAGTACATGAATAAATTCAACAGTAGGTAAACTGTACAAACGTTTACGAGGGTCAAACATGAGTCTACCTACTTCCATTACTGACCACACTTTGCATACAAAGATAAAAGTACTCGGATCAGCAAGGGCATTTTACGTCTTATTTTGTTATTGGAAAATTGGGAAAATGTTATGGTGTTAGATGAAGTACATTAATAACATATTTGGTTATATTCATATAACTGTATTTTTAAAGGAAAAATATTTAAAAAAGGTAACACAGAAAGGAGGCTTCTATAATAGCTACTTAAAAAATAATAAGACTGAAATAATAAATAAGGATAAAGTCATGAAAAACATCGGAACAAAAGCTAAAGAATATATTATGTATTGTAAAAATCTAGACAAAGTCCGGTATAAGGCCACCAACCGTCGCTTATAGGTACTAACCTAGTTCAGATATTAGAGGATTTGAATGTATGTATTAACTTGTGTCCTACTGAATGGTGATTCTATTATTTGTGAGACCATGTACCTAATTGTTTTAGGACTGTGCTACTGTTAAGCTCTCTATTTGTCTTAGTGTTTGTATAATCAAGCGTGTAATATTTTATTGTCATTGATAGAGGCCCGTCCCTGCAGGGGGGGCTGGCGCAATGCATGGATGGCAGTGGGAATTTCTGTAAAGCAGTATAATTTATAAAATAGAAAGAATATTTTCCTAGCGATTTTACTAAAGATTAGATATTTTAGTACGTACCTACTTATAGAAAATGTGTACTTAATTACCTAGGTAATAGGTAGGTATGTATCCTACATAGGTACATATCTTATATTTAGTCATGTTGTGCAACAAATATACCGTCTTAAAATAAAAGATAATATTTAGCACAATAACCATATTTGGGTTACCTGCTTGTTCTTATAATAGCACATAGAAGAGACGCTCAATATTGTTTCGTTAGTTATTTATATAATTAGAAATTCATTATTATGTCATTTACCTACTCATAAGCTCATTATATGAAAGGCATGAAGATAGATTTAAAGATTTATGCAAGATCTTATGAGCGTTTACGCGGCTCACTAGCGCCGCTAATTTAAATTAAAAACATAATTCTTTAAATAAATTATTTGTAAGTATAACACATTTTCAACACTGTAAAAGACATTTTGGCGGCGCTAGTAAGCCTCATTAACGCTCATAAGATAGCAAGTTACACAGAAAACATATTATATTATGTGTAAATCAGTTTAATTTAAACATTACCCTCTTTTCAAACCTACTACTGTACTGATACGGTAAGACTCCGACGCAGGCCAGGCACGGTTTGGCTACATTGATATTATGTCCTACTGCAGGGACGAAGCAGTCATGGCCTTCAACAGTGAAGGAGGGAAGCTTGACCTATTGACAAATTCCTATATTGTGTTATGTCAAGTGTTTCTCCTCTTATTTTAATAGAGATAATTATCCGCTTACGATCTATATGTTGTCGGTACCTATTTTCTATGGTGACACTCTGTATTTTTGTTCAGTCACCACACAGAGAGATAAATTACCTATAATATTATCTAAATTATTTTCTTATTTATGTAAAGCTAAATTATCTAATAAGTACGTAATGCATTACTTGAGTCTACTAGTTTGAAGTGCAGTGTTTGTATAGCAGTACTACAGTATTAATAATTGACTAACTTCACGACGAACTATGAGACTGGGTGAATAGAGAGTAAATGTTTATATAAAGTAGGTCTACATAAACCTATAAATGTTAAAACGACCGACATGAGTGTTGTAAGCTTGTGATATTATTCAATAAATATTTTTATAGGAATTGTGGTTTTATTTTACATACTTATTTTGTATTAACTGGCTCGGTGTGTGGGCGGCTACCAAGCACAATGTCGAGGGTTCCAATTTTACGCAAGATGCTTATTTCCGTTACACATAACTCTGAAGTTGCCAGGTACAGACATTTAATAAGTGGGTTACTTTTTTTACAATAAACACTTCAAGTAGGTGTACTTAGCTACTTACTTTTCCCCGACAGCCAGTCAAGTATTATTGAGATGGTGCTAGATAGTAAGCCTTCATTCGCAGACGTAAGACATCAGTATGTCATTATAGTAGCAACAATGCTTTACATCGTCGACGTCGTCCATGGGTAACATTGAAATTCTGAGTCAGCCAATTAAAACTAATGCTAAGGAACTAACATAAAAGAGCATCTTCGAACTTACAAATAGGTATTTACCATATTAGTAAACAAGACAGGGGTAACCATCTCTAGAATAAACGATAGGGATAAATATCGGTATTCTTTAAAAATGGTGTGTCAATATCACTTGCGCACAGTTTTACTAGAAACCACTTGAGTACTTGTTAAGCGTAATCTTAAATCACTTCTACTCACGTAACAATCGGCATCTATGGCATGATCTGTGCGGGGGTCAAAACCGCAACCGGGGTCAAAAATCAGTGTAGCAAGCACTTAAGACTAAACACTACGCCATCTTGTAGTCACCATACATCACATAGCCACATAGGTGTTCACCATCTTGGAAACTGGTAAATTGTTAAAAAATAAAAGACAAAATACTTTTTTAAAATACACGTTTATTGACGTCCTTTATTTTAGAATAGTATGCAAACATCACTCGATCATTAGATCACTTGTTATGGATTCTTTACAAGTCACTTTGAGCATAATCATAATAGGTATCATTATTAGAATAACAATATTATGTACTAGACCTAACTGATACTCGGTTACTTGCACCTAATTCACTCAAATATATTATTTTGTTATATTATAATCGAGCGGAAAATGCAATCCTGGATCCAATAAATAATTATGATACAATCTCATAAAAAAAACTCAAACTAAAATATTTTTTAATAAATGAACACATTTTCTTTGGATAAACAAAAGAAAAAAATAAACCAGCACACTGACGTTTTTAATTATTTACAATAATAATAATTAAACAAATTAAATTATTTATTCTCGGCTAATGTGTCCATTATATTTTTGTAAAATGTAAAAATAAAATAATAATTTGTATACAATTACTAGGGGACGCTTTCTGATGTCGTTACACTGATCATCACTGAACATCATACACAAGATTAAATAAACAACTTATTTTCCACCACACTTTAGGCTCTTAGACATTTTATCAAAATAAATAAAGAAAATCATAAAAATGTATTTATTGACATGTGACACCACGTAATTCTAACTCGCAACATATATTATGTTAATAACGATTAGATATTATTATAAATAACTTGGATGTTTTAGTACTACAGTACAACAAATTAACATTAAATTAAAAATAAACATCACGTCCCCCAGTAAAATATACAGAATAGGAACGTAATAATATATTAAACATATAAAAATAAAAATTAGGAAAAACTTACGTAGGTCTTTTGTGCAAAATGTAATAAGTAATCCTGAGACTGCTTTAAATAATAATATAATTGCAAATCATTGACAGTCTAACTGTTATTATATTATTGTACCTGTGCATTATGTAATAAACAAAATTATAAAATTCTGAATTTATTATTTTATCAAAAATATAAATAATAATAAAATAAAGTTTATTTTAATCTCTGGAGGTTACGGCGTCTTAATTAATATACATTAATTATTTTATATAGAATTCGATGAATGTTATTATAATAAAAATAAAGTTATATATACATTTATAAGTCATTTATATAACAAGCACAGATAACAATTTGACAAGATGAAACTGCCAAGACTTTACAAGGTACATAAAATAAAATATAACAAAAAAGAAAACAAAATGCGAGTGTATGTAGATAAAATATTAATAAATAAAAGTATGTATGTATGTGTATTTATGTGTGTGTGTGTGTGTGTCATGATAGTAGGTACATAAATCAGTTACAATTACAACAATAATCAATAAGTATAGTTTTAGACTAAAAGCGAATATTTACAAGAACACCACATTACTAGCTATATACTTGCCTCCCGACTGCGCCCGCGCGGTGTCTCTGACGATCCCCCATTATACAAAAGCTATTCAAATTTTTATATTACACTTGTCTAATATTTCATAATTTAATTATTTTTCCTAATATATATATAATATTTATATAAGTAAGCGTACATTAGTTTTTGGTAACGAATACAAACATAACCTTTAATTTAATATTAAAAAAGTATTTGCTACAGCCGCTCACTCTAGCATTACGTCGTCGTCGCAGTAACATTGTGCCCCACAACTGTGCAGACAGCTTCAAGTAGCAGAGCTGTGCACACAAACAACCGTGATATAGCTACACCTACATCAACGTCATCTTCAACATGTTTCATCACCTAGCCGCTGCATCGTTACCGACATTTACATGTACAGTACTCGCCGTATAACCTTGCCGGCCGGCCTGAAGTTAGCTGTCAGAAAAGTTAGCGCATGACAGCAACAAATAAAACATCAGCGATTTATTTTGTAAACTGACATCTGCGCAATTTACTGCAACAAGTTCAGGGCGACCGGGTAAGTTGGCGCTCACTGTATACTGCTTCGCGACTTCCCCTCATACGTCCACAGTGGACAGAGACAGCGGCGGGCGCGGTCCCGTACAACAACCTAACTCGTTACATTAGCCAGTCTTTCGTTTACACTACTCTACACTACTGCGCTACTATACTTCTAGCTCTCTTACTTTCACTCTGCAACACGACACATTACCATATTGTTGAGTCTTCGCAAAAGTATTATATAAATACATATTATGTATGAGAATGGTATCATTTTATATGCTTTGACTATTATAAAAGAATTTTAAATCGCTTTAATTTGATATCAAAATTGAATAAGAAAAGAATACAGTATTGTTTACACAAATGTTCAAACGAAATAATAACAACTTTCCATAAGTATATTATAATAACATAGGATATTATTCTACGTATTGTAATGTGCCACATAGGCGGAGCACAGTGTGTTAGATAACCGTTAAACATACTTATACATTGTATAATTACAAACACCATTACACAATACGGGTATTTAATCAAAACAGAAGAAGCTATATTATGATAATGTGTCGTACGGCACTACCTGAATACAATCACGCGAAAAATGCGCCTCATTACCTCACGTGTGTGCGGGGGACAGGGGGAGTGCTGAGGGGAGGGGGAGGGGGGAGGGGCAGAGGTCGGGGCGGGGCTAGTTCGCATCGTAGTAACACCTTTACATTCTCAATACGTACTTAAATTTATTTTAATCTAATATATTTGTAGCATTTGATGCATAAGTAGCAAAAGTATAAAGATTATTTCATTAAATACTAAGTGGCTATTTCATTATGATTCAGTAAATAATATTTAATTCCAGTTTAGTTTTATTTATTAAATAATTTTAAAAAAATTTCAATAATCTATTGTTTATATACTTCTTGACGTCGCACTCAAAATGATTAAACAAAAACCGTGAAGTAATTAAAATAACGACGCGAATTAGACTCATGTGAGACAATACAATAGTTAATGTATTATCTTCGGCTCTATTATGTTATATAAACATCACTAAAGACCCCCTTCATTTAATACAATTTACGATATATAAATGACCGAGGTAGCTGTATTATCAATTGCAAGTCAAACATCTAAATTTGGACAATGAAAAGTTTACAACTAAAGTATTGTAATAAAAAATGTTGTTTGAATGTAAAAGGAATCGTTGGCACCTTTTATATTTGGCACCACTAACGCTAAACAAATGTTGAACGTGTTAAGGTGTCAACCTACTACCGAACAATAACGTACAGAACTAAATTGACTCGTTTATAAACATGTGACTTAGATCAACTTTTAAGAGGGAAGGCTTTTACTGCAATAAAAATATATATTTCGATACATAAACTATTGTTACTTATTCCTTAAAATAACAATTTATGTAAGTATCGAGTAATTAGTTGTATTCATGTTTAATTATTGTGATATGTCTATCTCATTAAAACTCGAATGGAAGAGCATTGTGAGCGATATACAAATAAGTTTTGAATTTTGTTCACACCTCAACACGCGGATAATATAATAAAATATATTGTTAAAGGAATCATAAATGACTGGCAGCACCAAAACCGAACGTACTAGGAACCTGGTGCTGATGTATTAGCAACGAAATACTATAATATACAATAGTAGCGTTATTATACAATGGTGTACAACGTACATACTAGCACCATTATAACTTTACGTATAGATAACACAAACATATTTAGATTAAAAACCAATCTGTGAGTGAACAGCAAAATGCAACAGTTTATATCAGTATTGCTATGATTTGTGTTGATGTTGCCAGCACAAATTTAAATTAACCACCATATTTTAAATTAATCCAAGTATAATTTAATTCTGTGATTTAAAGTTTTTGTTATGGCAATATCAATTCAAATCCTAGTTTCAGTATTTATCATATTTTATAAAACATCACAAGTTCTGACAATTGACTTTATTCTGGCATACGATATGATGTTGCTTGTGACTTACAAACATAAATGATTTTATACAAGTTCCAATATTTAGTGCCTACTTCATTACAGAAATCGCAAGTCACGGATGGACGCTTTCTCAGAACAAAATATCTTACAAATAAAATTGATATAAACTGTTTACTTCAACAAATAATAGTATTTCGAGTGTCGCAATATAAATAAGTAATCGACGCGTGTACAGTACAAATTTCAATCTTATCATCGTAGTGAGTATGTTCAAATTTCCGTATACTTATTATTTATAACCACGTCCATAAAGCTCTAAGAGGAAGCCTCACTATACATATAATTAAAAGTAAACGTTTTAATTTAAATATTTTTCTTTTAAATATCATTTATAACATATACACATTCATACAATCACTAAAGCGTACTCGATGTCCCGACTACATTATGAACCGTTCCGAATCTACGATCACTTTACAAATACCTCAACATTACACTTTTGTACAATTTTCTTTAAGAAAAAAGATTAGTTGAATTATTTAAATACGATTCGGTCGATATCGGATTTAGATTCACACTCGACTAGTTACATTTTTGGGAGGTGAAATGCAATATTTGAGAGGGTCCTAACTCATACAACATATTTATCGATATTTATTTTAAATTCATTTTCGCGGACGACGAACTACGTATTCTATTACATCGGAATATTACTTATGGTAAGATATTGTTGTACCCCGTTTTAGGGGGATGCAAATAAATTCTATCGTAATTTAATCGCATATGTCCCGTCACGCACTCAACTCTGCAATATGGTAGGGAACCGTCGATCTATTACATTCTTAATCGTTATTAATCAATAAGGATCCATCGTACAATTCGAATCACATCGGAAAGGTATTTAAAAGTATTTGTGACACAAAATCGACAATCTGAAGCCGGCTAAGCGAGGACCGCATCGATATTTTTACATGTGATGTTACCTCTCACATTAATTAGGCTAACATTAAAATAAATAATAGTATTATTAATAATAACATATGCTAGGCGCTCGTCCTCGTGCACTGCGGCTACTGGGACTGAGCTGCGTGTAGCGGTGTGACGTCACACTAGCTGGCGACGTGCTGCGGCGCGCGGGGCGGGGCGGGGGGCGCGGGGGGCGCGGGGGGCGCGGGGCAGGGGGGCGGCGCGCCGAAGCTGCTGCGGAGAGACTCCTCCATGAGGCGGGACAACTTGTCGCGGTCCGCCTGGGACAACACGACAATCCTTACATTTACGTTCACGCTACACACTTCATCTCTATTCTATACTTACATTTAATAAATAAAATATAAGATAAAACGAACTCACGGTTAAAAGAATCAAAGGAGTAACTAACCTCGTGTATAAACCCGAGTTGCACAAGTTCGTGCGCGAGTGCACACGCCGTGTCCCGTCGTGACACAGCACAGGTCAGTTGACGGTTCATCTTGTCGTCCATGCGCAGTAAAATCGTCATCTGTAACATTACGATACGAACATATTAATTATACAAGTCCTAAGAATCACTCACTAATTAAAAATTGCACATTTTCCATGAGGACAGATTGTAATGAAATTTTATAGCATAGAATTATGAATAAATGGTATCCCAATAAACATACGAAATGGTATGTGACATCAAAAAAACAAAAATATTGGCAGTAAAGTATCTGCGATTCGTCAGTTGGAATATTGCAAGGAATGCCAGATACACCACAAGAATTAGCCAGACACGGCTGCAGCGCTAAATTTCTGACAATATTTCTCGGTGCAAAACTGTTGAAATGACTCATAAAACCCTGACGGGGTGTGTATTAGCTAGTATAATCCGGGCCAATAGCCTCTGATGTCGATCAGCTTGCACGTCCGGGACGAGAGGGCTTGAGAGTGCTATCTGACAAGAAAGGTGCAGCAAAGAACAGGGAGAATAGTTTCCTCACTCTTAACCTTTAGGTATAAGCGTTATACGAGGGCGCCTTCCTAGAGACTACTTCCAGCTACCACGAGTCTCCTGAAAAAAGCAGGCCATCATTGAAGGCAGGTGCGAAACAATAATGAGAACGAAGATAAAAGAACAAAATAAGGCATATGCTACCTAATAGACGGTCGTTGGTAACTAGTGTTTGTCTATAACAAACAATGCATTTGGGGTGATATTGGGATGAAAATGGACAGGTCATGAAAATAGAACTTTCGTATAGCTCTTTCATTTAGCGAGTTGTGATGTCGAGTTATGTTTATAACTAGATTTATCATCATAACGTTTTTAATTATGTCAATGTTTACAGTAAGATTTATTTGTACATGACCGCCAATTGGCAATGGATGAAACGACGTAATTCTAAATCAATGTAATTTGATTATATCTTGAACATTTTAAAAATAAAGTGTCTGGCACATTGTTGCTATATTTATAGAAAAACGCAACGATATGGTGTTAGGCGAATCTTTTGAATGACAAAACAATTCCATCAAGAACTATAAATAGGTATGTAATTAAAGACCTGCATTTTAATTTTGAACAAATAAATTAAAAAAAATTAAAAATATTCTATTGTATAGTTTTTACTACCAAGCTTTGACCCTAAGACTTATCGACAAATATACATCAAGAATAATAAAGGTCTCAGAAAATTACCTTGTGGAACGCCACACCAATTTATTTTAAGTGCATCTAGAATTAACTCATGTTTGGCTATTATTCAAAGTACAAAACTGCATGCGTTGGAGTCTATTTGAAAGCTAAAATAAGAGAAGAAATGCTGGCCCCATGAGGACATTATTATGCACTTTCTGTAGTAGTCAGATAAGATACAAAATCGAATGCCTTTAACATGTTTGAAAATACCACTACCATAGTTGGAAATGACTACGGTTATTATGTTTTCGTGAACTTCATATTGCATTACACATAAAATATGTGAAAAAGGGGTTCGTTTCAAAAATAGCCTCAGTCTTTTATATAAAATATGTTTGTTTTCGCTTTATGATTCGTTTATAAAATGGTTAGTTCATAAACTCTTTGCTCGCTCAAATTCGCTGTACGTGAGACTTTAGTTGGAGAATACACAGTTTTAATATTAAACAATTTTCGTGTAATCTATTTAGATAGATGGAAGATGTGCTTTAGTGAACGACTAGCTTTCAAAAACTATAATGGTTTGTCAAATTTAAATCATTAGCTGGTAGAAAGGCGTTTAGAAACAACTATAACTAAATCAGATTTCCAGTAATAACGTAATTAGTCGGTTTCCAGAAAATAATCCCATGACAAAAATCCCTTGCCTTCAAAAGTTCAAGTTTGAGCCGCTGCAATAAAGGTCATGGAGGCAGAGTTGAACTAGATAACTGACTGATAACTGAGTAAGGAGTACATCGAGTGGGGCAGACGTGTCGCTACTGACCAGCAGGTCCTGGTGCGGCGCGTCGTGGTGCGGGTGCGCGTGCGGCTTGAGGCTGCACATCATGTTGACGACGCGGCGCGTCTCCAGGTCGCGCGGCTCGGGCGACGCGGGCGCGCTCTCCGCCGCGCCCAGGCGCTCGGCCGGCGACGCGGCGCGACCCGTGCCGCGCACCCAGCCGTATGCTGTCAGGGGGTAGATACCGTACCTGCAACGCGAGTCAACGATGGAGTTAATACTAAATATGTATCAAATATACTTTAACACACCTACTTATTGTTAACGCGGCACCTTCGGTACCGAAGAAATCCCAGACGTTACTCTGTGTGAGATTTGTGCTGCTCTCCGACAGCTCAAGAACACCAAGGCCGGGCCATGACGAAATCACAATCGAGCTACTATTAAGGGTCTTCAGAGGCTATTTAAATTAGTCATAGTCCACGGAAAAATGCCACGTGCATGGCGCGTGTACTGGTGGTACTGTTCTTTCAGAAACGATATAAAACGATCCTTCAGAATTACAGACCTTACTTTTGTCTTCGTCTATAAATAGTTCTCGAGAGTCATACTTTCATCACGACTTTCACCCTTCCAATTTCAAAAGCCAATTTCCGATAAGGTTTTAGGCTCTGCGCAAACGTAGAGACTTTTTGTTGCCGACCCGGCACACCGAACAATTTTTGATCGCAAAAGTGTCTATGTTTGCGCAGGGCCTTAGTAGACCTAATTCATACGCAGCTGCAAATTATGGTCGCTAACACACATTATATTATAGCACTCCTTCTTAAACACGGTTCAGAAAAAGCAAAAGTAAAAAAAATACAGTCGTAGCTACCAAAATTTGCCAAGTCGGAATGAAGAAATAGTTTTATTTTAGTATAGATTTCCTGTCTGTTTGTATAGGTACTTACTTGACATCTTCAACAAACTTCTCTAGTTTCTCAGCATGTGGCTGTAGATCTTTAGCAGCAATCTCCATCGGCTCCCCTCCCTTCACGCACCAAGCGAGAGCTTCCCCGCTACCACCTCCCGCTACTTCGTCTGTGATCGTCTCTGATATGTTCGCTATGAATCCAAACAGTTTTTATAATAAACTTCTCATTCAGTACTGCGTAATTGATACACACTTCTAGACTAATATTAGAAAAAGGTAACATGCGTTGAATAGTTATAGTTTATCGCTAGAATTATATAAATAATATTTAAAAACTAGTCGGTGGGAATATTAAGTAGAGAAAAAGAATATTCGTCGATCATGTAATGTTACGGAAGTGCAGACTCGAACACTTACTAGTCTGAAATAAAAAGTCAAATGATATGTTTTACAAGCTTAAGATAAACTATATCTACCAATAAGTAAATACAAAATGTTCATTTAGCAAGTTATAATTAATAACAAATAATGTAAGTATTGTAAGAATGTTTACCGGTCGTGTTGACTAGTATATGCGCCGATAGAAGCTTCAGAGAATGAACTTCGAACAGTAACGGATGGAACAGGAGCTCTCTCGCTGTCGGCCTCTTCGCGGGGTCATTGTTTATACACCTGCAGACATACAACGATATCACAACCTGAGCAGTCGCAACAGCGCAACACCGGACAGCGTCATCCATACATGGCATAACAAAAGCGACTTACCGCCAACGACCTGTAAGAGAATGTACCTGTATATAAAGTCCTTCTGGCGCGGTTCCTCCAACGATTCGACCGTACGTATGATGTGCTCCTCCGTCACGTGGCTGCCAGAATCTCCATTGCCCTGAATCTCAAGAGCTGCTGTCTCCAGAGCGCACATTCCGAACGAGTAGATATCCATCGCAGGCGTCACCATTTGTGATGCTGATACGGGGAAATAAAATCAATATGATCAATGTGCGTGGAGGACAACACAGTTTCGGTTGCTTCTTATATACGCATCCTGCTCTTTCCGAAACAACTCTACAAATATTCAAAAGAAAAAGCAAAAAACGCAAGGATCGAAGCAGAGGAAACTGTGGTGTCCGAACCCGTCAAGGCTGGCGTTAGTCGTTGTACTTACATCCATATTCCGGAGCAATAAAGTGCATATTCCTCATGTTCTCGCGGCAGGTTTTGACGTGGTGGTGGATGGCATCAGGAGCTACGGAGCCTATCTTCACGAGCCCGTTGTGCTGGATGAAGATTGTGTCGCACGTGAGGTTGCCGTGCACGATGGGAGGCACGCAGCCGTGAAGATAGCTAAGATAATGTCAACGATATAATATTGGTCAAAGGCGACTGGCCTAACCAACTAGATCTAAATCACAAATTTTTATGAACCTTTTGTCACATTACAGATAATAAACTAAAACGTACAAATTGGTATTATATTATATTATAGTCTATAAGTACTCTTACTATTGAAAAATGTTTTAGTTTTATGCAGTTATGTGATTACCGTTATAATCACTGCAGCGAATCTCGTACAATATACACGTAATCACGCTCGAGTGCTCACAAAATCACAAATTCAATTCTGTAGCAAGTTTGTATGGTACTCGACAGCATGCTAGCTTATAGGTGGACACTTATGTATAGAAGAAGTGAAAGACAATCGCGTTTGTAATGTTCACCTGAGCGCGGACAGGATCTGTGTGCACCATCTCTTCCACGCCTGCAGTGGTAACCGCTTCACGTTTCGTTTGGTCCTCTTCAAAAACTGTTTCAATGAGCCGCAGGACATGTACTCAGTTATGAATATTACCTGTAAATTACGTCAAAACAAATTTATTTATTGCTGTATTTAGTTCAAAATAATTTTATGTGCTGAAATTATTTATAAACTGTTGTGTTGACAGAAATATAAGTTTCAAGAATTGCCATAGCAATAAACCTTGAATATTAAAAATAATGTAATTATTTCTGCCAAAGTTTAAACAAAAAAATACGTTTTTTCCTCGTTGCGATGATCACTTCAGATATTAAAGCCTTTACAGCTAACTACGTTTGCTGTTCAATATCTTATGGTATTTTTTTAAGAAGACAAGGAATTATGATTTTATCAAATCTGATGAATGAGTTCTTAAAAGGTTTAGCTTCTTTGAGGTAAATAAATAAGTAAGCAATTTTATGTCATGAACGACTTACCCTAGGCTTATCGTTGTGTGTGTCTGTCCAATATCTATGGAACTTGACAATGTTGGGATGCTCGAGCCTGGTCAGGTTGTCGAACACCATCTGTATCTTGTCCTCCTGCGCCTTGAAGTTCTTCCGCTCCGAGAACTGCACCTCGTTCCAGACCACCTCGACACCTTCCTCTGTGTCCATGGCGAGGTTTGCGCAGTCGATGCCGGGCACATCGCGCTGTTCCACCTGAAGATAAACAAAATATGTTTTAATACAAACTCCGTGTTATATCTCAGTGAATTAGTTTTATATAAGTGTATTCTAAATACAATACTTTGAAATTAAATCCGACCTGTTGCTGTTGTCTGAAAACGGTTGCCATCTAAGATTTACAAAGTATATGTACCCACCCTACCCGTCCTACTAAATCTCTGTGTATCTCAGAGTTTTAACATAAATGTTACGCTGGTCTGATAGTTTTTTTTATACTATAAGTACGTTTATGAATGTTCAGGTTGTAATTGGGTAGTCATGTTCAAGCAACAATGGAAATATTTCGAAGACATAAATAAACGTGCAAAGGATACGTCCGTAACAAACATCAATTGCGCAGTACATATTCATATATCAATTTGCACAAGCACTTAGGCTAACACGTTTGAGATCCGCGTCCAAAACTGCGAACAAACTGTCACTTCCTTGTATGTAATATGAGGGACAATCATTCTATTAATTCCCCTTTACATGTAACACAATAACTGACTACCAGAAGGTTAATTAGTATTTATAAATAAACATATTTGTGCCTACCTAAGACTTAAGTTCAAAACGTTATACGTCAATATCGGTTGCACTTTACCAATACAAATATAATGGATTAAATACAACAGTTGAATGAGATGCAACTAACATGTGCGATTAATCGCATACGCATTGCAAATTTGCAATGTGCAATCAACTCGTTATCGGTCATTCAACTTGCAATTGTTTATAACCGCTATCTGCCGACAACAAATAAATGCTTGTTTAATTATAAACGGAGTCTCGTGGTATTTATATACGGACACAACGAGTAATAGTTTGTTACACTACTGATAAAACATAGGCCTGTTTTAATTAAATGTCCGCCGGTTATTTCATAAATGAATTATTGTAGAACATTCCCAACCTTAGAAGATGATCAAAATGAATGTATAAAACCTTCTAGTTTTAAGGATCTACACGCAAATATAACCAAGAGAATGAAATTGATTAGTCGCATTTTGAACGTAAGAAAATATATGAGAAAGTGCAATGGATATTGCAAATACATTTAAAAATTATAAGCTGTCAGTAACTGGATATGAATTTCAATTTTCAAATAATTAACAGAAAGTTGGGATCTTTATATTTTTGCAAGTGAAAATAACAACACAAGATTCTCGAAATGAGTTGCGAAACATTACTTCAAAATAAGCAATTAACATAAGCAAAGAGCACTCGGAACTGGAAATGTACAAAAACTATTTGTCCATCAAATATTGACATTATTATAGAGACTGCGCAGTAATGGTGACGAGACACCTGATCGAACACGAGACAAATAACATTTAGTAATGTACCATTTACTTAATTAACATTGATCCGAGGATTCCCGTACTTCAAACCGCGACAGGTAACGTGGCCATAATACAATTTATTAGCTATTTTAGGAATACAAGGAACCCGGTAATCTTTAAATCAATAATTGAAAAGGTGGCTCTATAATTTGGTGCATATTTTAACTGCGGCTGTTAGTTATTTAGCACAAAAAAAATATTTATAGCTATGAGAAATTGTCCACATATTAAGTACAAAGCGGAAGTTATTTTATCATGAAATATCTAATTGTTTATAAAAGAAAGTGAATATGTATCTACCGCACTGATTTAATCATGGTGCATTGTGCTACTGATAACGATATTAAACATTACAGATAATATATCGATATGTTATCAGCCGCCAATAATAACAATCAATGAGAGCGAATATTATCTGTGCATATTATCGCGCCGTTCTATTCCGTCCCCAGGGTGACTTTAAAACTGACAATGAAATTGGTGTTTTTAACATAGATCCCTGGTGATTAACTAGCCAATAAGATTTTAGAGCTGTTAAGTTAAAGGAGTAACAATATAGTGTCAAAATGATATTTAAGATCCCCAGTACTTACATAATGTTATAGATTGTATAAGTACTTGTGCAACTTGAACAGCGTGACGGCGCTTGTACACGGTAAGAAAAATCGCCGGGCCTACGCAAGAATTCGTGTCGTTTCTAAGCACGACCTGTGTACACAGCGCCGGCGATGCATAAGAAAATTTTCTTGTCTGCGCAAGACAAGACACGGCGAACGTTGTTGCGGAGGGGCGGGGAGCGGTGTAGTAGGGTATCATACTTGTTTGCTTTCTAGTTAACATTTTTACTAAAGGAAACTCACACTGATTATCACACTTGTTATTACTTGCGCGCCCTACGCCCGTCTGACGACTGTACAAAAAAAATCCTGGCGTGTACACGTTCCGAATTGTCTTGTCTGCGGAAGACAAGAAAAGTTTTCGTGTACGAAAAAGACAAAATGCTTGACGTCTACACGAAGATTTGTCTTGTCTGGCGTAGACACGGCAAATTTTCTTAGCGTGTACAAGCGCCGTGATGCGTAAATAATATAGATTTACGCATTACAAATACAATTAGGCCTTGTTTATCTAAACGATAATAAACGGTACTATTATTATCATATTTACAAGTCACAGATGCCCGCCCAATAGTGAGTCATTAATATATTGTCTATTAATACATTATACACACACACACACACACACACACACATATATCATTAACTACACTTATATGCGTATCTGATTGACACTGACGTATTATTTGTACCAATATTGATCAATAAGATAACAATCACTCATTACAATTATAGGAAAATTATTTCCTATTGTAGTTTTTAGAGTGTGACTGTCGTACAACGGAAAACGAGACTAAAACTCTATTAAAAAAATAGGGAACACATAGGAAAGCAACTTTAATTAAGTATATTAAATAAGGGATCAGGTCTGTTTTGACTTGGTTGTACGTGCTCCACCTTTTTAATAACAGCATGATAAAACATCAAACAACCACCAATCACCAGTTTGTGTATGCTTATCATACAGAGTGCATATAAAGGTAAACTTTCGCATTTATTAACGAAGATAATCTAGTACTCGTTAGTTAGGCGAGGTATACACCAGCCGACAATTTAGTTGTACAGACAGAGTCATAAATCGTCTGAAGAAAGCCGGTCGAAACCACTCGTTACCGCGCTCGGCGGGCAGCGAGTGGGCGACCGAGTGCATCGCAAACATTTAAGCTGCACATTTTATACGGATACTAACGTTTTATAGTCGGACAGTAACCGCGAGGTGTGGCTACGGCGACGCCTTCCTACTTTATTGTTATGACCATATTTTAAATTGATATTGGATGAAATGGCAGTAGCCTGATGCATAACCTCGGACCTCACCCATCGCAATATTGGATACATTTAATCACGACATTCGTCATTCCTTTTGTTAGAATACCTAGGTCAAATAAATACTGATAAAATGTCGCGTGTCAAACTAAATTTGAGAGATAAGGTAAATCGGTAAAGCCAGTTCTCCTGAAGAGTGCAGATAAGTAACAATTTGTTTAAATATTCAGCTAGCGTTTTATAAAAAGATTACTGTTCAAAAAGTAAAGAGTATTATTAAGAGAACGAATAAACAATGTCGTGATCGTCTCAGATGATCAACTGAATGTTAGTTGTAAGATAATACCATTCAATACAATATAGTCCTTATTGAGTTAAGAAAGAGTTTTTAATTGCAGAACTCATCCCGTGAATGGATTTGAACAGATAGATAAACCAAACAGAAAACTGGTGTTTTAAGAAGGTAAGAAATGATGCACATAAGTGATTCAGTAGTCATGACACTGAATAGTTGATTTTGGGTGCAAACTTTCCACCGCGTTATCGTTGACGGACGCTTCGAAATACGCTCCGAAAGAAGGAGCTCAATATGTGGTTGTATAAAGATGGCTAATAAGCCTTTAATCGTTATAGTTACTAAGTCAGCATTTTACACTGGAGTTATAATGTAAGTCCGGCCTAGCAACAGTCCCTAGGTAACTTACATTATAGACTATACGTCATAAAGTGAAACCATTCATTAACACATTAGTACAATTAAATTGTGAAACTAAAACTATTAATTTCGAATTAGTAACCTTGACAGATTGTGGAAGGTCATATTAAGAGAAATTTACAATAGTTAAATGTATTCAACGGTGCTATCGTAATTTTTTCTACATTTGGAATTATATCTTACATCAATGATAAACATAGTATGCTGTAACAAATTCTTTAATCATATGATGTAGCAAATTCTTTAAATATCATCAATCTTGCTACTTAGTTTTCCATTAATTTTATCTATCAAGATAGCAACACTGTTCCACAGAATGGTTTAGACTTTTATACAGGTAGTTTCTAATACCTATTTCATCCCCGAGATGTGTAATAAGATGTTAGTCCATTACCATACGAATTCAAAAGCAGTGTGGGAGGGATCGACTAAAGCAAAATGTACGTTATTCATAATTTTCAATGAATAAATAATGCAGTATGTACTGAGCACTAGTAGCCAACGTAAAGGTTATCATTAGCCTCATTATAAAGCCACAAACTTACATGTTTGTACTATAATTATTTTATGAACTCATAATTATCTTAAAATAAGCATTGAGAATATAAACGAGTATTATAAAGAGGTAATTGAATAGTTATCACTGTAAGTTATAGTAGATTAACCTGCGGGTCACACTCTATTAAGATTAACTGAACCTTAAGGCCCACAAACAGGTTTTGTGTCAGTACAGAGGTTTGTTATAACTAATGGCGATATAACTTGTGCAGGCGGTCTAATATTCTGCTTACGATGCAATTTGAATTTTAATGTAGAGCTTGGAGGTATTAAATAACTATTCTTCTATAGTTGAGTTTATTTAATTCGAAGGTAATTTTAATGATAGGATTCAATGTCTAGAGCAGTATGGAATACTGTTCGTTCTTTCGGGACGGCTCTGGTAAGTACAATAGCAATTTGTGAAAAATTGGAATAATTGGAATGTGAAAAATAGAAAACATCAGCATTCGTTTGAGAACCTTCTCACAACGAAGGTTCTCAAACGAATGCTGATGTTTTCTTATGCTCTACATTATTCAAAAACAAATTAGTCAATCGTTGTTTAAAAAAACAAGTTGGTAACACGAATTATGTAGACAAAACCATGAGTACAGACATCACGAATTTTCGAGGAAAAAGGTTATGGAATCAGAAAATCTATCTTAGAAACGTGTGTGGCCGGTCTATTTAAATAAAAATATAATTTATAATTTCGTAAACTATTCTAATTAAATAAATTAATTGTGAAACAAACTGGTTTTCTATGTAAGTTTGATAATAAGCAGCTAATTAAAGCTGAGGGACTATTACTATGAGTCATCGTGATGAAACAACAATACGTTTACATAGTATTATGAAATAGGCAGCTGAGCGAGCTCACAGGTGTAGCAATTTACTTGCAAGTGTTCATATACATCAAGGTCCCAGCTTCTCGATGCAAAATAAATGATTCCTCCTGCCATGCATGGAAATATTGGCATATTTGCATATTGCACTGGGAGAAAGATTTTGAGTTGAGAATACTATTTACCGCTGTTACAGTTTACGAAGACTCGCCTTTAGTTGTAGGCCATCTCGGAAAGGGGAGGTGAGACAAAAGAAGATTTTTATACGCGTAGTAAAAATACATGTCTGTGCCCCCGTTAGTTAAAAGGGCGCATCTAACACTTTTTCCATATTTGAGTTATATACATTGCCGGAATCAGGAAAAAAAGGCGCATGTGCCTCTATTTTTAATATTTTGCTAACACCTTCCAGTTCGGTGTTAGCATAACAAAATAGGGCGCTTCTGCACATCGTTTTACACCCGATTGAAGATGAAAAGGCGAATTTATCTGAAACTTAATTGAAAAGTCGCATTTACGTAGATAATGACCTTATACGTTGTGATTTTTTCTATAGTTTAGTAATATAAAAGACGCATCTTCGTAACAGGAAGCTAATAAGACGCAAATAAGTATTCACGTCTAACTCGTTCATAAAAAATACATTCACTTTAAGAAGAAAGGTCGCTTCTACCACTTTACGCCCTATCTACTTCGTAAAATAGTTTTAGCATTGGCACATTTGCCATAATCGTCTTAAGATTTAGTATGATATGAAATAAAAAAGGCGCATCTGAGTAGAAACGCCCCTTTTTCCTAGTATTGTGAACCAAGCGGAGATTGGGGCGGGGGTCGGGCGGGGTATGTTTAGTATGGCGACTGGGCAGTTGCGCCCGAGTGGCTGTCGGAGCTGAGTTTGAGATTCCGTCCTCTCCTGGAGCTTTCCTAGGGTTGGTTCTGAACAGGGCCTTTTGGACTTGCAGGGGGCTGTAGAGCTGGATGTTGTCCTGCGTGTCCTGGTACTCTTCTCAGTGGATTTTGACAGTGACGGAAGATCTCTTTCTCAACGTCGATCAGTCTATTTTAACATTTGTCGCCTCTGTATTCCCAGAGGGCCTCCTGAACCCGGGCTGTCAGGGTGTTGTAGACTGTCTTGTCTGCCGGGTGTCTGGTGATATCCACTTCTTTTTACCGGTCTTTTTCTCCCGTAACAGCCTATGCAGGTGAGCGGGGAGGGGCTCTCTTTGTTCCGACGTGGCACGGTGCGTGACGAGGCATCCAGGGCGTCTTTTATGGCCGTTGTTAGGCTGTTGGCGGCGTGGTCGACCTCCTTCGGTGTTCTAACCAACTGGAGGAGACTGTAGGTGGACATCAAGGAGTAGAACCTGTAACCAGTTGGTTATGTTCCTGGGTTTAGGTGGGGCAGTGACGGCCGCCTGGTTTTTCGGTCGATGATCGGATGGGAGGTCGGACAAGACTTCCTGCGTTGGCGGCATGTCCAGACCTTTGTACAGTAGGATGTCCAGTACGTTGTCTCTTCTCTGGCTGTGCAGGTCTATTCTAGTAGGCTACCGCGGCCCGAAGACTTCGTAGTTGTTTGTGAGGGCATCCTGGTACAGCTTCTTGCCGCCGGTGTCGCTGGTAGCGCAGTGCCAGGTTTGGTGTTTCGCGTTCAGATTGCCTTCGATTAGCGTGCGTGGGGCTGATTGGAGGAGTTTGCTAATTTCCCCCAGATCGAAGCGTGACCTTGGTGGGCGGCAAGTCCTGACCTGACGCCCAAAGCATAGACGGTGTCCAGCAGGAAGTGGTCCACGAGTTGGTGGACTATGCCTCTCCGCACAAGGACAGCCCACGGAAGGCGCCTCCTGTCGGCGAGACTTCATCTATCTTCATTGTCTGTAGACAATGTAGCCTGGGATGGTGAGTGGCTTGTTAGGGTTGAGGTGCGTCTCGCTGATCAGCAACACGTCGACCCGCTGCCCCTTGACGAAGGGGAAAAGCAACTGGATTTTGCCGTTGAGAGTTTGGGCATTCCAGTGGACCACTCTTAGGGGGGGCGAGCTATCCGTTGGTGGTCAGTTTGTTGAGCATTCCTTGCGTATCTATCGCGCCCTCTCTCTCCTTTGGGCGAACAGAGTAAGGAGCTTTGCGAGCTGCTCCCTTTCATGCTCTGCTGGGGTGCTGGCCGTCTGGGTTGCGTGCTCATTTGCTTTGGTAATAGGTGGGGTAGTTCTTGGCTGTGGTGTTGGGGCTGTGACCTGCTTATTCATTACTGTGCCATAGGGTAGCATTGTTTGTTATGTAAAAGTCTATATATAAATAAGTAAATAATATATTTGGCTATTGCTTATTATGATAACCACGAACTTATTGTACTATTTTCCTCAGATATACTTTAGATAAAAGGATAATTAAATAATTTTGGACCCTTTATCTTAGCAAAGCTGCCCCCGTTAGTTAAAAGGGCGCATCTAACACTTTTTCCATATTTGAGTTATATACATTGCCGGAATCAGAAAAAAAAGGCGCATCTGCCTCTATTTTTAATATTTTGCTAACACCTTCCAGTTCCGTGTTAGCATAACAAAATAGGGCGCTTCTGCGCATCGTTTTACACCCGATTGAAGATGAAAAGGCGAATTTATCTGAAACTTAATTGAAAAGTCGCATTTACGTAGATAATGATCTTATACGTTGTGATTTTTTATATAGTTCAGTAATATAAAAGACGCATCTTCGTAACAGGAAGCTAATAAGACGCAAATGAGCATTCACGTCTAACTCGTTCATAAAAAATACATTCACTTGAAGAAGAAAGGTCGCTTCTACCACTTACGCCCTATCTACTTCGTAAAATAGTTTTAGCATTGGCGCATTTGCCATAAGCGTCTTAAGATTTAGTATGATATGAAATAAAAAAGGCGCATCTGTGTAGAAGCGCCCTTTTTTCCTAGTATTGTGAACCAAGCGGAGATTGAGGCGGGGGTCGGGCGGGGTATGTTTAGTATGGCGACTGGCCAGTTACTATGTCAGTTGCGCCCGAGTAGCTTTCGGAGTGCGGACGTGTCGCGGTCACGTAAATTTTCGCTGCGGGATTCGTCGTAATAAGGTATGTACCTTTTATTATTATATGTATTTTCATGTGCGTGTGCTCTGAGGGCCACTTTCTCAAAATCCTTTTGAAAGCATGCTTAAGATTTAGTGAACATTCCAAAAATATTAAGAAAGTTGGAATCAGATTTTGTGAACATTCATTAAATACGCGAGTTATGGTTATAGTTTAGTATAAAATAAATTGTGCAACAAATACAGTACCATTCGGTAAAAACAATACATTTTATTGTATAAGAAAACTTTATTTTTACTATATAAATAGTTTTGAGGTTATATTAAAATTTGTAGCTTTGACGTTTTTATTATAATTAATTATTATTATTAACAAATTATATCAGTTTGTTGCATAATGTTTTCTACATAACGAGGTACTTCTGTAATTTTCCTAGCTATCATACTTTCGCGACAAAAAACGAAAACAAAAAAGTGGAGGATTGAGGATCCGAATTTTTACAAGGTGATATTTTTTTACCAACATGATTTTGTGATCTGTTATTGCTTTCACGAATTTTCACAATATATTTCCTATAATACAAGATTATAAAAATTAGCAAAAAGTTAATGGTTTTGTTATACAGTAGAACCTCGATAACTCAAACCTCGGTAACTCAAAAACCTCTATAACTTAAAAAAATAATATGTTCCCTTCCCTTCAGAGCCCAAAACCTCTATAACTCAAAATTCGAAACCTCGATAAGTCAAACAAGTAATCTCTGTATTGGCCCTCAGTAACTAAAAGAAATGTTTCCACAACCTCTATAACATAAAATTGTTTATCAATGAGTCATTTTGAATGAGTGTGCAAAACAAAAGTTTTCGGTATTTATGGCTTGCACGTGTTCACTACATAGTTAAATTGATAACGTAAACAATACATATGTCCCCTATTGTTTGCTTCTTCGAAGTTCTTTAAAGCTTTGCGGCGGCGGAGGTTAGCTTTAAGACAAAGGCTTACTTAAATCATTTAGTTTTTGATCATTGTGCTAAACAAACGTTTTCGGTATTTATGGCTTGCATGTGTTCACTTCATAATTATAAATTGATACGTACATACACGCACATTGTATTTTCTTTTTTTTATTTTATAATTAAAAGCGCTTTTTTTAACACTTTCATTCTGTTGTTACAGAAAACTAACATGAGAAAAGCTCGCTGTTTTGAGTTAGTTACTAAAGCTTTAGCTTCCACGAGTACAGAAGAGACAGGTAGTCCTGCAGTAGAAAATACAAAGCGAATATTGATGGATCCCATTATTAATGACCAACGACCTGACCAAATAAGCCATGATGAAGAAAAAGAGGTTTCAAGTAATGGTGTTTTTTCTGATAATATCTGCGTTGATAACACCACAGCACCTACTACAATCAACAGCAGTACCAGTTCAACTGTAAGTGATTTTGACTCTGACGATTCTGTTCTCGATAAAGATTATGTTCCTCCACAAAAAAAAAGTAGTCTCATCAACTCTGATTCCGATAATGATTTCATAGAGAACTCATTACAAATTCGCGTATCAGAATCACCTGAATGCGAAGATTTAGAGCCAGAAAATCAAAACGACCCGGCTTTTGAAAATGTTATTCAACGTACCAAGAAAGGATCCATACGTAAACGCAAACATTACGATACTTCATTGCGAGAGCGTACTAAAGCTAAGAAAGAGTTAAAGGCAGTCCAGTATTGCGTTAAACCTGGTTGTGGCGAAGAATGTAAAAAAAAGTGTTCTTCTAATATTTCTGAAAACGAGCGAGAGATTATAAATAAGCGATTTCGTACATTTACCTGGAGAGAACAGTATATTTACATAATTAACAATACATCTCAAACTATACAAGCAAGGCGAACAAAAAAAAGTTCTAACTCAAAAACAATTAACCGCGGAAAAACTATTACATATTTTTTGCCGAATTTAAATAATGAAAAAATGACGGTGTGTAAGACTTTTTTTTTAACAACGCTTGGATTTGACAAAAAAAACGACAAGGTTCTGAGAAACGCTTTAAAAGAATCACAAGTACATGAAATAGAGGATAAGCGAGGCCATAATCCTAACTGTAGAAAAATCGACAATAAACCAATCATTGACCATATTAACTCTTTTCACCCAGCTGTATCGCACTACAGAAGGGTTCATGCACCAAATAGAAAATATTTACCGTCAGATCTAAGTATGCGTGATATGTACAAAGATTATTGTGAAAAAAAAGGTATAACCGAGGAATCTGCTCCCGATGATTATGTATCTTATGATCACTACCGAAGAGTTATAAAAGAACTCAATATCTCTTTCGCCAAGCTGGGCAATGAGGAGTGTGAAGTTTGCGAAAAATATAAGTTACATAACACTCTTATTATGGAGATCCGACATCGTAATTGCACTGAATGTAAGGAATACGAATTACACCGCAGAAGATATGTTTTAGCACGACAGAAATATGATGAAGATAAATCTCGTCAAATGAGTATGCAAGACCAAACCAGTGACGCTATGTATTACTCGGTAGACCTAGAAAAGGTTATTATGTGCCCTCGTCTGGATGAATTCAAAGTTGCTATATTTTGTCCAAGATTGATACTATTTAATGAGAGTTTCGTACCTCTTGGAGACAAGAAATTTCGAGGCGTGAGAGACACATTTGCCTGTATCTGGCACGAAGCTATTAGTGGCCGAAAAAAAGACGATATTATTAGCTGTTTCCGAGCCTTTTTTTTGCATTACCGTGATGTCAAGCATATAACATTGTGGCTTGACAATTGTGCCGCACAAAATAAGAACTGGAGTCTTTTTTCCTATTTATTGTATATTGTAAACTCAAACGATGTAAGTTTGGAAACTATCACTCTCAAATATTTGGAGGTAGGACACACTTACATGTCAGCGGATGAATTCCATCATCAAGTCGAATTGTCACTCAAAAAGAAGAAAAGAATATATGACTTTGAAGATTTTCATCGCGCCGTTTCAGATACTCATCGTAAAATCACTGTAAAGAAAATGGTCATCGGTGACTTTTGTAGATTTGATGATTGCTCCTCTTCCTACAAACTTCAAAATATAATACCACGAGTCTATCTGAGTAGTATGTGCGAAGTCACTTTTCGGAGGGGTACTAAAATATTAGCATATAGAACTGATTTTGATGGCATAGAAAAAGAACTGGACTTCTTGAGAGTGAAAAATATTAAAAACGGCATTTCAAGACCAGTAGTAAAATCTCAATCCAGAGGAGTTAATGAAACTCGAAAATTGGAGATAATAAATCAGTTACTTACTCTTATGCCAGAGAACAGAAGGGCGTTTTGGTTAAATTTGCCAGTTAATGATAACTCTGTCGATTTAATTAATGAATATGAAGAAGATGGTGTTATATAGAAACAAAAAGTACGAGTATTATTCTTAGGTAACATTGATATTAATTATAACTTCGCTGTTTGCTATCTTTTTACATTTTTAGGTTAGTCAGAATTAAACTGAAAAAATAATTGTTGTACTAATTTTTAAAATTTGTCCAATGATTGATATTTGTCTGTGATTTTAAGCTAAAGTTAATAATTACGTTAATAAAAATATTTACAAGAGATCTCGATGAAGACTGCTGTTATTAAACATTTTGATTATATTCTTTTATAATGATTAGCATTTAATCATGTAATTATTGTTTGTAAACTGTTTTCGAAGAGTTTTTTTAGTTAAGATTTTGAAGAGTTTTTTTTTTAGTTCTTTTACTTATTTCATATAACGTGTTAATTGTATTAAGGATAAAGATATCATGAGAAATAGAAAAGGTGGCTATAACTTAAAGACTGGTTAAGCTACTAAGTAGCTTAAGTAGGTACTTGTTCTGAAGAGAATGTCCAAAAACGTTAATAATTCTTATGACGTGTTAATATCATTACGGATAAAGTTATGAGAGATGTAGACGAGTTAGACAAAGACTGATTAAGCTAAGCTTTGTTCAAGTTTAACAGATAGTTCTTATTTTTTTTTTCATTATAATTTACTGTGCCATAGGGTAGCATTTTTTGTTATGTAAGTCAAATAAAAGAATTTTAAATAAATACTTGACTATATGAATTGTGTTTTATTTACGAATAATATATTCGGCTATTGCTTATTATGATAACCACAAACTTATTGTACTATTTTTCTCAGATATACTTTAGATAAAAGGATAATTAAATAATTTTGGACTCTTTATCTTAGCCAAGGGTATTCTACATATTTTAAATTCTTAAGAAAAAAAGGCGGATATAACCATATGCGACCTTTTTCATTCAAATTTATACTATATAGATAAACTAAATACTTAGAGAAAAAGTACAGCCAAAAGCGTTTGAAATTGAAAGGGCGCATATAGCCATTTACGTCTTTTCTATTAAGGATTTTATTTGTTTCTTAATTTTTTATACTAAGAAGAAAAGGTTTTTTTAGTAATTTTAATTAAATAATTTATTAAGTTCACCTTATTATTAAATCAAGTTAAAGCCTCTAAAATTGCGCATTTTTTTCAATTTTTAGAATTTTAATACTATAATTTACTCGAAGACAGCAAAGAATTTCCCGTTTAATTCATTCAAACATTTATTTCTCCGTTTTTACTTTTTGTTAGATACGCCCTTTTAACTAACGGGGGCAGAAAGGGTATTCTACATTTTCAATTATTAAGAAAATAAACATTTGCGCCCAGTACAGCCAAAGCGTTTGAAATTGAAAGGACGCATATAGCCATTTACGTCTTTTTAATTTAGGATTTAATTTGTTTCTTAATTTTTTATACTAAGATGAAAAGGTTTTTTTATTAATTTTAATGAAATAATGTATAAAGTTCACGTTATTATTAAACTAAGTTAAAGCCTCTAAAATCACGTATTTTTTTCAATTTTTAGAATTAAGATACTACAATTTACTCGACGACAGCAAAGAATTTCCGGTTTAATTCATTAAAACATTTATTTCTCCGTTTTTACTTTTTGTTAGATACGTCTTTTTAACTAACGGGGGCAGTTTATACAGGGCACCTCTATTAGTAGGGTAAGGTTGCGACTATTGGACCACTTAATTTTAAACAGTCCTGGTATCTAAAATAGAGCGTGAAATAAAACAAAATTAGTGTAAACGAGTAGTCTGTATATTCAATTATTGGTAACTAACATAATTAAGTTAATTTTATTATGTATATAGTCACAAAAAAGAAAATAAAACTTTATGATGGTTTCCTTGTTTGAACCACCGTCTCTTTCATCGGACCACTTAGTTGCTATAATTGGACTTAGGGCATTATAGGTGGCTGGTCCATTCAAGGTGCATGTAAAAAATTAATAAAATAAAATATTTTTTTATCAAATTTCTATTATTTTTGAAAATAAATACATAGTTACATTAATTAGTCGACTCTAATTATATTTCCTTATTTCGCATGCAAAATCACAAAAATATTTCAGGTACGTCAAATCTTCTCTTTATCGTCGCTTTTGGCACTCAAAACATTCTGATTACCTTATTCAATCCAACTTCTTTTTTCCCTAAGCTAGTTTTATACTCGCCTCTCTCTCCTCCTCTTTTTGCGATGCTAAAATAAAAAGATTTGTTTTTTAAATAACACACATTATAGAAGTTGCCATGATTGGACTGGTTCAATGAAAGAGCATCGTGCCAGTCCATTGATAGAAACTCACTAACAGCCACTGAAATATTTAAATTTTAAAAAAGTAACACGTTACTCAACAAAAATATACGATAGTATGTATTCTCAATTACTGTATTATACTAGTAAAAAAAATCAGATGAAAATAATGAATATAACAGTACTTACATGCTATTATTTGCCGCGTAAAAATTATATTCGAGGTCCGAGAAATAAAGCGAAGTACGTCCATCCCTCATGCTGCCTGCTGCGGTACTGGCGGATGGAGGGCGGTGTGGGGGGATGTAAAGCTATCGTTTCGATGCAAATATCGGGTTCAAATATGAATAGATCGCGAAATATTGAAGTGGTCCAAACAAAGCACTAATCCAATGATCGCAACCTTACCCTAAATAACAAACAATATCTATAAGCTAAGTCAGTTACCAGGCTTTATTTGATCTCCTATAAATAATAAACAGAACTGCTTGACTACATGCAAACTCATAATAAGACTGAACAATGATTGCGTCAATGTGTTTAGTTCCGTAGCTGTCGCGGTTTCCGATGTATCTACGATTCGCAGAATAACTTTGTAGATGCCTATACATACAATATTGTGTTAAGAAGATTAACAGCTTTGGTAGGGGGGTGTCATGTGACGTCAGATATAGATACAGATATATAATATTATTATGTTTGTAGATAATACTTACAGTAGGTATTCTGTCTATATATTAAATATAATGTGCGTTTCGATATGTTTTTTAAACATATATTTACATTTAAAATCGTAGTCATTAAAATTTACGTGTTGTTAGATAGACATAGGAGAAGATGAACTTAGATCCCCAGAAATTTAACTAAAAAACTTATGAGCTAAACAATTTACACTAAAATAAATAATTTTAGTATACCCTAAAATTATTAGTATACACTAAGGGCGCCTTCAAATTTGCCGCTAAGTGTCGCGCGGAGGCAGCGCGACTGCAGCGCTGCGGTCGCGCTGCCGTCGCGCTGCCGTCGCTAGGTTTGAGAATGGTAGTGTTGTGTTTTAGTTTTACGATGGACTCAGACGAAAATACACTGCTCGTAGTGTTACTATTAAAAAGAAAAAGTATTCTAAACAACACTAGTCGATCGATGAACGAATGCGGAGACGCAGCGCGGGCGTAGCGCTGCAGTCGCGCTGCAGTCGCGCGTTTTTTATCTCTATGAATTTACAAAACAGCGCGACCGCAGCGCTGCAGTCGCGCTGCCTCCGCGCGACACTTAGCGGCAAATTTGAAGGCGCCCTAAAAAAACATACCCTATGTTTTTTCTAAAACAACCAACTAATTATGATCTAGACAAAGCAACGCGTCAAAACAGGTGTAAATCGGAGTACTGATAAAGGCAATGCATAGACTGAAAGTCTGTACATGTTGCCGCAAACAGTTACCGCTCCGGAATTCCTGTCCCGCATACCAGTGGGGAGCACGCAAATACCTTCCGGTGTGGTCAGATTTGGTGGCCTATACAAGTTATACACGGGGAATACGATTTTCGATAACATTTATATACGATAAATACAATTTTTAATAAGGTTTCCGATCCTTTTCCTTTATCATTATTACAGTTGAATAGGGCACCTTATCAGAGTACATGCAGACTAAAACGACAATAATCCAAGTATCCAACGTAACACCAACCAACATTCGTATGTTAGTTTAGTTAAAGTATTTGACTGCTACGCTGAAGACCACGATTTTTATATAGTACAATAGTTCAAGCTTTGGATCTTGAGGGCGCTGTAGAATATGAATGTTAATAATTTTTGGATGAGGTATAGATACGCGATACGATCCTATATTATGATTATTTTGTAAAGAGAGACGTGTTCGCGTGTAAATGTTGGTCGCTCTAGTACAGACGAGTGAACGAACTCGGAACTAGTACCGATAAGCTCTTTTATTACGAACCCGATAACTAAATGTGTCTTTGTTTAGTTTCACGTCATTTCTTGTTCAATACGAAAATTTTGTTACAAAATGTATGAATTTGTTATGTAAGGATGGTAATGCTAATAGTTAGAATCATAATTTGAGACTAAACTAACTAAACAGTTATAAATTTTTTCTTAAGAAATATATAAAAAGCAGTAATACCTACAACATTTAAAATTAAACGTTTTCGTCAAAATATAATTATTCAAACATAATAAAGATAAAAATAAGCATCTGTTAGTTCTATTCTAATGGTTCAACAGTACGAATAATTCATTTTAAACAGCATGTCAATTTTCGTACCTTAAAATCGTTCAAAATTCGGTTAAGTTAACTTTAGTTGTCAAATTGTCTTACCTATTGTGTGACAATTTGACAATTAAAAGTTAACTTAACTGAGTTTTTAACGATTTTATGGTACGAGAATTGACATGCAGATAAAGCTAGTACCTACGCTCTAAAAAGAGACACGTCGTAACTGTGATTACTACATAGTGAAAATCAAAAGTAAACATTTTGACAATATGTAAGAAGTAAGTTTATAGACTTATTCGACGGTACCCCTATTACTTTTGGCATTCAGATGTGCAGCACAGAGATAAAATAATATTTATACACGAACTATTTATGCAGCAATATACTACCAATGAATACTATGCAAATACCGTTACGCTTTTACTCGTAGCTTACAATTTGTATCAAAAAAACAACAATAGTCATGGTGTTTATTATCAAGAATAATGTCAAACAGTGCAACAAGTAATACTAATGTACAGCAAGCTGTAAATAGCGCTAGCTAACTCTATTATACGATTACGTTTTAACAAAGTATCGTTTTCAACATACTTAAATAATATTTACAAACAACCCACACAACTCTTAACTGTATAATAGGAAATACATTAATATTGTACTTAATCATATCACATGTATAATATATTCGTATATTCCGCGGTGAGGAACTGGTGATCCATATCACAGGGTTTCCTTACAACAGCCTCTCACAAAGGGTAGCATAGTGACAAGGATAATATAAATAAAAAAATCGTATCATGTTTTCGTCATTGCATCTTATTTGAATCAACACTTAACTTAGATAGACCACTCCTCGCCCCCCATAGATACTTAAATCCGCACTTCCTTCTCATTCTACATAAGTGTGGGCTATTTAAATTTAAGTCTTACCCAGGAGATTTTAAATTCAGTACTATATATTATTCTTGACTACGTTAGCCAGTAAATAATCGTTAGTGAATACAAGAGCTGCACTCATCAAGGTAATCACTTAAAGTTAACTCACTATTCAGGTCACAGTCTCGTCTTTATTTGTGTTGTAATAACATTTATTTTTATAACAGCTATTCTCGTATAATATCGCTTATATCATCTACGTTCTTGAACAAGAAAGTCGATTTATTGTTGCGGACAACACTTTAGAGTATTAGTCTGCAGGATATTATTTCAAACAAGATCTATAAAATCAAATCAAACTAATATTTTTTGTCTAGTCCTTAAAGATTACATAGAATATATTTTAACATAAACGTGTAGGTATTGGGTTCTGTAGGCAGAGGATTAAGTGAGGATGCTGCAAACGTTACAAATGATTTAGTTACAGACATTCCAGAGGTTAATTGCGAACGGCGGATGGATGGGCGATCGTGAAGAAATCTAATCAGTGTCTGTTCCCTTCTTTGCCGTGACGAATTACTGAGTCTGCGCTGATACGGGGGTATCGGAACCAACAGCGGTCGTATTAATGGTAAAACGTTTGTTTATAGTGTTACTATGTATAACGCACTGTTAAAACTATGATTCTATACTTCAGAGTCTAAATTGCTGTATAACATTGTATGTGTTACTGCTCTTTTTTTTGAAGTAGTTAAAAAAAATATACATAAAGTAAAATACTCTCAAGTTTATTAACGACATGTAAAGTTTAAAATATGGAAGTGAGTATCGTAAATAAGTATCTGCCATCTGCCACCCCGATTGCATTGCGGTGAATTAAATGTTCGATGTCAGATAATTTAGTTGTGCCCTGTGGTGTTGTTTCGCTTATCGACACGACACCTACGTAATGTTGAAGTGTAATTATTATGATTCAGTACTTAGTTCTTTATCTTTACGAAAATAAAATAAGAAAAAACTTACTTAAAACCTAATTGTAGTCCGTTGGGCCACCGTGGTATAAATTGTTCATGTTTCCCTCCGTCAATGGATGAGGGAAGCAGGGAGGGTTCCCTGCTGTGGGATATTAATTGGCTTTTATGACTAGTTAGGCTATATGTTTCTTTATTGTAACTACGTAATACAAGTATATAACTAGAACAATCGTATCGGTTACAAATATCTGTTTCTCCTTTTAATCACCCACCAGACTAAGTGAAATTATTTTGACATAATATCTGAAATTAATCCGAGTTTGTTGGTAGTCAGAAATTACAATCCGTGCATTCTTATCGATCAGCAAAACTCAGCTCAACTACTAACATTCATAAGAGTTACAAGTATGATAAATAAACAGTTCTTGACTTGACTTTGACACGATTAATGCAAAATAAAAAAAATGGCCTTGTATTACAATAACAATGTGTCAAAAACTAATATGTGTATTCAGTATTTGCGATCGCAAGCTATTTGTTCGTAGTAATACGTTGGTTTCCACTTACAATAGAATTTGCTTGACGTTATTTACATACAAATATGTACAGTCGATACTTTATACAGATTTTCACACCTACGACAATTGTTCCAAGTGCGAAAATATAAAAAGTGTGTTTGTGAGACAATGCGATATTGATGCAGACATTGTGTGTATATCTTTAGCAAATAGAGTTAATATTGTTCGTAACAAGCAACAATATATTAAACACAATATAATATGTAATATCTACAGCAAGTTAGACAAAATATACATTCATTCGTTTATCACAACTTGCTTAAAACACCAATATTATCCACCCAACTAGTATAGCAACAGATAGTAATCCAGATAAATATATAGAATTCTTGATGCTTGGCAAACAGCAAGCACATTATAATAAATCACTATTAATTTTCTCATTCAAGCAAAACAAAATTAGAACGAGATCAACTATTACATCTAAAAAGAAAACATTGCGACGATTAAACATTATAAACATACGACATTCTGAACAACATTCCTATCATACTTGATACAAAAATGCCGAAGGTCGTGACATTGAACTCTAAATGAAAACCGCGAGTGATCAACCCCAGAAAGAGGCACAGACTGATTCAATGTCAAGGTGCGATCTATTCGTATCGGTGCGTGTACTCGTTACTGTAGGTCCATTAGACGCTTGCGTCACGACACCGGCAACCCTACAGCCTACTACTCTTTACTACGAGACGCCCACGATCGTTTACAAGATTTGATATTTCACCACTTATTAATGCGGTGACGATGGTGATGATGACGTTTGCCTCGCGTCACTACCCATGATTAATGTTATGCGAGGGGCGCGCTGAGCCGTATCTTATATTAGCAACATGACGTATGCTTGCTAAATCAAAATCAACAGCGCAATATTCTTCAGGAAACTTTTCCATTCGTCAATTTATAAGTTAAATAAATAAGCAAAAATGTTATCCAATTTTCTTTAATGCTAAAACATGTTCATGTTCGTTGATCGTTTGCGTTTTATCGATCCCTTCCCTTAAATTATGTTCTCGAGACATTACTTATTAGCGTGGAATCGTTCAATATTAATCATGAGATCGAAGAATGGACGTTCACTGATCGCTTTCATTTGGTGTTGCTATTAAGAATATTAGTTACTTTTCGGGGAACATCTGGCGTGTGTCTAGGGAATCTTTTTGTCGAACTACCCATTGTGCAAATTACTATGGTGGACGTGTAAGGAGTCGTCGACCTCGGGTGTCGGTTCTGGCGTACTATTCGTGACAATACGCTGGCAACACTCCAAGCGCCGTATGGCGTCAATACATTGGATGCAGATGCAGCAGAGCAATTGACATGTGCACCATTCAGGCATCACATATGAGTCCTACTTTACTTTCATTACTTCACTCTGCTCGAGAGAATTTTCTGGACAACAAAAAATTAAGTAATCTAAAAATGTAGGATCGGAGAAATAGCGAAAATACCTGCAGCTTTGTCCTTTGATGTGCCGAACGTAGAGGAAGTCATTTGGGCGTATGGCGTAGATAATATTACGACGTAGCTGTAATTTCATTTCAACGTAAGAATGGAAATAGTTGTGACGCTCGCATATTATATCTTATTGCCTGCGGTTATATTACAACTCTTGTGAATAAAATATGTCGTAGCAGATCAAAGGAACGTTACAGACGATATAATAATACGACTCTCGTCTGTCATATTGTATTAACGTACCTAAGTACATATTTTTGAACAGAATGCGTTATTGTATCAGTGCACTGCAAAATGTGAATTGCTTCAGGAGATATTTATCAACGAAACGTATGAAGCAAAATGAGAGTTATTAACGGTACATATATGGTTAGTTGGTTTAACACCTAATAATTAAATATCACTTCAATGATAAATAAACCATTACTAGATGACATAAAAAAACATAGTAATCGGGAAATGAGTAATCATTATAAAATTCTGCGTAGTTCATAACTCGTGTGGTTGGTTATCTGGTTGTCAGTTCGTACATCATAGATCATATTAAAAAAGAGATGTATGGGTACATGTCATTGATTTTCAATGTCAAGACCTGTATATGTAGACGACATGTATGTATAATGTAGTTAAAAAAGAATATACGAATAAAATAAAATGGCTCTCAGGCAAGAATTTTTTTTTGCTAGGACCCAAACTCCTTTGACGCGGGAATTTGTAAACATCGGGACATTTTCCATAAGTCTGGATGGTTTTTGATTTGTAAACATCCCCACATTTTGCATAAGCCTGGATGTTTTTTTTGTACAAATTGTGTTTATGGATGTTTTCTATACCATTCATTATTATATTACCATTTACCAAAGAATCAACACGTGGACTGCACATTATTTTTATTACCACATAAAATACTAAGGTTTACGTGCTTAAATATTTGTTGCAAATGTAGGTACTCAAAAGCACTTTTTGTATCTATTGTTAGGTACGATTTATTTTTATTTACATACTTAACATTTAATGAGAAATAAAGCACATACCTATCTAGTTATATTTATTTCATAATGGAACACTAGATTCATAACAAGATTTCTTAATTTTCTTCTAAAATTCAAGATGTTTTTTAGATTAAATATCATAGGTGATTGGAAATGGTTGAGCATACGTCCGATGTAACAGATAGCTATTTATGTAGATAACATATTTTGATTTCATATTTTTTTTATTTAATTATTTTTTATTCAATCAACAAGATGCCAATCAATAAATCACAATATAGTCGTGAGGATTACCTATTAAGAATACGCCTTGCCTCCCATTCTTTACCCAATAGGCGAGGTCCATAAAAAGCGACCGATGGTCCATCTTCTGAGTTTGGTTGTAAGCCGTCATGATATCGACTTTCTACATACTTAGTAGCCTCTAAATGTTGTGCACCTGCATATCGTTTTGATCAGTCTCTGAACTGAAATCTCGCGCGCTAGTGTGGTCAGTCAATTTTGCGGGTGCAAAATTACAAAAACTAAGGAACGCCATTACCACCCGTGGCCTTCTTTCCTAGACTTTGTTTGAGCAAAATAAAAAGTCTAAGAACAAATTTCGTTCTAAATTCTGTGTCGATCTTGACCTGGCTAACCATCTCCAAATCGATACCTAAATGTTAAGTATTATTTCTGAAACCGTTTTAGCATGGCGGCGATACCAGAGATATATCTCATATCAAGAAATACAATAATAATTAATGGGGTCTGCATTCCTTAGTACACGTGTCGTTTTAACATCAATCTGTAATGAGTGAACAGAAAATATTTACATAGCCTCGTGTGTACAGATCGTGTTTCTTTACATGAGATATTTCGTCTCGATATAAGAGGAGGGCTTTTTGTTCTGATTGTATTACTCAAGTGGTCTATTTGAGGATAGACAAGATCGCACAATAAGAACATAATGGAATGATCTGAAGGAAATGTACGTTTGTTGTTGTCTTTTACGAATACTTAGAGTATCTACCGATGACAATATTAGTCCGTAGAGGAATGTTGTTAATTTAGTACAGGATTCTTTATTTGTACAGACATACATCATGGTCGTCAACGATAGAGAATAAGCTTACAATGAAGTATAACAATATATAATACATATACATAAATTTTGTATGAAGGAAACTGACGGATGGGAAAATCCTACACATATTTATCGACTATTCTTAAACTCAGGACTATAATAAAAGTAAAGACAACCTTTTTAAGGAGATAATTTTAATATTGTTTTTACATGTCATGACAATAATAAAATAAATAACAACAGATGTACAGTAAAGTTGATATACTATTATTAGAGATATATGATAGAATCCCCGTGTGCCTCCCATCCGTCGTACGTCACGACACGTTAATACAATAATCCCAGTCACGATGTACAAAGGAAATATTAATAATACGTCTACTTAACATTATTGTACTTGAGACGAGCTATTTATAGTTTTTAGAGGCTTCTACGACGTACTTATCCTACAAAGGTCTGTTTTCATGAACATAGTTTATAATTACAGTAATTAAATGCGACATTATTAAAGTCTTAATTAAAATAGGCATGCACTGAATAATGCAGTCTGGTTATGTAATGCAGTCAGAAAGAAGTAAGAACATCATATAGTTGCTTAGAACTAGCAAAAAATTTCACCATCATTCGTTAAACATGTCATTGTCTTGTCATCATTAGTTCCAGGGTTATTTTCCAAAAAAACTCGGTCGATAGTGACTAAGTCTTGGCCTAATATATTTTGTTTATATGAACTATCTGTTGAGAAATTCTTAAAGTTGAGTCACTTATGAGCAAGCATATCCCTGCCATCTAACTCCGTCATTGATATCATCAACGTAAATAGAAGTGAAATGAGTTTACCGAAGAGTTTGATCTGACTCACAACACTGTTACTGGTTAACGGGTAATATAGAAATGACTAACATACGACTTAATTAAGTTAGGTGCCAACAAATTGACTCTTACACGACCTATCTTTTATACGAATTTATTTTATGGTTTGTATAAAGCAGTAACTTTTATTAGGCCAATTGGATCTATATCATAGGCCAAGTTATTAGGAGAAACTATTGAGGGTAAGATTCTATGCAGGTTTTAAGTCCATGTAACTTTTATTTTACTTTAAGTTAAATTTCATAAAAATGCACCGGCATATTATTAATAATTAATAACAATTAATATTATTATTAATAATTTAGAGTTTGTGCATTCAAAACCTGTCGATCAAACCCTTTTAAGATGTGGCATAAGTCCGTTGCACGCCTGGATTCGTGTTTTGGAATTTTTGTTACATTTAGGTTATAAAATTATTGTAAAAAAATGGAGAGTATCTAAAAGTTCACCGGAAGCCGTGCTTGTCAATGAGAATAAAAAAAAAATTCAGGACGAAATCCGCACTAAATTAGGGCTGCTCGTAGATGTGGTTAAGCCTAATACGGGTACGACTAATGACGGAAATACTGCTAGGATGGCCCTGTCTAATAAGTGTCGTACAGTATTTGCTGAAATTTTAGGACTACAACAATGGCTTTTGGATGACTTACATGTCATACTAGTAGTCTTATCAAGTGGATTACCTGTTAATGCAGATAAATTTGATGAATTTTGTAAATTATTGGCCAAAAAATATGTAGAAGAGTATTCGTGGTACCCAATGACCGTAACTCTACATAAAATACTTGTGCACGGCAAAGACATCATAAAAAACTCTGCACTACCCTTAGGATTGTTATCTGAGCAAGCTGGGGAAGCACGTAATAAATTTTGGAGGCACGACCGTGAACACCACACAAGGAAATCAGATAGAGAAAAAACAAAGTTAGATCTTTTTCATCGAGCACTTGAATCCTCTGACCCCTTCATATCAAATATAAGATTAAATAAAAGATTAAATAACCTTAAGCGTCAACCTCTTCTACCTCAAGCCCTTATATTGTTAGAGCCTTTTGAATTTCCAACGGGCGAAGAAGAGGCTGATCCTGAGGAAAATATAAGCACTATGGAGAATAACCTTCCAGATAATTTTGAAATGTTATCTGAAGATGTGGAATTTGATGATTCGTAGTCTTCTGGGTTCTCCGATACTGTATAAGAATTAGATACTTACACTTGCTTTTTTGACACCTTTCTGTATCTCAGACAATATCTATTGCATTGATCTAGAAATATAACTCTTAAAGTACAAATAATAATTATATAATAGAAAAAAAAACGTTTAATAAAAAGTAAAACTGCCTTCAAAACCCATAAAATAAACTTTAAATAGGAATAATAAGGTATAGGTTTAAAAACGGTGCTAGTTTTTCTTCAATTAAACTATAATATTTTATTTTATGGGTTTTTTCAAGACGGTTTTACTTCTTTTGTTAAAAATCTGATTATTTCTTAATTTTTAGTGCCGTAAATAAATTAATCTTCGATTTACAGTTGACAGTTGATATTGACACAGCTAAAATGAAACAAAATGCAGATGTAACAATAATAAAGCACCCTTGCTGTACTATTGTCACATCTGCTAATACCCATTTACAGTGTACAGGCGTAATGTTATTTTACGGAAGGGTGTAAATGTAAACAAACGTATGATTTAAGCAATCGCGGGTAATACCGAACACATAACAAAAATTATATAAACTTCCGAATTGAGAACCTCCTCATTTTTTGAAGTCGTTAAATAATAAATAGGTAGATCCATATATAGCAGAAAACGTAACAATCAATAAATTAACCCCTATGCAATCCGATTTTTTTAAAATATTCCTACACTGTTTATTTTCAATTACCTACATCTCAGAGAGGCAACCCTAAAACCATAGAAATTCTATGAGAACTTTAGAAGCATGTTTCTCCGAGATCCTACTGGATATCGACACGGTTATTTTTTTGGGGTTTTATTGTATCTTAGTTAATGTAATGAGCTAGAAATAAAATCCGTATTCGTTAAGGTTTATCATACAAAAAATAAATTCTTAAATTTAAAAAAAACCTATTTCTGGGCTCCCTTGCGGAGTTAAAGTCTTGTAAATATAATCAAAAAATGCTTAAAATACGTCGTTAATTTAATATTGTAACAGAAATAAGAAAAAGTTTTCCTGAGACAAGATATTTCTAGATTTATCAAAATACCTAAAAAAAACAAAATGGCTCTAACTTTGGTTCTAAGTTTATTTGAACTCTGGGTGTTCTACTCTCGCATTCCAAACATGTTACAGCATCTATTATTGGAATAAAAAGGGCATGTCCGATTTTTAGGGTGTAAAAAACACTGTGCGGTGGTATAAATATTGCAACAGCAAAAACACTAATTTTTAGTTTCTCGATGATACTAAGAGTAATTTAAAACTTACGTTGTACAATTTTACATAAAATATAATGCAATGTAAAGCATTGAAGCCCGGGAACTGTTCATTTTAATTAATTTAGCTTTGTAGGTCTACATCATAACTTACAGAGTACGAGCGTGATCAGTCATATAGAATCAACGTTTAGATACACAAAGCTTTTAAGAGTGTCTCGCCGGCTATCGTGTTACCATATCAACAAATTCTGTCTGTATTTGCAAACTTCGACTTGACGCCGGGTAGACATGCATTACCTAATATTGGATCAGATGTTTAAGGCACTAAGTATTTGTGTATTCACCAAGTCTCCTAATATAATTATACCGTAAGCTTTCTCATTATGTCAAGAATATTAGTTATAATTATACGGACGTACTTGATAATTCAGATTAATATTATTATTGGAAGAAAAGCGTAACCTGTTTTACTCATTATTACATACCTACTTACTCAGAATTTGAAAAGTAATAATATTATTAAAAGCTCAGAATTCGAATAGGAGAGTTCGTTCTTGAGTTGTCGACGAGTACTTTTACTTAAAAAAAAATAAGTCTATTTAGTTAGAATTTAATAAGAACCCGAATGCTTGTTTAAAATAATATGCAGAAACAATTCATTTAACATTTCTTAAGTAAAAAACAGATATAATGAATATTTTTTATTTATTTTAGCTAGCTGACGAGGAGCTTTTAGAGAACCTGACTCTTAGTAAATTATATTCTCTTATATAATAAATTAAGAATTATCTGTGTGAATTTTACTCCTAATTTGTAGACTAAAGAGCAGTCAACATGAGTGGCAGCTTTAGAATCATAATTTTGTGTCAAATAGTGTTCAGTTCGGAGCCAAGACAGCTGCTCACATCACCCGCTCCTACGACACGAGACTATTAATATAACGTTTGTTATTGTTTTTAACAATTTAACACGTAAATAGATCCAGTAATTATAAGAAAGTATAATGTGTTGTCATCAAATATACCTAATAAGAATTTTGCAGCGAAGGTGCAGCTCAAAGACTATGAGTAACTGATAAAGCCGATAAGTGTCATAAATATTATGATACTCGTATTATTAATCTTGTTTGGAACATAGTAAGTTTTTTTAACATAACTTGCTGGGTGTTAAGAACGTTACTTTCTTAAACATAATTTGTTAAGACACGTTTAACATTAATTTGTTTGGCAAGAAGCAAAGCACAATGTTGCTACAATGGAAGGGAAAACGGACACGTTCAGGTAATAACGTTGTACTAAGTAAGATGCTAATATCATTACGTAATTACCTGTCTGCCTGTGTGCTGTTATTATACTTTAGTCGTACCTACTATACTTGTTGTCGTCTCAAAACAGAAAGCCTATTTTGACATAAGCCTTAATAACATGATCTTACCAAAAACGCCATCCCTTGGTAATATATTTTTGCTTTTTAAGTTATTTTATTTTAAATTGCTAAACGCTTTTTTTTTAAATTGATAAAGCAATATTAATATAATGCATTACTTTATCACTTGTAATATTGTTTAAAAAATGTACATGGATGGAATTTTTGATTTTTTGTGAAGGTAAACTTTTTTGTTAGGTAATTAGGTACAGGCTTACTTTAAGATACGATTTGATAGTTTTATGTTTGGGATGAACACAATCATGTAAACAACAGATAAAATGTCTACAAGAAAGCTTCTATTTGCAGAAAACAATGTTCACTGTAAAACTAGAAGGTATAATAGGTATAAGGCACGGAGACTATTTTCTCGAAGCAATGCAGCCGACAAGATATCCCGGAATATATTATAAGCAAGAAAGATCTGGAGCGCATAATATAAGAACAGAATATAGGGATGGCGGCTTAATCTGATTCTTTCTGTCAGAAGACGAAGAAGTTTTAATACTATTTGCCCTACAGGTAGTGATTTATCCCGAGTTGACAAAGTAGGCTTAAAGCTATAATTAACTTATGGATAAGGAGGATTATGTCTGGCAGTCGGCATATTTTAAGTTGTTTGCTTTGTTGGTGATGGTCAGTAACTATTCTGCAAAATCGTGAAATTTTAGACACGGATATATAAACTCTGTTCACAGTTAAGTAACTTAATGTATTTATTTACTAAATACGGGCAGATTTGATAGTTGCAACGTCGGACTATTGAATAGATGCGTTGTGGCACATGTTTATACCAATAATGTTTTCATAGTAGTAGTACCTGGACCTTTAATCAACCCTATGCACGGGTAGTCATGTGATGTATTTATAATTATTAAAATCAATTTCAAGTCTTATACTTCTAATTTTAGCTTCCAACTGTTACATTATGTACACCATGATTGTGTGCGTAAGAACATTACAGTTTACATGTAATTTCCGTCCGCAAGTCTGTGCGGAAATTAATTCAGCTACATATTTACTTTGGAAAGGAACTTATTTTATATGTTTTTATATTTACCGCCCAGTTTTATACTATTATTGCTAGTTTATGTTTGTGCTGTAGACGGAAAAACAAAATAAAACTACACAAAGTTTTAAAACAATGAGATGACGTGATTTGCGCACGTTAAAAAACTGACTCCTTGCTTTTGCAATTCACAAAACAGATATGTAATGATTGTTGATGATAAAAGATGTTCGAACTCTACGGTGAAATTATCATTTATTAAAACTTTAGTAATTAATTGACAAGATTCAATAAATCTAATTTTGGTAGGCAAGCTTCTAACTCTGACGTCATAGGCATTAAATTTCAATTTACAACCATCTGTATACATAAGGTGTGTGTTTCTCAGAAACTTATACACCGAATAGGTACCCAAGAGCGCAAATTAAACTTTAGACAATCAACCATACAGTTTCAGCGTTTTAATATTAGCCGAAGTGGTGGTATGTTCGTTGATTGAATGCATCGAGGAAAAGGTACATGCGAGGGGTAGATTAGCTAAATACCCCACAGCCTACCAAAAGAACTAGGACTGCTGAGATCTCCACTAGCGCGTGTATTAGCCGCATTGTTGGGATCTTACCAAATTTGGCTAAGTAGGGGTGGAAGCGAAGGTGACCACTAGCGCGCTGGCAGGGCACCTTAAACCTACATCTAAAACGTAGGTAACTCTTTGTGTAGTGATGGACCCGGCACCTGCACCGTGCCTCCATATAAGGCTGAGAATCAGGTCTGTCATGGCAACAGCAACAGGCAGTTACTGTTAAATGATATCGTCATATGATCTGTCTGAGTTCAATTATAATCCAGGAGATCGTATGTCGCCACAAAGGAATACAATACTACACGTACCTACTCGTACATGATAAATAGTAATTGGAGTGTAGATTTATACTTGTACAATTTTGTAAAGATTTTTAGTATGTAAGTCCTCAATCTGTACTCTGTAACTGTACCTTTTGTAATAAATAAATAAATATGACAAGTACTCGTTATCTGTGTGACAAACAATACTATTGAGCCTAGGATGCTATCATTTTTAAGTAACCGGGTTTAACGAGTTCGATCCCCGTACAAGTCAAACATTTGTGTACACGAATAAACTTTTTACAAATATGACAGTATTTTTACAATATACATAGGTATATAAAAAAGTATGTTTATGTCTAATATCCTTTGTACAAGCTTTGCTCAGTTTAGGACTAGATGGCGTTGTGTGACGCGCAGGGCTATTAATATGTTATCATTAATAGTGCATTTCCTAAGACCTAGAGTTTTACGCTAACCAGTTTTTTTTAAGTACTCAGTGATGAAATAACAAGATTTCTAAAAATAAGGAAATAACTTTTTTTGATGATTATGATTATGCATCCAGGATACACTGCTAAGTAATATTTCTCTTATTTGGGAAGTAACAAAAACTGGTGAACAAAGCACCTACAGTTTAAATGTTTCCTTTAATTAACAGAGTAGTTGTTTAATATACATAATTAACACTAACAGTAATGTAGACAATTTCAAAATTGTGTAGATTTTATGAAAACTTCATTATATTAATTACAGAGCTAAAATGTAACTTCCGATGGGCTACAAGTAACAACAATGCATTTGATTAAATTCATGTAATAAGGATCCAACTGAGAATTAAAATCATCATGTCCGAAAGTGATGTTGAGCCTTTTTTCACACATAGACCAAGTAAATGTACAAAATTTAGTAAGCTTGCCATGATATACAAGTGGATATGTATGTAGTTTAAACAATAAACTGCAATCGATGCTTGCTTCAAAATAAATACGTACAGGACTAGTAGGTATTTGTTACTGTCTCTATATGACCGATGTTATTGATAGTAAACAATATGATCCAATTAGTGTTGGATTATCTCAGATATAATAGATTTTAAATTATCGCGATTTGTATACATAATACTATTTTCACGGGTCTTACTCGCGGTATTACTAATTAGCCTAGATACTAGTAATATAAATACCTAGGATTTTTTTCCGTCGTTTCGGCCGACTTGCAAGGGCCGTGGTCGCGAAGGGACTGGTGTCAGCGGAGCGTCGTCCTTGTGAAGTGCAGGGAATGGAATCTACCCTCACTTTGTAGTATCTAGGCTAATTAGTAATACCGCGAGTAAGACCCGTGAAAATAGTATTATGTATCTCAGATATGTAGAGGCTGTATATTTAATGAACAGAATAACTTTAAAAAGGTCATAAAGTCATAACAAAAGAAACCCCTGATTGAAATATTATTTTTCGTTCATAATTTAATTAAACTGCGGTTTGCTCAATTGAAAAACTTTACTCTAACATAATTATGAAATTAATTATTATACAGGATATTATTATTCAATAATTAATCATGGTTGAATAGGTCTATTAAAACAATGTCAGTATTAACAGAACTTTATCTTCGTTTTTTTACTCGTACTCGTACATCTAAAACTTGCTGTAAGCAATCTAGTATTATTGACATTAGTTGCGCTTTCTGGCGACACCAAAATTTTTGTCCCTTAAGTTATTTTTATTAGAAAAGTAAGTATTCTGTGAAATATATATATTTATGTATAATTTTGGTTTCATATTTATATTGATCATATCATTATTCTTATGTATCATCAATAATCGCCGTCAAAATGTGGTAGAACAAAGGGAGAGTCATAACCATTGCTCATTAGCAAGTTTATGATACCAGTTCTTATATGTCCACCAGCAACTTGTTATTTTACTTGAAGCTTAAGTAGTTAGCCGCCACACCTTCGCCACATAGGTCTTGATAAAACGAATAGATAAGTAAAGTACAATTATTTATTGAATATGCTAATTGATTAGTTAATTAGGCAGGAGTATCCGAGCGTGAACTGGCACGCGATTATTATCCTGAGTACGGTATAATAACAGGTATTAATCATTTATTGTAAACTACTAAGTACATCAAGTTATCAAGGTACCTTGATAACTGCGGGGAGAACTACGTGGTATGTAATAGATTTTAAACTATCGCGATTTGTATACATAATACTATTATAAACGGGTCTTACTCGCGGTATATACTATAGCCTAGATACTGGTAAGATAAATACCTAGGTTTTACTCCGACGTTTCGGCCGACTTGCAGTCCCTCCGCGACCACGGCCCTTGCAAGTCGGCCGAAACGTCGGAGAAAAACCTAGGTATTTATCTTACCAGTATCTAGGCTATAGTATATACCGCGAGTAAGACCCGTTTATAATAGTATTATGTACGTGGTATGTACTTAGTTACGTTAAATAATTCACACTACTGACTGATCATGTGAAACTCCTATTGAACTGAATACTACAGTATAACTTCATAATATGGTAATCTTTAGTATGACTTTGTCAGCATACAAATTTAGATTGACAAAATTGGAAGAGATTAATTAATTACTAGAATGAACAATTATTGGTCTTTAAAGTGTCATAAATAAAGCCTTCAGTCTAGTCTAGTCTGTTTGTTGACTAATAGTAGGTTTAGGGTAAAATACATTTTCCTATTTTTCTTGTTATTCATTCTACTGTGGGTAGGTACTAGCCCTATTATCCATTTGTTGAAAATCTATTGAACAAATAATAAACTAATCCAAGAGATAACCTATCAAAATAAAAACCATTTTTCTCGTGAACGTTTAAGCTATTGGAGCACGGATCAAATAGTTTTCTCATTATTGGAGCTATCGGGGAAACACAGCGGAATTACTTGCCTTTGTTAGAAAACACAATGCGTGCTTATCTAGAACCAAATTTTATTTCACAAATAAATGCTTGAATTTTCAAATGATTCAGCATTTCCGGATACTCTTCTCGACGTGGAAATGACGTCGTGATTTGAAAGTAATTAATTTAATCCCTAAACCGTCATGAAAACACGAGGAGTTTAAAAAGTTTATAATTGAATAGGTTTTTGGGTTGCGAAAACAAAATTTTGTTTTCTTTTAAATCAATAAAGCATATAGATATTGTAAAACATAAAACTAGTTTGAATGTGAAAAACTAGGAGGTCTGAAATCAGCTTACGGCTGATCCTAAGAGAATCATCAATGTGATTTAATAATAACTTCAGTGAGAGAAATAATCTAGATCGTTTAAATTAATTAACGTTTAATACGAAAAGTCATATTTAGGATTAAATATATTACCTTCAGTAACATTCAATGTTGTAATTCAAGTAGATCAACACTCAGTAGGTATAGCTAAGGCATCAGACTTCTGTATTGTTCAGCTAGACAAGCCATTATCTACAACTTTGACAACAATAGAATGGAATCGACACGTTAATGCACACAAACAACAACGCTTTCACTAACATAAATACTCTTTTATATTTATTATTTTTATAATCTCGTAGCCTATTAGAGAGAGCCTATCAAAACCACTACTTAGGTATACAACAAACTGTTCTGGTAAGCTATTTTAATACAATCATACATTTACAGGTGGTTCATCGTTTGAAGGCATTATGTATTTAATTTATCTTAAGGTGGCACAGCCAGCGACCCACTTGTTCGTTAGTGGTAACGACCGCTTATCGTAACGGATTGAGCGGCAAGGAAACACCTAAGCCTATGACTACCCTGGAAGTAATGATTTTTGGAATTAATACTTTCAATTTTAATGTATTTTCTCCTATAACAGTATAAAATACCCGCGAGATGAGATGAGGATCGAAACATTTTAAATAACACAGTAATTATTCCGAGAAGTAGCACAATTTATCATCGCTGATAACAATCTTACATTGCATAACGTCACAAGTAAATCTTTTTTACGGATAAGTATCGATACAATCTCTACATGGCGGTTAGGTCCCTTGTCCTGTAAGTGGTGTGGTCATTCGATACGATCGCTCGACCGCAGCACAATAGACGCACTTGCGCTCGCGCATATCGGCTTGCACACAATGCACCACCACGTGACCAGGACTGAGTTATTGCCCTACATACTGATGGTTAGTGCAAAACGACACAGAGTTATTTGTTAGCTCCCACGCAGTGGGAGGTCACACCTATAACGAAATTGCGTAGCCATGGTACTATTACACATACCTTATTAAGAAAGAAAAATTATCTTAGATATTATATCAAAACAAAATAAATATGTATAGTGGAACAGTATTAATATCATTACAAAGCAAATTTCCATATGTCATAATACAACGTGCATCAATGTCGACGAAGCAAAAGAGTGTATTCTCAATCTCAACGATACACTTGACGTATCATGCTGCCAAGCTCAACGGGAGGCGAGAGAAGTTGTAGGTAATATCCCAAACAAATAAAACAGTAAGTTTAATATCAAAGCAGATAACAATTTCTTGTAACACATTATTCCAATTCTTACGAACATCAGACACCAACATGTTTCGAAAGCAAAAGTAGTAATTTATCATCATTTTTAATCTTAACGCTTGGACGAGTACGTTGTATGTCGTACATAACTTAACAAATATGTACGCAAAAAGATTATAATTTATAACACAAGTGTTATTATTTTTAATTATACTGTATTTAAGAAAATTGTAGATAATAATTAATTATGAAACGAAGGATTAGGACAAATAAGTCGTAAAAATTAAAACAAGGAATAAAAGACTATCGTTAACAGTAAGACAGGCCAGTGGTATACATATTGTGAATTAGAAGAATTAACTTTTGTCTTTATAATCTTAGGGACAAGATACTAGCTGATGCCCGCGGCTTTACCCGCGTGGTATAGGTACACCCTAAACTACCTATATTTCAAATTTCATGAAAATCCATTCAGTAGTTTTTGCGTGAAAGGGTAAGAAACATCCGTCCATCCATACACATCCTCACAAACTTTCTCATTTACAATATTAGTAGGATCTATTATCTAAATAATTTACTCATGTAGGGACAGAAATTATTTTATGGAGTGAAATTTAACCTAAACATACCAGATTGGCCAGACGTACAACCTGTACCCTTAGTTCGTACAAACACAGAATGTATTGCATGCATATAAATATTAAACGTAATACGGTCTTGAACGTTTCGGCACAGGATACATTCATCTCTCTTTGATATGCATATCTTGTAAGGACCCTGACATTTACACACTCTTTTGTATTTATCGTTTCGCATTAAACAGTTAGCTGAGATTTCATACAAAATATTATTAAGGAGTTAAAAACCGTTTCTGCTATTCCAAAAAATACGCGTCTAAAGTATTAAAAAACATGGCAGTGGGATAATGTTGTTTATTGTGAACATTAAGCACAAGGTGAAATGTCACAAATGTTTACGTTACGAGATAAGCTCCAATGTTCACTGAAGGCAAGGAGTTGGAGGCATTATGTATATTCTGCTATTGTCGGCGTCAGGATTTGGACATTAATCATTTAAGAAATATTTCAGTTTTTATTTTATCGTTAGCTGAAAAATATTTTTTACTTTATGTAGTGCAGTAATATCATACTACATATTATTAAGGCCCGCTATATAGGCGGGCAACTCGAGTATTACGACGAAAACTCTTATCCTGAAAAACCTCCCTGGAAAACAAGGTTGAAGAGTTAATATCTCATATCTATCGGATAAAAGAGAATGGCAAGGATAACCCTAATATAAATAGCAATACTTATTAGTTCTTATTTATGTTTCTTATATTAACACGACCTTAACCCTTTATAAATAAAGCATATTTTCATATAAAAATAGCTTGATGTGGTTGCTGTGCGTACAGTTAACAGTTTACCGGATATAAAGTAATACAAGATTTCCTTCTCTTATAGAAGGGTGAGGGGAGGGTGAGTATCATACAATATCACTCGTTCCCTACCTGTCTTAGGTAATCCTACCTTAACACTATATCCATCACGGCTTCTTATACAAATCGAATTGTGTTACGTGTTTATTAGACTCGTGTAAATCTGAGACGAGGGTTTCTCTTGTAGGTACATAATGTTCAAACTGATACTCTACTATTGGTATACTTGATACAGTTTCTATAACAACATGTATTACTTATAAGATTTCTGCTTAACATAACGTTAATATTTCATTTAACAGCGTACCTATCAAGAAATGGGATACGTTGGAAGGAATACCGTGTAAAAAGTATTGTCTTGTACAGCACAAAATGAATATTTTATATGATATTTTGACTGCTGTGAATAATGTGAGGCTGGGAGAATACGCCAAGCGAGATGCGAGCCATTTTTATCAGCCTTTTAATGTTCCACTGCAAGAAAAAGTCCCTTCCAGTGATGAAGAGTAACTAGGTATGGTAATACAAATCTGGCTAGTTCATGTATTTGTTTGGAGTCTATATGAATGATAAAATATTATTCAAGTTTTCTTTACTCGACTAAGACGAAAAGGGTGATAGTTACTTCTCTTAGTTTGTCACCACACGGACAAATGTGTTAACACTACGTAATATTGTCTTCAATCTTCAAAAACACGGCTATGTTAATATCCATTATTAGAACTAAGACAATTCGTTGTTGGACTTTGGTCTACCTTGTTTACATTTTACTAAACAAAATAAATAAATATTACCATCTATTTTAATTCGCATCATGATCAATATTATTCGCATTGTTATGCAACCACGTAGAAAAGAGGTAAGTACTGTAAAAATATTTGGAAAACGTTTTAATCCAAATAAGTACAAACGAATATACTTGTTACGTACAATATAATGTATGAACACAGCAATTACGATATATGTCTTTGTTCATAGCACAATGTGTTTCACGCACACGATATAACACAGGCTCTACTTTAGGGATGGGTTATTGCAATTTTAGCTTCTTAAAGAAATCATTTTGATATCAAATCTGTGCTTACGTCACAGAAACATCACTGTGCACATCGTTTCCATGAGGAAATACCAAATTTAATTGCCTGAAACGACGGAGGTGATGATCAATTAGTCGGCGTACAAGATAAATGAGGTAGTAACATTTTCTAGGTATAAGTATTTAGAGCCCACAGAAACTAAAGAAGTAGGCACTTTAAAGAGACAATGCATAAAATATGTAATAATGAGACAATTTATAGTTGCTCGTCTGTACATTAGTGTGGTGTGAACGTGCTCAAATATCGGCTTCTTTTTCACGTCCTTTCTCGGAAAATGAATGTAACCGTTGCACTGTAACGCTAAATGTTTTGTAAATCGAGCCATTGTACACCATTACAATGTATTGATACTTACAATTCTTGTGTACTCGTGTATTTTGAAATTCTCAACTAGCTACTTTCTATGGGCAAGTATGTTACCAACTCATAATACATTATTCACTTTGTTATTATTTTATTTGTTACGTAACATACACAGATTAAGTATTGATGGATTACAGGATAAGTGAGAACTAACATAATTTGTTTGTCCGTGCATAACAATAATATTTTTTCTGTTCATTTCGATAAGCAACAGCAAACCTTAAGATTGTAGGTAATTTGTAATATGATAGCTCTTTAAATTCCGATTCTAATCCAAATTACCAAAAAGTGCACTTGAGTGTAATTCAATATAATCCTTAGATCTTAATAGCTGACAGGATACCTACATAAATGTTAATAGTTGGACAAGAAGTAGTAGTGGTTACGTACTAAATACCAAAAACCCAAGTATTAAAATAAAATAAAAACAAAACAGGCACATTAAATTAAAATAAAATAAACAGTTTGTGTTCGTATATAGCCGAGTTTATAGTTAGCGTGTATCTTGGCGAATGACGTGCATAAATAACACGATCACATATCGAATCAGAGTTTTGATAACATAACATTATATAAATATACATAGAATACGATCGAGCGGTAAGCTGTTTTACATACAGCTTATGTAAGTATTATGTAAGGGTGCAGAGGTCAATGCACACCAGTGCTTTATTACTGATATTAAATAACTACAGATATTATTATTTGCCTCTTGATTTTTATTTTGAGGTTACAAAGGTTACATTAAATGTATCCTACTACTAAACATTATCAGTAGAAGATAGAACTTAATGCAAAAACTAGTTGGTATGTTAATTTTGTTTCATTAAACTTTGGTGAGTAAATATAGTATGTAAAAAAGTTTATAGGAGTATCAATTTCAGACAAAAATACACACATCAAAAAAGTCTAAGCAACATGCATGATATTACAAATTTACCATTTATATTAATTAATTTCTAAGTATTTACTCACTCAAAGTGTATAGGTAAGTAAACTTCAAGTGTATAGGTAAAAAAATTTCGATTATGTTTTGTTTTTTTTCATAAAATTCAAATGACTGCGAATTTGTTTGAATTTGAGTGCATGTTAATTGCTACGTTTTAGTCTTGATTTTATAATTTTACCAACCATTTAAATACAGTTGGCGACAAAATTGAATTGTTAGATATTCTTTACGTCATGGAGCGACGTCATTTGACGGCAGATGAAATGCAAAGAGCTGTAGGGATGTTGCAAGCGGGAAGTAATCAATCTCAGGTATCTCGACATTTTGGTATTCATAGAAGTGTTATTTGTCGTCTTTGGCAGCGCTACAATAATACAGGGGAACCCGCTGAACAGCATCCAGGCCGTAAAAGGAGTACAACCACTCGGCAAGACCGGTACATACAACTGACTGCAAGACGCCAGCCGATGTTAACCGCTCGAGAGATAAGTTTGAGGCTACAAAATTCAAGTGGTGTTGATGTAAGTCCCCAAACTGTGCGAAATCGACTGCATGAGTACGGCCTACGAGCTCGACGCCCTATCAGGTGCCCACCGATACGTCACGGGAATCGCGCTCGTCGAAATGAATGGTGTAGAGAACGCATAACATGGACCCAGGAACAATGGGATAAAATTATGTTTTCCGATGAGTCGCGATTCGGGTTTAGGCCTGATACAAGAAGGGTGCGAGTGTACCGTCGACCCGGAAATACTGAAAGACTCAGGTGCGTTCAGGAAGTTCATCCATACAGCGGCTCAACAGTTATGGTATGGGCGGGTATTATGAAGAACAGGCGAACTGAGCTCGTTTTTGTAAATGGAAACATGAACGCTGAAAATTACGTTGAGGATATTCTCAGATCTTATGTCCATCCATTTGCACAAACCTTTGGCTCCGATTTTACGTTAATGCATGACAATGCGCGTTCACATACAGCTCGGCGAACCAGTGAATACTTGGCAACGGAGAACATCCAGGTATTGCCCTGGCCTGCACAATCGCCAGACCTCAACCCCATCGAGCACGCATGGGACATGCTCCAGAGACGTGTTTTGAAGGACTTGGACGGAGTGACAACAACCCAACAGCTGAAGGATTTGCTACAATTCCATTGGGAGCGAATACCGCAAGATGACATAAACAGTCTCATTAATTCAATGAATAATCGTTGCCGACAAGTTCTGAATAGCAGAGGAGGCCATACTTTGTATTAAATTGTCCTATTCTTTCACAATAAATTCATTTTCTTAAGAAATTTCAATTTGTAAAAAAAAAGTTTAGTTTCTTATGTACCTGTATATTCTAATATTGTTAATTTCTGTTATTAAAAGAACTTATAAAGAAAACAGCTGTTATTTGTACATCATAGAACCCTAAAAATATTATTTTAAAAATAAAATACAACGTTATAATTAAAATAAATGGTAAAATAAATTAATATAAATGGTAAATTTGTAATATCATGCATGTTGCTTAGACTTTTTTGATGTGTGTACTATAGTCTAGTCATTGGTCTGTTAGATCTTATTGTGTGTACATGATCAATGTGTTCATGTAAACAATCAGGAGAAATAAAATCTAGATGCAGGCCAGACGATAGCGATTCTAGAATCGAGAGATATAAAGTTGTGATTTAATAAATACTTAAAATACTTACCTCATCGGATTAGAGAGAAGATTATAGACAATATATAGTCACAATCCGGTATAAAATATTAAATCTCTTCCAATAAAATATCTTTAATAAATGCATTGAGAGCAAAAAGTAAATATTAACGTAAATACTCAATTTATTACAAAAGCCTTCATAGACATTCAAACCAGTATTGAACAATTTTAATCCAAATATGATGTCCTACTCACTATTTCCGAGACTCTAAATCCAAGTCTATTTTTGCGTCTTATTTTAGCATATCTAGAAATCGAGCACAAAATAAATAAATTCCAAGGTTTTATCCTTCAACCGTATAGCTGGAAAAGCTATAAATATTGTCTAGTGCCTGCGGACGACATACGAAATGCTCAAGGGATATCTCGAGGCGAATGTATGGCCTAAGATATGTATAAACGGTTTTTACTTTTGCTGCATGTGTTCTGATCTATGCATATATTTATCACAATATATTAAAACATGTAAGTATATTATTATTAGCGAACTGCTACAACTGCAGATAAGCCTTACGTCTTAATTCGATTGTAAAACGATGTTATTAATGTTTAAAATTGATTATGTTCTGTTTTTACAAAATTTATTCGCGTGAAAAATTTTGCCAAAAATACAATTAGAATATAAATAACAGGAAAATATATTAAAGCTCTATTATTTTTTATATAATTATATGAAATCCTTAGTACAAAAGAGAAAAAAAGATACAATTATTATAAAACAAGGTATAATCTGGGATTCACTGACCTGTCATAATGAGGCAACTGAGGGTAAACAAGATATTTATAGCGAGGTAACAATTTCTTGGGTTTTGAATTATTTGCTAGGTACTTGTTAATTTTAAGCCGGGTTTAGGAAGGGACGACAAAGAAGTCCATTGTAGCATTACAATTTTGTTACTATTTTATTGCCTGAACTGGAAGCAATCATTGTAAACTGTTTTACCTACTATTTTACCAGCTTGTTCATGGTTTCAAAAGTTAATTGAGTGCTTACCTCGACGCTGCGAACTCCTTTCATTTTACATTAATCATTATTTTTAGTTTACTAACAACAGCTCATGTTTTACAAGTCGTAAAGTAATGGTGGTTCTATCTTAATGTAGGTTTCACTACATCAATGTGAGGAAGACTGACTTTCAGTTCATCATAGATATTGCGTACCAGGCACCCACGCGATGAACCGGGCAGAGAAAAGAGGAAAAATAAACACAATCGACAGGACTGAGGAAGCGTAATACGTATGGATGGATATTACTCGAGCAACAAAATTACAATTGTTTTCAATCAAAACGTAAGATGAAAGAGTACTTGTGTATTTGTACTGACTTAACATTTAATTTAATGGTATCAGTCACATTCATAATGAGAGTGGGAAGCTTATTGTATAACTCGTATGTATTTAGTGACGCAGGCCGTATTATCCGCTGTATTAGCAATTTCGCAGCTAGGACGCGCATGTGTTTTGTTTGACGTCAAAGTCATGCACAATTATTGCTATGATATGTACAAATGCAGGTTAAAAATAAACATGCTTTGTTCGCGGAATAGGATATTATTAATAAAAATAAATCAGTTTTATTTAGGTTCATGTGTGCTTATGTCGTAAGGCACTCGATATTACATCGTAACTTTTATGTGATGCGTCAATTATGATAATGATGTTATGATGATAACTGTCCATTAATATCCTACTGCAGCGACAGACCTCTTTCAGTAATAATACATTAACTGGACCTAATTCGAATTGGTATCAAATTTCTTTATTTGACTATGAGTAAATTTTTTTTAGCCTAAGTTTACGATAATAGTTATTTGATACACAATACTACGACATAGAACATCTATATTGTGTACCTATATTTAAAACAGTATAAGTTTGGAAGCGTTATTCAAAATTCTAATTCAGTAGGTTTCATACCGTTTTCTTCGTCCATTAAGTAATTAAAGTTCACGCATACCTGAAACAAATATATACAACGTTAGAAATTGCAGTTTTAAAATAAAACAGTTTTAAAAGAATTTCTCGTAGGTTGACCCAAAATCACAAAATATTAGTCTGACAGAGTACGGACCCCTCATGTTTATAAGGCAAGCATATTCCCCAATCTTGACAGTCTCGCCCCCGAAAATTGAATATTATTTTATGGATAAAAAAAATTCACTTTTTTGATCATTACAACATGAAAATCGCCAAATAGATCACTTTATGCATGAGCTACATGCATCGAAAGTTTAAATAAGAATAAAATGTAAATGTTACAGACGCAATGGAATAAAAAGTCGTCTTTAGTAAACTTCTATCATGATTAAATAGCGAGAGTGTGCCTATTGTCTACAGCAGACATATTGAAATAAGTTCTTCCGTTGGATGAAAATGTAAATCAAGATAACCAACGACGGGTGGTAAGTATTGTTTTCTCTTTTGTTATGACGTGTAAGGTGTCGTCAAATCTAATCTGCTGATTGCAGTAAGCAAGTCTTTCACTCTAAGATCATCCCATGCTTGAACTTGGAATTCGTAAAACAAACGTGAAAAATCAATCTAAAATATATCAATTGTAAACGTAATGTAATGTAACTTCAGAGCTGTAAAGAACTATTTTAAAAAAATACGGTTTTGAAATATGGACAGTAATTTAGATTATAATTAAAATTATTTCAGCATTCATAAAGCGAAAAAAAAACACGCAAATTTTAAAAAGCTCTCAAAGGTTGAAGATATTAAAATATACGATACGAGCTTTCCCATAGCAGCGAATAGTTATATGAATTAAGTGAAGCGTCGGAAATGCTTTATTGTGTCTCCTGGCCATGACCTATGTGCCTGTATACGTGTTGCCTACGGTCTGTGTGCTATCACATCGGCCAGACGCCATGCTGTCGTTTTATTGAGCCCATCTAATAAACACGGATGACTGCCCACGTTCTAGCCTAGATAAATATATTTCACACAACCTGTTTGCTAAAAGTTTTTGTCACAACGTTGAGGGGCGGTAATATATTACGAAATTGATATACGGAAATTAAACTAAACTAACCGATTTAGAGGGATTTTTTTTTCGTTTACTGTAAAATACATACCTATTGAATAAACTGGTAAACTACCTAAAAACTAACGTTCAAATATAGTTGAAATCGTGAAAGAAAATTTACCCAGAACAACTAAGTATTTGAAAACATAGACATACCGTATTGTCATTTATCTCTACATTACTTTCATATCATAATCATCAGGTCCAAAGGGCGGATTCTGCGTCGATGAATCACATTGTTGAAACTATGACATCACGTGATTAGCATTAATTAAATCATGTAGGTACCACTTGCTTTGTCAATTTAAAACGTATTTGAGAACAAAATGATTTTAAAATAACGTGATAATAACTAAAGACGTAATAAATTATAGTAATGAAGACTATTTGACAGTTTTTTGTTTCAACGCTGTTTCTTAGTTAGGAAACGGATTTTTATTGTCTATCATATTTTCAATAATGATAGAGATATATCCAATGTTTTTTTTTATGTTCGAAGAAGTTACGGATAAGAATTATCACGTTAAAAAAAATGTTAAGAATAATGCTATATCCAGAATTTTAATGCTTGAGTTGTAATCTACGTAGGTAATACATACTTACTGCTTTTGCATAAATAAGTAGATCCTATTTGTATTATGAAATAAAATTTCTGTATTTTACTCTTATGTTTGTAATATTTGCTTTAAAAGTTAAAATATTATTCACATGATGTATTAGTAACAAGTAAGTATATTTTATTTGCTTAGAGTTCACGTGATTTATGATAAAAGTACTCCATTTCAGTAACATGGAAATTTAACCTCAGTATACACTTTCTACTCTTGTTTCGCTCACGCTAACCAAATCAAGTTCAAACAAAGGTTAAATATATTTATATTTCTCTAGGAATAGAGAGCATCAAGATGGCGGGATCAAGTCTCCAATTCAAAATATAGCACTTAAAGGTTTTTGTACTACATATGTACTAATTGTACCCTAAACCACACATTTGTACCTCTTAGGGTAAAGGTAGTATGCCTAAACTTACCTGGACCCGCTACTTTGATGTCAAAGTGGCTGGACCTTCTGCAGCGCTGCTCAGAGGCTGGACATTCATTCACTAAGGTTTAGTACTATATATGTACATACATGTACTCAATTTTCATTACAATTGTAAGTGCCGAATAAAAGTTATGCGATTAAAACATTGGTCCCGCCACTTTAATGTTTCATGTTATAGCTGAAAACATATGAAAATCGTTAGATCTTGAGTAAAGTCAAATGTGTATGTTTAGTACGACCTAAGTACAAAAACATATATAACTTTCATATGTATAATCTAAGTAATTTAAAAAATATCTTTCATTATCGTTATTTTATTTCCGAATCTCGTTATTTTCATAGAATTGGACAGGTGTATGCACTAATATTACAAAACAATTTAAATATTTTTTTATGTTATGTTTTTTTTTCTAAATTCCTTTATCTTTTTCATTTGTGTGTATTTAATATTATTGAACATGAGGGTAGGTTAATTGTAAATTGAGTATCAACCATATTGCTTTTTGCGACGGTACTGTGTCATCTTTCTTTTTTTTTTTTTTTTTTTTTTTTTTTTTTTTTTAAAAAGGCCTACCAGAATGACTCTAAGGTGCCTGATGTTAAGCATCCATTAGAGTCCAAAAATGGCGAGCACCATGCCAGCTACAATAATTGTAGAGGCATGAATGTCTCCACTATGGCGGCTTCAGAAGATGCTTTTTCACGCCTCGCTTGAAGGTTTGTATATCTTGTTTCTATACGTGAACGCGATTGTTAATATTTGTTTAAATTGTAGTAATATTTATATATCCGTAAAATACTACCAGGCCGAAAAAGTATAGTGTTTAATTATGTAAGTAGACAATTAAATTTTGAAATGACACTGAAAAGTTTATACTTGTCTGTTAAAAGCAATTTCAACTTTTTTTTTCACAACATGCACAATAATAAGTCTTATTAAACTTTATTTTTATATTTAGGCTAGTTTAATCATTATAACACAAAAAGCAGCAGTTATAATTTAAGTTAGATCGAAATGAAATTAAATGTTTTATTTGCTAGAACATGGTCTTATAGATGTTATAAATAGTAAAGTAGTACAACATATTCTGTCATTATATATGGCGTGCAAATAATAATGTATACAAATATAATATTTAGTTTTTCTTAATGACTACATTACGGATTATTATTTAATTATTTCATAACATTTATTATAAAATTCAAACTAATTCTTATAACAGATTAAAATAGTATATATATGAGTTAATATTATGTTAAAATTAATAGCTAATGTCAATAACCTATCATGAAAAAAAAATATTAATTAATATCAGATCAATGTAAATATAAAATAATATTTTTGTTGTTTCATTTCTGCATAAAAGTGTCCATTTCAAATATAACGATGAAAGATAGATAACTTTTAAAGTACTTCGATTATACATATGAATATTATATATGATTTTGTACTCAGGTCGTACTAAACATACACATTTGATTTTGCTTAAGTTCTAACGATTTTCATATGTTTTCAGCTATAACATGAAACATCAAAGTGGCGGGACCAATGTTTTAGTCGAATAACTTTTATTCGGTACTTACAATTGTAATGAAAATTGAGTACATGTATGTACATATATAGTACTAAACCTTCGTGTGTGAATTTCTAGCCTCTGAGCAGCGCTGCAGAAGGTCCAGCCACTTTGACATCAAAGTAGCGGGTCCAGGTAAGTTTAGGCATACTACCTTTACCCTAAGAGGTACAAATGTGTGGTTTAGGGTACAATTAGTACATATGTAGTACAAAAACCTTCAAGTGCTATATTTTGAATTGGAGACTTGATCCCGCCATCTTGATGCTCTCTAGGAATAGAATAGATAAGAGTATAAATGGCTAGGTTGCATGATTTGTTATAATCGCACTATGGTATAAACATTATTTTTAATTTGGATAAGTATGAAAGTAAGCAGTACGGGTAATGATTTTAGTAAACATCTTTTGTACAGGCTTTCGTTCTAGGAATCATGGCCCATCATAATGATTACTGATGGTATTACGGTCTGTCTTGATTGGATTTTCCATACATTTTAAAATAAAAGGGTACTTGTAAATTGAAGTTAATAATTGTATTCAATTACTTGAGTATAGTACTCGTACGCGTACTCGCTTAACAAGTAATGTAAACAATTCAGTAAAATGGATAACTGAGATTTAATTAAACAAGCAATTGTGGCAATTATTAAATAATATTGTTTAAACAATTGACATTAAATATTATAACTTATCACTCATTAATGTTATGTTATTATATAATATAACACGGCGTATAATCATGATAATCTTCCACACAAATAGACTGCTTACCGGGAAAATAACAACTTCTCTTTAAGTATCAACATGAAATAACGAAAATTACTGCCATTTACCTATACCTACTTTATTAATATAAGAGATTTTATTCATCGAATAATCGTTTTGATTATAACCTAAAGGGCTTTATATTATTATCGAAGTATGTAACTGCCCCTGTAATCTTGCAATTGTTGTTATTTTTTGAAAAAGCAAAGTTTTCCAGACAAGAAAAACACCCCTAACTGTAAATTCATTCACTTCAAAAATAATTTGTTAAACTTATCATTCTTTTTCTCTCCATTATACGCAAACATAAAAGAATGGTGACCCAATTTATGAAACCGATCTGGTCTGATCGTAAACGCCCTCCCTACAAAGGTGTGAGCCACCATGAATAATTCAAAACATTTACATGATACACATTTATGATTGTGTCGGTAGACTTCGGAAACTTACAGGAACGATCATCAAATTAAACCATTTATTCTTTTTAGATATAGGTACAGTTGTCCGTGTGGTGACGGAGTAAGAATACAATATGTCACCACCCCATCTCATACCGTGGGTGTCGTAAAAACCGACTAAGGGACTAAGCGTAAATATTATCATTACGAAGTAACGAAGTAAAAAGAAGGAAAACTTGAAAATAAACCCTATACCAATCCGTCTGGCCAGCGTGGTATTAGTAGGCCAAGTATCCCTCCGACTCGGGAGGAGGTCCGTCCCTGCAGTGGGACATTAATGGGCTATTATGATGATGAGATATAAAGTTAGTACTTCTTATGACAGTCGATTTGAAAATAAGAAGAATCTGTATGAAACTCAAAAAGCTTTTAAACAAAAAATACTAGTTTGCAAAGTTACGTTCTAATTACACTCTCTTTATTATAATATTGTGAATGTGACACTAATGGCAAAAATTCGATTCTCCATGATACTATCAACTATTGTTTTACACTACCAGTGTTATCTATACGTTCGTTGAACTTAATCTTACGTACAGTATTATTACCTAAATTAAAATAACATTTACACAAAGGTTGGCACACGTGTAACTTTGCGTACGATGCATGACTCACTGTCTGTCGTGCCGCTCATTAAGATATCATAATATACAATAAATACTAACATTATTCAACAATACACTTGTTGTTAAATTACCTCAGCACCTGGTAAAACTCTATACAATTATTACGTGTTAAATGTTTTAGCTGTAACATAAATAGACGTCAATCATTGCGTGGCTGTGATATAAGATATCATGTTCACTAAACATGCTATTTTATATTAGCATATAAACGACACTATACAGACAGATAAACTTTATAATATGAGGTGGAAAATTGGTATTATCAACATAGAATTAGCACGAAGTGTACAAAAAAATGGTTCTTTGTCTTACGTCAGAACGATTTCAAACTGCTGATATACGATAAAATAATGTTTAGTTAATACACTAAAGTCACATGCTCTTACTTATACTGTAGAGAAACTAAATAAAGAAAAATTATTAATTAAAACTTTATAGACATCATGAAAACTGATTTGCATTTTTTGATTATCAAAACGAGAAATCATATGTACAACAGACATTTAGTTTTATCTATGTAAAAAACTAAAAATAATTATCTTTACGTTTAGATATAATTATCGATGTCGTTCCATAATGAGCCTACATTTACAACCGTCAAGTGGTAAACATTTTCTGTAATGATACATCGAGTTACAACTAGATGCATAAAGTATTAAGCTACACATTTTATATTTTGTATACGCTGTTAGTCGGATAATCACGAACAGTACGATCAACGAACTTATTCAAGGCATGATTCATGTCAATGACTGACTCGAGGAGGCGCCTGCTTTTTGTGATTGCGAACATAAAAAAGTTGAATGATAAGTTACAATTAAAAACAGTTTTTTTGTAAATGTTTTTATACCAGTACGTCACGAGACAAACCAATTCTTCACCTGCATTATGTTACGTCTACGTTTTAACAATGCCAGAAGCAGTAGGGGTTCTCTAAAATGTTGACACAAAGCAAATAATGCTTTGAAAATTTTTGCAAAGAATAAACGGTATCGACGAGTACGTGTTTCAGATGTGTGAAATTTTCGTAAGCGGTCTTTTGCTTAGATTTTGCTTCATTACTTAAGCTACTTCTTACACTCTATCGTATAAGTTTATCCGTTTTTGGCATACACCCTAAGTTTACAATAGTAGGTACCCCTATCAATCTGAAGACCAACGTTATTAATCTACTTTAACGTATAACAGTACATTATTTCTTTTGAAGAGTGGAGATTTCGTAATTGTTACTCAATATTTTTCACATATTAAAATGTTCACTCACTTGCGAACATTGTGCTATAATTTGAATGGTCATGAAGTCCCGTGGTTGACAGTGTAAAGTTACAAAGTCAAATAAAACATTGGCCAAGAAAGGGAATCATGCATGTTTGTGCAACTTGTAATGATACAATGAGTCATAAACATAAATGTGCGCACTTGATCTACTCTCTGTTCGGTTCTGTTTCTCGTTCGGTCGTCTCTGCCTACCCCGGCCGGGATAAGGCGTGAGTTTATGTATGTATCGATCTACTCTTGTTACATTTGCATTACTGAATTGCAAAGTACTAGGTACTAGTTACATTACTGCATTTTAAAGTAATGTACGAAATGAAATATTAAATGTTACATTAAATGCCAAAGTTTCAGGTAGGTACAGTCAGAGGCAAAAATATGTACACATTTTCGCATTTTGTAAACCAGTTATCTAAAGTTCTGCCAATCCAAAATTGAAAATTCGAAGATTAATTCAAAACTGTACGGAACCTCTTCTAAATTACGAATTCATTTTGATATTGTAATGTCTAGATAAACGTGCAGATAGTTTAGAAAATTTGAAAATGTGTACATATTTTTGCCTCTGACTGTACCTTAAACGAAGGGAGAATTTATTAGAGAATTATCATTATCATTTCAGCCAATTAAAGTCTACTGCTGTACATAGACCTCCTCCAAATATTGCCACCATTTTATTTATTAGATAATATTATATAAAATTTCAAACAGCTATTTATTTGGCTCATGAAACATGATCAACAAACGTGCAAAGAACAATTAAAATTATCCGAGGTAATAATACAAGAGTACTTATATAGCAGCTAAACAAAACCCTAGAACAAAACAAAACATACCATGTATTGTGAATGAATGCCGTCAAACTGTATAATAACAACAATCAGTTATTGCACTCTGTTGCTTTCGGCACAATACTTTACATAATAACATATTGTGTGAACAACATAATATTTCAGATTTCATTAATCATGTATGTGTGGACTGAGGGCCCATTTTTTTTTCTGCGGCTTTTTGTAGATTAATCAACAAAAGTGCATAGTTAAAGTTGTTAAAGAGTTTGTTAAACGAATATCAGAGTTTGTTAAGACATCATTCAAAAGATATATCGCTTTAAGTGGGTCCCTCAGTTCAAACACAAAATCTCCCATAATTAGATAGGTAATGAATTAAACAACAATTTTTTGGTAAAAATCCTTAGTTAAACATGTATAAAAGTATAAAAAGCATTGAAAAGCCTAATATCAGTAGATAATAAAAAATAACAAACGTTTTAAAAGGTCCCTGAGGGCCCACTTGAATTTATCTCATAATTAATAAATTATAGCATGAACATTAAATATTCCTAAGCTAACCATAAAATTAAAGAAAGATCACAAACAGTGATAATTATTGTTATTTTTAAGTTTTTAAGTGGTCCCTCAGTCCACACACTATGCAAATGCTAATTGTTAAATATATAATTAAATACAACAATTACAAAAATGGGGAGCCTTTCAGTGCATAGTTATTTTTGTATATTATCGATCTGTATTTATCTTATCACTGGTTTTATAATTCTTTTACGAAAAATTTACAAAATATGTTTTTCGTACAAGTAGAGTGTCCATGCAGTCAAGAGATAATCAAGAACCATTACATACATTAATAAAATAAATAATAATAAAATAAAAATAACATTTATTTTCTCCACAAAGGTACTTATAAACTAAATATTTCTTAAATTAGAACAGTGTACAACCTTTGCGAGAGACTTGGTGTCTGTGCTAGGGCTAACCCTGTGTTACAGATCACCAGGCTCCCCTCATCTCGTTACATATCTTATTGACGTGAGAGAAACAAATGCAAAACAAAAACAAATAAAAAATCAGTAAACATTATACGAGTATACAAACAAAACATAAACGGCCTTATTACAAAATACGGTCTAACTATAAACCACGATTTATTACGTCACAAAACCACTGTTTTTGAAATTTGTTGTTACAAAATCAGTCTTAACGTTAAAGTGTTAAAACTGATTTTGTAATGACAAATTTATGATTTTGTATTTGTTAATACAAAATCAGTTTTAACACTTTAGCGTTAAGACTGATTTTGTAACAACAAATTTCAAAAACAGTGGTTTTGTGACGTAATAAATCGTGGTTTATAGTTAGACCGTATTTTGTAATAAGGCCGAAAGTAAATAATAGACTGTACAAGATTAAAAATGAAAGTTTACAAGAGTTATATACAGGGTGTTTGGTACATCGTTTGCCAAATTGAAATAGCTAATAGAAGAGGTCATTACCCGTCTTTCCTCACTCACCTAGTCGGTTTTAACCTCAACATATTTTAGATATCGATGTAAAGGTATTTTTTAAGAAAAACCCAATATTTACGATGAAAACTTAAATTAAAAAAAATATGTCTTCCGTGAGTCCTTATAATTATGTTTTATTTTAAAGTTTAATATTAGGAGCATCAAATAAATTCAACATAGCTAGCCAAGAACGCCAACTTTTTCTTTTATTGACTGACAAAACTGTTGAGATAAGGAAAATTTAAAGATATGATCAACTTCACAGTACAATAAAAAAATAAATAAAAGAGAGAAAGTTCTTCCATTTTCTGAAAAAATGCCTTACTTTATCCTCTTTCCATTGGTATACAACATGTTATAAAATAGTAAATAGTTTTTCTACAAAACATGTGTAATACATAATCCGAAGTAAAGAAAACACGTTTGATGAATAAGCAAAGGTAAATTTACTAGCTATAATTGATTCATTCTAGCGTACTTACCTAGTTACTTTAGTTTTTTTTATCACTGCATTGGGTCTAGCTTATCACATTTGAGTTAATTTTAATATAATAAAAGAAAAAAAAAATTCATCATTTACTATAGCGTCAATAATTACGATTAATGTTAGGCATCAAACGTGTTTTCTTTACTTCGAATTATGTATTACACATGTTTTGTAGAAAAACTATTTACTATTTTATAACATGTTGTATACCAATGGAAAGAGGATAAAGTAAGGCATTTTTTCAGAAAATGGAAGAACTTTCTCTCTTTTATTTATTTTTTTATTGTACTGTGAAGTTGATCATATCTTTAAATTTTCCTTATCTCAACAGTTTTGTCAGTCAATAAAAGAAAAAGTTGGCGTTCTTGGCTAGCTATGTTGAATTTATTTGATGCTCCTAATATTAAACTTTAAAATAAAACATAATTATAAGGACTCACGGAAGACATATTTTTTTTAATTTAAGTTTCATCGTAAATATTGGGTTTTTCTTAAAAAATACCTTTACATCGATATCTAAAATATGTTGAGGTTAAAACCGGCTAGGTGAGTGAGGAAAGACGGGTAATGACCTCTTCTATCAGCTATTTCAATTTGGCAAACGATGTACCAAACACCCTGTATAATCCAAGTTCTTAACAATTACTTATACGGGAATTTTAAATATTTTTTCCGTACTCTCATAATCGAGATCTTGTAGCCACTCAGAAATTATTATTTTACAATTTCCTTTGTTAAGCGAAAGTATATTTAGTAGCCGGTTTGCCTTATTGTATAGATATCTAGAGAGAAATGGATAGTGTTTTTGCGCAAATCTAGTTCTAGTTCGCAGGACATTACAGATGGAATTTTGTCTTCTTCTATTTTGTATTAAGGTTAAACTAAAGTCTAGGCGAGAATGTTGCCTCAAAATACAATCTCTTATGAAGAGTTGGCGTACAGTTAGGACTTTACACATCTTATAAACTTCCTTTGTAGGATGAAGGAATGGAAGGTAACGACTAACTTTTAGTATGGCACGTTGGGCGCGTTCAACTCTTATCATAAATGTTTTTGCAGCACCACCCCATATCGTTATACCATATGTTATAATAGATTGACAGATAGCGAAGTACACCATCCTTATTATTTTATATTCTGCAATGTGCCTAAGGTTTTTGAAGACAAATATTAACTTTCTTAGTCTTGATGCTAGTGATTCTATTTGAGACTGGAAATTCAGATTGTTATCAATCACAATGCCAAGATATTTAATAGACGAAGTCTTACTTATAGTAGGACAAGAACATGGAGAAGAAGAATGCAAGAATAGACAGCCATGAGCAGTAAGAGCCGGCAGATTATTGGGTACTAGTGATGATCGAATGGAGAAAGTCATATATTTCGTTTTCTGTGTATTGAGGGAGAGTTTATTTTGGTTGAGCCAATGTAGAACCTTATCTAACCCTATTTGTGCGAGCTTAGTAACCTCAGTCCATGTTTCAGCTTCAAACAGCAAGGCTGTGTCGTCGGCTTTTGCCACTCTTAAGTTTTAGTTCACAGAGGTCGTTAATATAGCATAGAAAAAGGGTCGGGCCGAGAACACTACCCTGTGGCACGCCATGTGTTATTTGTAGGTCGTTACTTATAGACTCACCAACTCTATTAATGATGTTACATTACGTTTTAAAGTTTCTGCATAGTCATAAAGTGTGAGATAAAAGTAAATAGTTGTAATTATGTTGGGCCGTATGCGGACCGAATTGAGTGCTATTTGATGCAAACGTAAACAAACAATAAAAAAATACATGTTCCTGTTAAAATAATGATTTAAAAAAATATATATTACGAAGTACCTAATCTTTAAATTTTCCAAAATATTGACATAGAATTCTTATGGTCCCGTATTGCAGTTAATAATAAATTGATAAAAATGTTAAAAAAACATAATAATTTAGTCTACATAACTTTTGAAATATTTTTTTTATTTTACTTACACTCTGACCTCTTATAATAGTAGTAGATATTGACAGTTTTATTCTAAATTATTTATTTACATAGTAACTCTTAAATCCATAAAAAGAAGAACCATACAAAAGAAAGAAGAACTCTCAAATCTGTGGTAAATTTTACGACGTGACTTAGCTGTCAAAAATTATTTTTCCAAAATAAAATAAATAACCCTTAAATATTTATTTTATTTTGTTTTTAGTATTTGTTGTTATAACGGCAACTAAAATACATAATCTGTGAAAGTTTTAACTTTCTAACTGCCATGGTTCATGAGATACAGCCTCGTGACATACAGATGGACGGACGGACAGCGGAGCTTTAGTAATTGGGGTTCCGTTTTTACCCTTTGAGTACGGAACCTTAAAAACTGTGGATTTCGTGTTACAAACAGACACTCCAATTTTATTTATATGTATAGACATACAGATATGTATTACGATTGTAGCTAATTAATAATATAACCTGTCACTTGTCTAAAACTTAAAATTTTATTACATTTTAATTTTACTGTATTGCAAATTTTACTGTTTTAGTTTTTACATTTAAAAAATGATTGCAATTTAGATTTAATTGATTAATATTAATATTGTGTAATGTTTTGCTTGCCGTAGCAACTTGTAATGGAATCAGCACTGTTGCTTGAGCTACTTAAATATTGTATTATTTCTGATTGACTTTGTGTATGTTTCGTGGGTTATCCTAATTATAAATAAATAAATATCTAAATTAATAATAAATGACATTAAAAACAAATATACAGTCGTTTTCTTAAAACGTGGACACCCCACACCAGACTTAGTATGAAAATTAATAAAACAGTTAAAATGACTAAAAATATAAATAAACCAGACACAAGATAAATACAGATCGATAAAATACAAAATTTACTATGCACTGAAAGGCTCCCCATTTTCGTAATTGTTGTATTTAATTATATATTTAACAATTAGCATTTGCATAGTGTGTGGACTGAGGGACCACTTAAAAACTTAAAAATAACAATAATTATCACTGTTTGTGATCTTTCTTTAATTTTAAATTTATCCTTGCCCTTTTAACAAATGGTTGGCTTAGGAATATTTAATGTTTATGCTATAATTTATTAATTATGAGATAAATTCAAGTGGGCTCTCAGGGACCTTTTAAAACGTTTGTTATTTTTTATTATCTACTCATATTAGGCTTTTCAATGCTTTTTATACTTTTATACATGTTTAACTAAGGATTTTTAACAAAAAAATGTTGTTTAATTCATTACCTATCTAATTATGGGAGATTTTGTGTTTGAACTGAGGGACCCACTTAAATCGATATATCTTTTGAATAAAGTCTTAACAAACTCTGATATTCGTTTAACAAACTATTTAACAACTTTAACTATGCACTTTTGTTGATTAATCTGCAAAAAACCGCAAAAAAAAAATGGGCCCTCAGTCCACAGTCCACACATACATCATTAATCAAGAAGTATCGGTTGTTTTATTGAATTATGAAAAACAACGCTTAATGGAGGACATTTTTTTTGCGACGACGTAAACGCTATAAACCATGCAAGCTTTACATTCATATGTTATGTTTTTAGGGTTAAGGTTACACTAGAGGTGATTAATTACAGTACAGTGCTGCACACAAAGAAGCACAAAGAACTTGCTACATGTAAATAGTAACTTCTATGTTTTTAGACAGATTGGGCACTAGACATGATAATTATTAACATACACAAAAAAATAAATTTGTGGATCACACAAATAAAAAAATAAAAATCTAAATCTTGCGTGGGATTCAAACCCGGGACCCCATACACCGCAGCTGCGTACACCACCGCTTTGACACCGAGCCATCTCGAGCGCGCTATGCAAAAGGTAGATATCCGGTATGTAAGGAAAGTTTGCTGCTATGCTAATAGTTCCAGACAGTAATTATAATAAACAGTCATAATAAAGGATATTAATGCCCGATTTACACATCGACAAGTACAGTAGCGAGTTAACTTGCCTCATTGGCGAGTTAAGTCACTTTATGCGTGTGGACGGCAAAAGCGAGTTAAGTAGTAAGTTGCCGATTAAGTTGATTTGAATACAGCTCGATCCTATTTTATGGCGAGTTAAGTACGAAGTAGCCCCCTCTCTCGCGTCTCCCTCACCCCGCGCACCGGGTGCTCGCAGCGCCCGCCGTGTAGACGGGCGAGTTTAGTAAGTTCTAATATGTATTTATTTTTGTCTGTTTTTCTATATTTATAATGTGTACGTATTTACAAAAGTATTTAAGTATATTTATGCGTTGTCTAGTACCCATAGTACAAGCTCTGGTTAGTTTTTTTTTCTGGTTAGTTTGTAACTGTGAGGAATATTTATTATTCTATACTTTTCTATTAAAATTTTATTTTCAATGTGTTGTGGCAACTTATGAGCTGTACTCGCCTACGTGTGAACTGTACTTACTACTTATTACTTACTACTTAAGGGCATTGCATTGCTCAATGACCTTGAAGATCTGAGGTTTGTTACAGTTTTCATAGAAAAAGCGCCATCTACTAACAGAGATTAATACTAGGATATAATCAACTAATGATTATTCAAATCACAGACGCGACACAAATTTATCATTGTTTTGACCTAACTTATTTATTCTCTCGGAGACGCCAATTTTATACATACGTATTTTACTGGAAATAACGTTCACCGCGCTCAGAGCAATAACGAATTTATTATTATTACTGTTGCTACTAGACTATGTCTTCTGAAGGTCTGATGATGGCCAGGTAAGTACACAACGGTTCTCAGCGATGGTAACAGCTAGAAGTACTCTGTTTTCATAATTTGCCTATTTGATTAATGATACTACTACACTGTGTCTTCTGAAGGTCTCATGATGACCAGGTAAGTACACAACGGTTCTCAGCAATGGTAACAGCTAGAAGTACTCTGTTTTCATAATTTGCCTATTTGATTAATGATGCTACTACACTATGTCTTCTGAAGGTCTGATGATGACCAGGTAGGTACACAATGGTTCTCAGCGATGGTAACAGCTAGAAGTACTCTGTTTTCATAATTTGCCTATTTGATTAATGATGCTACTACACTATGTCTTCTGAAGGTCTGATGATGGCCAGGTAAGTACACAACGGTTCTCAGCGATGGTAACAGCTAGAAGTACTCTGTTTTCATAATTTGCCTATTTGATTAATGATGCTACTACACTATGTCTTCTGAAGGTCTGATGATGGCCAGGTAAGTACACAACGGTTCTCAGCGATGGTAACAGCTAGAAGTACTCTGTTTTCATAATTTGCCTATTTGATTAATGATGCTACTACACTATGTCTTCTGAAGGTCTGATGATGACCAGGTAAGTACACAATGGTTCTCAGCGATGGTAACAGTTAGAAGTACTCTGTTTTCATAATTTGCCTATTTGATTAATGATGCTACTACACTGTCTTCTGAAGGTCTGATGATGACCAGGTAAGTACACAACGGTTCTCAGCGATGGTAACAGCTACAAGTACTCAGTTTTCATAATTTGCCTATTTGATTAATGATGCTACTACACTGTGTCTTCTGAAGGTCTCATGATGACCAGGTAAGTACACAACGGTTCTCAGCAATGGTAACAGCTAGAAGTACTCAGTTTTCATAATTTGCCTATTTGATTAATGATGCTACTACACTATGTCTTCTGAAGGTCTGATGATGACCAGGTAAGTACACAATGGTTCTCAGCGATGGTAACAGTTAGAAGTACTCTGTTTTCATAATTTGCCTATTTGATTAATGATGCTACTACACTATGTCTTCTGAAGGTCTGATGATGACCAGGTAAGTACACAATGGTTCTCAGCGATGGTAACAGCTAGAAGTACTCTGTTTTCATAATTTAGCTATTTGATTAATGATGCTACTACACTATGTCTTCTGAAGGTCTGATGATGGCCAGGTAAGAACACAACGGTTCTCAGCGATGGTAACAGCTAGAAGAACCCAGTTCTCATCATTTCCCTATTTAATTACTCATGCTACTACACTTTGTACTTACCTGATCCTCATCAGACATTCTTCTGAAGGTTGAATTGAACTCAATGATTTTCAGCGATGGAAACAGAAAAAAATTGACACTAACTGTAAAATGTTATTTTGTAAAATAGGCAAAATGGTTATTAAGAAAACAGCTTTAGTAAGTTTTATATTTTATTTTAATCAAAGAAGATAAGACCTAATCTTAGCATTCCATAGATTCTCCGTGCGGGTGCCGGGTCCATCGCGTGATAGAGGAAGGAACACTTGCATAACAGCGTCTGGGACTTACGACCCAGATGTACGTTTAAGGAGGCCCCTATTACTCTTCTTCCAGATATATTTTTTGTTTCTTCCTGGAAATGCCCCACTTCTACAGTCAAATTTGGTAGTATTTCTTCTTCAAGCTAGAACAAAATTTTTTATTTAATAAAATAGTCGATGTTACAAATTAATACAAGTATTAATCACAGTACATAACACATTTTGGCGGTAATGTACTCTAAAACAAGTAGCAGGAGGATTATCAGAAATATGGAAAAAGTTACGAGTTTGCTTTACTAGTAATCATTACTCTGTAATATGCTAAACAAATTAGCTTTCAGCTGTTTGTCTGTTTATGTATGCATTAATCTTAAAAACTAGGCAGCAGACAGAATTCATAACACCTATGCATAATATAGATGAAAAGCACTCATAATTTTAGACGTTTACAATGTGATGCCGTAAATAAACACTTATTTGAGCTTACATAAAAAACAACAAAATAAACTTATATTTACCACATTTTGCTCAACTTCCATATCAGTTGGCATATCTGACGGTTCGCATGTGTCGGAAGATTTTGACAGCGGTTGATCTTCTTGATTTTGTAATTCAGAGCCTTGCTGATTTCTTATTTTCCTTAAAAAAAAAAATTCCTGTTTTAATTGGTACTTGTAATTTTGTCGATATCAAAACATTGGAGTAAAAAAAAGCTACCTAAGTAAATGTCTCAAAGTCAACTAGGTCAAGACCTAATGAGTAACAACTTGCTGTTTTACGTAGGTACTGTCATCATGACTGAAGTCTACCTACCTTCGTAGTCCACCATAAGTCAGTTCCTCACAGTCACCTAGGTCACCCTAACCTCTTTTAAACGAGTACCAACTTGCTGGTTTACGTAGGTACTGCCATCATGACTGAAGTCTACCTACCTTCGTAGTCCACCATAAGTCAGTCCCTCACAGTCACCTAGGTCTCCCTGAGCTCTTTTAAACGAGTACCAACTTGCTGGTTTACGTAGGTACTGCCATCATGACTGAAGTCTACCTACCTTCGTAGTCCACCATAAGTCAGTCCCTCACAGTCACCTAGGTCTCCCTGAGCTCTTTTAAACGAGTACCAACTTGCTGGGTTTACGTAGGTAGTGCCATCATGACTGAAGTCTACCTACCTTCGTAGTCCACCATAAGTCAGTCCCTCACAGTCACCTAGGTCTCCCTGAGCTCTTTTAAACGAATACCAACTTGCTGGTTTACGTAGGTACTGCCATCATGACTGAAGTCTACCTACCTTCGGAGTCCACCATAAGTCAGTCCCTCACAGTCACCTAGGTCTCCCTGAGCTCTTTTAAACGAGTACCAACTTGCTGGTTTACGTAGGTACTGCCATCATGACTGAAGTCTACCTACCTTCGTAGTCCACCATAAGTCAGTCCCTCACAGTCACCTAGGTCTCCCTGAGCTCTTTTAAACGAATACCAACTTGCTGGTTTACGTAGGTAGTGACATTATGACTGAAGTCTACCTACCTTCGTAGTCCACCATAAGTCAGTTCCTCACAGTCACCTAGGTCTCCCTGAGCTCTTTTAAACGAGTACCAACTTGCTGGTTTACGTAGGTAGGGCCATCATGACTGAAGTCTACCTACCTTCGTAGTCCACCATAAGTCAGTCCCTCACAGTCACCTAGGTCTCCCTGAGCTCTTTTAAACGAGTACCAACTTGCTGGTTTACGTAGGTACTGCCATCATGACTGAAGTCTACCTACCTTCGGAGTCCACCATAAGTCAGTCCCTCACAGTCACCTAGGTCTCCCTGAGCTCTTTTAAACGAGTACCAACTTGCTGGTTTACGTAGGTACTGCCATCATGACTGAAGTCTACCTACCTTCGTAGTCCACCATAAGTCAGTCCCTCACAGTCACCTAGGTCTCCCTGAGCTCTTTTAAACGAGTACCAACTTGCTGGGTTTACGTAGGTAGTGCCATCATGACTGAAGTCTACCTACCTTCGTAGTCCACCATAAGTCAGTCCCTCACAGTCACCTAGGTCTCCATGAGCTCTTTTAAACGAATACCAACTTGCTGGGTTTACGTAGGTAGTGCCATCATGACTGAAGTCTACCTACCTTCGTAGTCCACCATAAGTCAGTCCCTCACAGTCACCTAGGTCTCCCTGAGCTCTTTTAAACGAGTACCAACTTGCTGGTTTACGTAGGTACTGCCATCATGGCTGAAGTCTACCTACCTTCGGAGTCCACCGAAAGCCTAGGTACTATCAAGGTACTCAAAATATAACTTTAATCGAAGCAATGCCGATGTTCTAAAAATGAATCTAAACATCGTACAAATAAAAACGTGTCTAACTAAAGCATACAAAGGTATAAAATAATATAAATGTATAATATTTAGCTTGTAGGTACTTACCAATAATTTTGAAGAGCTCGGCCACGCTTCACATTACGTTTATTTTTATATTTAGGCATAGTCTATGAGTGATTAAAAAACAAAATTTAATTTAAAACTAGGATATATTACACTTATAAACTTAATTACAAGTAGTATTATTAAAAACAATTGTGTACTTTTTATTTACAATATTTTTTCATTCAAAGTTGGTCGGTTTAAAGTTTTATTCGGTAAGAAAATACGGTCGTACAGTCCACCCGTCACAAGAGTCGTAACGACACTGAATGTGCGACTCCCGAGCAATCGTCACGGCGGTAGCGGGGGTGCAGGCGCGGGGATTTTATGAAAATCTAGTTTTTATCAATTATTTTAAATATAACGAATAATTAAGATAAAGTAATCAATACAGATTATTAGTTAGAATATAGCACATTTTTTGTATAAATTTCGAATAAAATCAATCATCCGTTTAATAGACAATTTGATATTTAGTTATTATAATACCAGATTTCGTTATTTTTTTTAGGAAGTTTTTAAGAAGCAATTAGCCTTTTTAATCAATACAAAGTTTTTTCGGTAGTGTCTAGTTTATTCATGTTTTTTTGTGAAGTAAACGTATGTAAGGATTCGTCAACAAACTTCTCCAAACCGAGCGTGTTTTTGGGGTTTGAGCAATGCAATGCCCTTAACTGTCTAATTTTTTAACTCGCTACTGTACTTGTCGATGTGTAAATCGGGCAAAGAGTAACTTATAAGTACGAGATGTAGCCGTGAACTCTCAAGTGCGTTCAATCTGTCGAGGTCACGTACTGTATAAACATTATACTGTTCGACGCGTGTTTCAGTTAACTTATCTTACTTAATTGTTATATGTTCTAATAGAGTAGTACCACTATAGAGTACGTTTATACAACATACATAAACTCACGCTTTTCTCCCGTGAGGGGTAGGCAGAGGCCGGAGGATTACGGATTGCCAGTTTGTAAGGACCTAGGCACTCAGTGGTCTACTTAGGTATTTTAACAAATGACATTCCGTTATTTGCTAGTATTGAAATGAATGATATGTTAAATAATATGCATTATACTAAAGATAGTGTGTAAATGGTATTGGACAACAATGAAGTGTGTGATGATTAGAGAACAAAATATAAACGGTATATCTAATTATCTACTCATGCTCAGTGCTGACATCCGCCACGTGCATCATCGAAACATTACCAATCAGCGGTAGGGGAGGACAGTTGACAAAATATGCAGCATGACTTTACATTAATATTAAGTGAGGGGATAGTACTGGCATATTAACACCAATCTTCTGTTTGTGATAAACACGACAGGACTTCTATGTTATTGTATAAAACATTTTATAACATGTATTGTAAAAAGTATTTAAGTTCCTTTTAATTTTTAACTTTTATCAATAGCATATCATCACTAAAACCTAGTTAACTCCACAATTTATATGCATGGCCTATAAAAATGATTACCGACAATTCAAAAAACAAAAGTGGTACTGTTTACCGAGTGATTCACTCTAGGTATGTCGTACACCCCGCCAGGGCCGTCGTCTGGTGAATCATAGCACCTTACCTACTTGCCATCGCCATTACTTACGTGACGCGTGATTGAGAAACTTAATTGTATTGTACAAGTTTATTCATTGCTAAGAATAGACACCTATTATACTGATAGCTTACCCACCAAGTTCTAATTTATGTTAACATAGGCAATTTAAATCAGAAACTACACACATCAAAAAAGTCTAAGCAACATGCATGATATTACAAATTTACCATTTATATTAATTAATTTCTAAGTATTTACTCACTCAAAGTGTATAGGTAAGTAAACTTCAAGTGTATAGGTAAAAAAATTTCGATTATGTTTTGTTTTTTTTCATAAAATTCAAATGACTGCGAATTTGTTTGAATTTGAGTGCATGTTAATTGCTACGTTTTAGTCTTGATTTTATAATTTTACCAACCATTTAAATACAGTTGGCGACAAAATTGAATTGTTAGATATTCTTTACGTCATGGAGCGACGTCATTTGACGGCAGATGAAATGCAAAGAGCTGTAGGGATGTTGCAAGCGGGAAGTAATCAATCTCAGGTATCTCGACATTTTGGTATTCATAGAAGTGTTATTTGTCGTCTTTGGCAGCGCTACAATAATACAGGGGAACCCGCTGAACAGCATCCAGGCCGTAAAAGGAGTACAACCACTCGGCAAGACCGGTACATACAACTGACTGCAAGACGCCAGCCGATGTTAACCGCTCGAGAGATAAGTTTGAGGCTACAAAATTCAAGTGGTGTTGATGTAAGTCCCCAAACTGTGCGAAATCGACTGCATGAGTACGGCCTACGAGCTCGACGCCCTATCAGGTGCCCACCGATACGTCACGGGAATCGCGCTCGTCGAAATGAATGGTGTAGAGAACGCATAACATGGACCCAGGAACAATGGGATAAAATTATGTTTTCCGATGAGTCGCGATTCGGGTTTAGGCCTGATACAAGAAGGGTGCGAGTGTACCGTCGACCCGGAAATACTGAAAGACTCAGGTGCGTTCAGGAAGTTCATCCATACAGCGGCTCAACAGTTATGGTATGGGCGGGTATTATGAAGAACAGGCGAACTGAGCTCGTTTTTGTAAATGGAAACATGAACGCTGAAAATTACGTTGAGGATATTCTCAGACCTTATGTCCATCCATTTGCACAAACCTTTGGCTCCGATTTTACGTTAATGCATGACAATGCGCGTTCACATACAGCTCGGCGAACCAGTGAATACTTGGCAACGGAGAACATCCAGGTATTGCCCTGGCCTGCACAATCGCCAGACCTCAACCCCATCGAGCACGCATTGCGCACGTGTTTTGAAGGACTTGGACGGAGTGACAACAACCCAACAGCTGAAGGATTTGCTACAATTCCATTGGGAGCGAATACCGCAAGATGACATAAACAGTCTCATTAATTCAATGAATAATCGTTGCCGACAAGTTCTGAATAGCAGAGGAGGCCATACTTTGTATTAAATTGTCCTATTCTTTCACAATAAATTCATTTTCTTAAGAAATTTCAATTTGTAAAAAAAAAGTTTAGTTTCTTATGTACCTGTATATTCTAATATTGTTAATTTCTGTTATTAAAAGAACTTATAAAGAAAACAGCTGTTATTTTTACATCATAGAACCCTAAAAATATTATTTTAAAAATAAAATACAACGTTATAATTAAAATAAATGGTAAAATAAATTAATATAAATGGTAAATTTGTAATATCATGCATGTTGCTTAGACTTTTTTGATGTGTGTATATATTTAGTCTTTTTGAATTAAAGAACTAATACAATACGAAAATCAAAAACCTTACAAGAGCCTTTGACGCCGTTGTGATTTTTTAATTTTTTACCACAACTAGTTATGCAATTAAAATCTTGAATTTCGTTATTATTTAGTATCAAGGAATTAAATAAACCATATTTTCATTCTGTTTTTCATATTTTTACCTCTACCCATTACATCAAGTATTACAGATGTGCGCGAACAGTGTTATTATAGGGCGACACGTGTGCTCGTTTGTTGTGCACTCTTGTTATAAATATTAATTAAAGTTATAAAGTAATGCATATTACATAATATTCTTCCTTAATTAAAAATATCTGTCAATCACAAGAAACGCAAAACCCCCGTGATTTTGTACCAATTTTTGGGTATTATCTGATATTCAAACATTTATTAAAGAAAAATTGTTACACTGGAATATTTCAACTCAATTGCTGGACGAACTGAAACCAGCTCAACAAACTTTTATCTAAGAAAATGATCTAAATAAATACACACTTTGTACAGCACTATTAATTAATTTATGTAAGTGTATTATTTCATTATATACTAAGTTTATGAATATTAAATGAATAACGTGTTTGTTTCAGATCGTATGGTTCTGTAAAAACCCGTGACTGTAGTAAATGGTTCGGGTTAGTAATAGGTAGGTACTATAAACTAGCACTGAACGTTTTAACAGAGTGCCGGACACAATTCGTTTAACGATATAGTTTATAGTATGTAGACTAAGATTAGATACCTTGTGTGTAATCTCGAGATCATTTCACAATGAGGACAAAACATCAAGAGACAGCAACATACATAATGACAAGTTCCTATTTATAATGAAAATAGTTGTGTATATAGTGAATATTGGCAGTAATCGTAAATAATATTAATAATAATAATAATAATAATATAACGTTTATTTCAGGCTGCATAGGCCCATAGAAATATACCTTATAGACTAACATACATAAAACAATATAATATATACCTTAATGACTAATATAAATAAAATAAAATAACTTCCGGTTACTTCTTTGCTTCTTGTGGAATTTGTCCGCGGAAGCGACGGAACACCACGTTCTGCGGCCAGAAGTTAGAGTCCATGACGTCATGCAGGTAGCAGTTCGCTATTCGCAACACGAACGCTTTGAAGTTCACGTTACGGTGAGACTCCAATAACTGCACCCTCGGCCTGTACTTCAACTTCTTGTAGACGTACTCCACGATGTCATCTACCTCCGTGGTGTAATGGAGGCGAGATATATACACCGGAGTATTCGGATGGGCGGCTCTCAGCGTCACCGTCGGTGCCGTTCCGCAACTGTTCTTATTAGTCTTCGGGCGGCAGCGCTTCTTGTTTCTCACCGTAGTAAAACCATCAGTAGGTGCCTTTTCAAGCACAGGCTTCTCTACGGGAGTCTTAGGCGTGCTCGCTGAAATCAGCTGACCCGATGACTTGCTTACACGTGCCACGGTACGAGGAGACACCGCGGGGGCAGGGGCAAGGTTGTGCGCCGTGTCGTCTGCACATTTTGCAGTTTCAGCGATCGTCGGCGTTGGCGACAAAACTGCTGACGCGTAGCTTGCAGTCGATGTGTCGAGGCGACATGCACCTCGGCGTGTGTTTATGTTAACACAGGTCGGTGACCTAGTTGCTATAGTTGTATTGTTGCGCAACTCGTCGAACTCTTTTCGCATAATTGCCACGGTTGCTTCGGATGTCTCCAGCTTCCGTTGCACATCAGCTAAGCTTGCCTTCAGAAAGATGATGTCCTTCAGAAGGCTTGTAACGTCGACGTGGTCAAAGGTGACGGGAGGCAACTTGCTTAGGTCCTTCGCCACAAACGTCGGCACGTCGTCAGGATCCGTTTCTTTCAGTAGCGTGATTATGTCTTGAAGACTTTTCTTTGTCCCGTCACGCCGGCGGGACACCATCTGGTCACGTTTATTTAAAACCGTAAACAACTGCAGCTTGGATGCAGCAATATCTTCTTCGCTGAAGTTGGTCGCGCAGATTTGAATGGCGGATACTTCATCCATCACATCCAGTTTCTGCTGCAAGAACGACAGCAGCTCGTTCGGCACAAGTATGTCACTCATGACGTAAAATAGCGTGCGTCGGCTTACGCCGCGCTAAACACTAATTGTATTATTAATTATGAACGCACACGTCCGACTCGGAATGTTACCTATCGACGTGTGATATTGATATTGATTAATAAATTTAATTAACGACATTTAAGATAATATTATCAATAATTAAGTTAAATGTATCTATTAGAAAGGGACATAACGAACAACGAATAAAAGAACAAGTGAATATCGGAGAGAGCTGAAGTTTGAGCCAGGTTTAAGACCTGAATGGTAGATATCTAGGATCATCAGTTTACAGGCATTAAATATCCTCTTATCAGACACGTGACCAGATCTTCTTCAATTGTTATATAAGGTATCCTCAAAGATTAGGTATATCTGGCAATATTGCTAATCTCATTACATTTATTGAGTCTCTTTATATGACTCGTGTCTAGGTATAGCTGACACCTAGGTATAAGTGAATCATTCCAGCGATGCTCGACTAATCGCCATCACATTAGGATTCTGCGCACGGTAATGTTGGGCGATGACTGCTTAATGGCTCCTATACTTAGACAACAATTAGTTGATGCCTAAGAAATTTCCATAATGTAAATTGTTTACGTTTATCTTCTCATTTCAAGGTGTAAATAGCATGTAAAGTAGATAATGGTAGCGTTTTATTCGTAATAAACTAATAATGACTCATTGAAAATAACAACTACCACAGTGGCTTTTCAGCCAGTTTCGTGCATGAAATAAAAGAATAAAAAAATTAAGATTGGGAAAAACAGTTATTAGAAAGTAGTTAAAAATACATTTAATTGTCAAGAGAGGTAATGTTTCAATATTAAAATAAATGCAATGTGTTAGGTAAATGTGCAAGTGATATTTCACGATAATAAATCTAAACAAAAAGCATCTCAGCTCAAACAACAAGTGCCATCAAGAGCAGCAGACTAGTGATGGACAGGACTCGAGTTCTTTAAGTCCTAATTTAGGGACTGGACTCGATTTTTGGAGACTGGACTCATAAATAAGAGCTCAAGCCTTTTTGTCAGTGAAAGACTTACGAGTCCTCACAATATGACTTCAGAACTCGAGTATTTAACGATAATTATTTTTAAATAAACTTTTAAGACTCAAGTTCAATGCGAGCTCCAGTCTTTTTAAAAAAAGTGAGTTTTATTTTCATTCTGTTGATATACATTTCCAGGCTATAGGTTGTTAATTAGATTTTAAGCGATAAATACTGAACCTAGCATAATCACGTATAATCTTGTTTATTATTTATGTATAAGAATGAGTTGGTTACAGAGTATTTGTAAATAAGTAATTTGTCAAAAATCTTAAGAGGACCTGATTTTCTTTGAAAAACTTAAGTTCTTTAATATGACTTTAGTTTTATTTAAGAACTTGAGTTCTATAATAAAAACTCAGTCCTTTGAGTCGAGTCTTTTTGCATTAGGACTCAATAAACTTCAAACTTCAAAATACTTTATTTCATAAAATTTATTACAAATTGTTTGAAATCGTCGTTTACTTAAAATTGAAGCTACATTTAAAATTATAGATCGACACAGACAAACGCTACAGCACTAAGAAAAGCCGCGTTGTATTGTCAAATGTAAATTAAAGGAGAAAAATAAAACCAATCTACTACTCGAATCTACTTGTCTGTCTGTGTTGATCTATAAATTCCAGTTTCCAAATGGTAGGGCCAATGAGAAGAAACCTGGCAAAGAAACTCATGGCAACTCTTTTAAAACTCAGTTGTGTTTACAATTTTTTTTTACATTAATCATATACCCTATCAAAATATTTGACAGTACCAGACAGGATAATACACCATTTATACATTATTAAAAATCAAAGAAAAGAAAAGTAGAAGACAAGCATGAGAACAAGGAAGACAGAAAAAAAAAGATAGAAAGGATACAATAATACAATTAGAACTTAGAGATAAAACAATACAGTAGCACACATATATAAAAAAAAGTGCATAAACTTGCATTATTTGAAACAGCCTATGGAACAGAAGCAGTTAATCCCAAGCCTTTTTGTCTTTCGTGTAGTCTAGGATAGTATAATATCCCTTTACGATAAGTTTTTGTTTGACTACATTCTTAAATTTATTAAAACTTAGATCTTGAATATCTTTCGGAATTTTATTATAAAATCGCACACATTGACCCTGAAATGAACTATGTATTTTTTGGAGCCTAGAATACGGATGAATAAGTCTATCTTTATTTCTAGTATTTATACTATGGACATCACTTCTTTTGACAAATTGGTCTTTATTTTTATGAACATAAATTATGTTTTCATAAATGTATTGACTTGCTACAGTTAATATATTGATTTCTTTAAATTTTTCTTGAAGTGATTGTCTCCTACCTAAATTATAAATTGCACGAATAGCTTTCTCTGCAGCACAAAGATAGAATGAATATCGGCAGCATGTCCCCATAGTAAAATACCGTATGACATTATGCTGTGAAAATAACTAAAATATACTAATCTGGCAGTTTCTATGTCTGTCAGTTCTCGAATTTTCCTAACGGCATAAGCTGCAGAACTTAGTCTCTTTACCAATGTCATAATATGTGGGCCCCACTGAAGCTTAGAGTCTAGTGTTATACCAAGAAATTTTGTAGTGTCCACAAGGTCTACCTGATCCTCCTTAACTCTTATTGTGGTTTTCACTTCTTGTACATTCGGCGTTATAAATCTAACACATTTGGTTTTGCGGCTATTAAGGAGCAAGTTATTAATGTCAAACCAACGAACAACTTTAGAGATAGCCAAGTTTACTTCGTCAGTGCTAGTCTGCTGTCGTTTCACTTTAAATAAAAGCGAAGTGTCATCGGCAAACAAAACTATCTCATGTTGATCTTTAACTAGATGTGGTAAATCATTTATATAGATGAGAAACAAAAGGGGTCCAAGTATGGAACCTTGCGGAACGCCCATTTTTACGACAGATCCTGGAGATAATTTTCCATTAATATTAACTTTTTGTATTCTGTTATTTAAGTAAGACGTAAAAAGATCTAATCCAAGTTTACCTAAGCCATAGTGATGTAGTTTCCGTAAAAGTGTATCATGATCGACACAGTCGAAAGCCTTGGACAAGTCACAGAAAATACCTAAAGCATCGTAAGACTTCTCCCAGGCATCATATATATGTTTTACAAGCTCCACACCAGCATCGGTTGTGGAGCGACCCCTTGTAAAACCAAATTGTTTAATATGTAAAATTTTGTATTACTTAAATATGTTTGCAGTTGGTCTGCAATAAGTTTTTCAAAAATTTTACTGAAAGTTGGCAGTACTGAAATCGGTCTAAAATTAGTTGGGTCTGATGTACAGCCAGATTTATACAAAGGAACAATTTTGCTGGATTTCATTAAATCAGGAAACACACCACTATCTATCGAATGATTAAATATAAGAGCTAAATGCGTTGCAACTGAGTAAATAATATGTTTAGTAACAACTACAGAATTATCCCATAAATCTGATGTCTTTTTGACATTAATGGTATTAAAAGCTTTAATTATATCAAAAGGAGTAACATGTTCAAATTCAAAATTATTGCTGAAAATCGGTACATTATCCTTTAAAATTAATTCTGCATTTATAGGTGAAGAGTTCAAAGATTGAGTAGTAGTAATTGGAATATCAGTGAAAAATTGTTCAAAGGCAGTGGCGACTTCTACATCTGATGTGATTGTTGAGTTATTGATGTTTAAGTTATACTCAATGTCGCGGTTGACTACTTTGCCTGTCTCACTATTGATAATATTCCATATGGTCTTAATCTTATCATTACTGTTTTTAATTCTTGAACTCAGAAAACGTGATTTAGCTACCTTACAAAGCTTCCTAAATAATTTAGAATAATTTTTAACATAACTCTGAAATGTATCACTAAAATTATAGTTCCTTTCTTCATAAAGTTCATAAAGCCGTATTCTACTCTTATGTAATCCTACTGTTGCCCATTCAGTGAATGTGGCGTTGCCTTTAATTAATATTGTTTTTGGTATAAAAACTGATTTAAACACATTACAATAAGTAGTAAAAAAATTATCAAATAAAGTGTTTACACTATCATCCGCACTGATAATTGGTGTGGAATTAAAGGCTAACTCAATTTTGTTTTTAAAACATTCAATTCTATGGGCAGTTTTAGGTATAACAACAATGTTCTTAGATACATTTTGTTCCCTTCTATTTAAAAATGTAATCTGCTGACCAGTGTGGTCTGACTGAAGCTTATTAATTAATAATTTATCAGTAATTACAAAATTAATAAATACATTATCTATACATCTTGCTGTTGTTTCAGTTATACGAGTGGGCTCCAAAAATACATTTTTCAGATTAAAAGATTGAAAAAGAGCCAAGTATTTAGATACCCTTTCTGGGGTTTCATTCCCTGTTACCAGTAAATCAATATTAAAATCACCACAAACCATTACATATTTTTTAAACTTGGTTACCTTATCTAAGACATCCTCCATAACTCTCTCAAAGCAATCATACATACCCGAAGGGGGTCTGTACACACTTAATACAATAAAATGCTTCAACTCTACACAGGCTATTTCAACAGAACGTTCAACCGAGAGATTAACAATATCAAGTCGTTCTTTATATTTAAACTTTTTGTTAAGGATTATCAATGAACCACCTCGTATTGCATGCTCTCTGTTGAATGAACTGCCTATCTGGTGATTATCAAAATTAAACATGTATTGGTCACTTCTTAACCAATGCTCAGTAATACAAAGGATGTCAATGTTGTTACTATTAATAAATAACTCGACTTCTAGAGTATTACCCAATATGCCTTGAATGTTTTGATGTACTAGATTTAATTGATTGACATTCTTAGTATTACCCAGAAGTGAGCAAGAGGTATACTCTTTTGTCTTACTGTTTAGTTTAAACAGTTTGACTGAGTTTGAGCTAAGTGCTTGGCTTTTGTAAACTTATAATCTAGGGATTGCTCTATAGGAGCAGTCAACTTAAAATCTAGGGTGGGCTCCATAGGAGCTACTAACTTACAAGCTAGGGTTTGCTCTATAGGAGCAGTCAATTTAAAATCTAGGGGTTGCTCTATAGGAGCAGTCAATTTAAAATCTAGGGGTTGCTCTATAGGAGCAGTCAATTTAAAATCTAGGGGTTGCTCTATAGGAGCAGTCAATTTATAACCTAGGTTTTGCTCTATAAAAGCGGTCGACTTAAATACTAGGGGTTGCTCTATAGGAGCAGTCAATTTATAAGCTAGGGTTTGCTCTATAGGAGCAGTCAACCTACAATCTAATGTAGCCAAGGAATTGGCTGTCATTTTAAAAATGTATGACAGCGATGATGCTATTTGTCTCCTACTATACAGAGACAGGTAATATCTATCTTTTTTTGAAAAGAAGTTAGTTCTAATAAGCATATTAGAGTCTATCATGTGAAATTTGTTCTTATATTCTCCGTTAATTTTACATGTTAAATTGTGCATCATAATATTAACCTTATATCTAGTATTTTTTTCCGCTTGTGACAACCCTTTACAGTAAGGTAGAGTAAACAAGATTATTTTTTTAACATCAAGTTTAGTTAATTGTTCAAAGTAACTTAAAAATGATTGCTTATTTAAATTGCCCCTATGTCCACTAAACAAGACTAATGTGGTTTCCTTATCAAAACTCAATTTTGATATTTTATCTAATATATCACTATATCCTAATTGAGGCTGACACATATTACTAAAACTTTGCTCAGAAGTATGTAATAAAGAACCTAAGCCTTTTCCAATTTCATCACAAAACATTATAAATTTATTGTTATGTTTTGTTTGTCTTATACCAGGTTCATTTGAATTATCTACATTGTAGTGGCGAAGTGTCCATATAACTCGATTCCTACCGGCTTACCTTTGCAAAAACCGCTTAGCATTGTCTATTAATCAATTATAAATCAATGACGCAACATCCACTCAATACAAAATAATATAAAACAAAAAAGTATTCTCTTACGTAAATCGCAATAATAATTACAGTAATAATAATTTTCAATATAATTATTTACGTACTCATAACGCCATCTTGTAATTAAAGGTTGTCAACTAACAACTTGTTATGGTTCAGTCAGAGAGTACTTAAAGCGCGCATGCGCGGAGCGCAGTAAGCCGGTCGCGAAATTAGGAATCCAGTACAACAGACTGTACGGAAATCGTACGGTCACGTGACACTTTGTATTCGTCGATCTAAGGTACCATATAAGCCGGTGGCCATCGGCTTATGACAAGGATAAAAGATACAACTACAACATTGCGAGAGCGAGAAAGCACTATTGCAACCAGTGGACCGACCAATTGTAACGAAGTTTCATTTCATTTCACGTTAAGTACTTAATTTGCCATTGACATTCCTTTGTTTTTATCAATTATTTAAATCTGATAGAAATCAGCCTTTCTTCTGAATTTTTAGTTTTTAATTATATTTATTTGTTTTTATATTTTTATACGGCTTGCGTCTTGACTTTGGCAGAATCATCGGTAAACGATAGGACCATTTGAAGAAAAAACAGATATTTGTATTTATTTTCTGCAAATAGGTTATAAAATTCGCTTTCTTGTTTAAAGTAGTAAAATTTGTATGTTTAATTATTTATGATTGTGTATTATGTGTTGTGCATTGGTTGACTTTATTTTTGTCGTAGTGCGTTGGGATCCTATGGAATATTTTTGTAAGTACTTGTTTGTATTGTTTTCAGCAAATTTAATAGTTTGTTGTTATAAGGGACAGGTTAATAGTGTTATATTATATTGACTATCCTATTATGTGATGTGCGATAAAACATCATTCTCGAAATTGAATTATAAATATAAGAAACGCCGGCGCTGTGGATTTACGAAACATTTTAATACAATTATCTCATTTCGATACGTATAAGTAAGTGGCTTACAGACAGTATTCTCAGATTCTAAAAGTAAGTAAGTAGGTATGTAGAATCATTTAGGATATAGCAATATAAACAATTAATCTAATTGATCAAAGAAGTCTTCCAAACAGAGAAACATTTTCGTATTTTAAGTTTATGAGTTCGGGACAACTAGGTAAAATCGAAACATTTTCTCACGAATACCTATGAACTACAGAATAATAGTAATATAAAGTAGAACAAAAGTCCACGGAATCTTCGGCTTCCCTTTTATAAAAATCCACCCTTCGCCACTGCTACATTGTTACATATATTATGTGTAAGTGAGGAGAAGGATATATCATCATGGGAGTCTGTTGATTGATTCAGACTAATCATTGACAATGAGTCATTCCGACAGTTACATGAACTAACAAGCCTCCCAATAGCTAACACCTGTTCCTTACTTTGTTTTTCTGTTAAACTATACTTATAAGATAATGTATTCAGTTGTTCCTGAAGCCGGTCAACATCACATTGCAGTGCCCGTGTATCTTGCAAATATTGAGATGACATGTTGTCCAACTCCAAGGAGTACATACTGATTTGGTCAATGAGTTGCAACCTTTGCCTATTTAAATTCATACTGTCAATAAAAAATTTATGCTTATGAATCAATCTTTTAGTTCTAGTAATATATCTCTTGATTCTAATGTACTTTTTAAGTTTATTCTTGCTGCATTTGATATATGTAAAGTTTGAGTTTACTTTGACGGGTGTAACATCTTGAGTTAGGTCAATGACCATGCAAGGGTTGTTTATATCAACTGCAGCAGAATTGACGCTAGGGGCTACCAGCTCCTTGAATAAACTTTGGTTTGACACTGCTAGCTGGTTGTGTTTATGAGTCTCAAATGATGCTATGGTGGTATTAGCCTCTTGAAGCTGTCTTTCCAGTATCTTGATTCGGTGTAAGGCCTGCTCATACTCATCCCTACAAGAATCAAAGCTGTCAACAAGGAGCTGGAGTCTATTCTGAGCGTCAGTGGCAATATCTAATTCGGAATGCAACTCTGACATCCTACTTCTAAGAGTTTCATTATCACCTAACGTTTCTAGCAATACTTTTTCGTTGTCATTTCTTTCACTCATTAGTTGATCACATTTTTCCTTTACGGCTTTAAGTTCTAGTAGTGTCAGTTGGAGTTTGGACTCTGCCTGACGAGCAACAGCTTTGCGAGTTTGCATCATAATGTAATTATTTAAAAGTTAACCAATGAGAGGTTATGATGTCAAAATGAGTTAATTAATTGTATTCTAATTGTAATATAAACTTGTGATTTGTCAAAATTAAAGAAAATATTATAAATACCTTATAGAGATGACAATAATTCGCATTAGAACGCAATATAACACAAAACAGTTGATATTTTTCACTAACGAAATCCGCACCAACTGTCACTTTTCTTAAATTTTATAAAATACACTCAAAATACGCTAATATGTTAAAACTATTTATCTCTAATACATTTAAAACATTAATGCTTTGTATTAAATTGGTTTTCAATAGTTAATAACTGCAAAATAATTAAAATCTAATAAAATTTATAGGAACAATTCAAATCAGCTGTATATCGGAGGGTTGCCACAGCAAAAAAAAAAAGAAAAAAAAAAGAAAATATATATAAAAAATATATATAAAAAAATATATATAATAAAAGGACTCATGACTCATAATTCAGGACTTATTTTAGTCAAAGTCTTGCGAGCTCTGTCAAAATGAGTCCAGTCGCTAAATTAGGACTTAAAAAACTCGAGTCCCGTCCAACACTACAGCAGACACACAACAAAGTATCGGATAACCATGGACTAACACATGTTCTGGCTCACACAAGTATACTAAGGATACAAACACACGCGCCTTAAATATTGTATAAAGGTCAATATCAAAAGGTTACAAGCGGCCGGACCGACCTACACTCAGTTCAAGGGTCTGTTACATATTTACATGGACAACACACTAACTAAAGTAAACAGAAATGATTTATTCGTCATGTATAAAATGTCCTGTGAACATCCAATATGAAAACAGAACTCGTATGATTCGAAGAGGATACATTTTTGTAGTCATGAGTAACTATAAATATTGTATCGTGACTACATGACATGAATAGGTAAAAAAACATAATTTCTTTAGGTTATTTGATATGGAAAACAAAATAGCTTTTTCAATTAAAAAGTTATGTATGCATGTTCTTTAGAAATATAAAAAGAAACATGCTAACTGTGTTCGCATAGGAGCTGGGCTTTGAGTTCTAACTTTAAACTTGCTTTTTCACCATTGTTTAGTATTTTGCAGGATTTAAATATTCCATATAAATAAGACTACAGATTATGGAGACCGTGTTTCAGAGTGATATATGATACAGTAACAGAAACAATTTGTCAGTCAGGTTTTATAAATACGTTTCTACGTTCCGTTTTTTCTTATCTAAGTAATCGATGCGCAATAAACTTATAGACAAGTGAACTTTTCTAAAGATGAACATAACTATTCTAATAAAACTAGTGAATTATTTATAGGCGCTATGAGAGGAGATTTTTTCCAGTCGCATGACCAATTAATAGCAATGATGGGAAAGACTCGTCTAGTCTAGATAGCGGAGGTAAGACGGCATTATGAGTAATTTACAACTATTACAATAAATAAGTTCACATTTCCCTTGGAAAACGAATTAAACAGTCTTGTCACGCTATCACGATATAACAAGATAAATGTGCATTCATTTGGCAAAGATAATTATCTATCAACGATAATTATCTACTTTTATGGTATAATATGTAGCAGTGTTTAATTGTATTAGTTACTTTAATGCTGTGCACTTCCCGTGTAACTTATTGTTAGCTTAAAACTAGTAAATAAAGAAACTAATGACATAATTCTCAAAAAATAATGTAATTAATCTCTCTTTTTGTCTTTGCTTCGTTTATCACACGTTTAATACCTTCCCGTCGATTACAAATCATTGTTGCTGTATTACAAAATACACTGGCGGACAAAAAAATCGACTCACTTCATATCTTCTCATTCAAAGTGCCCTAATTTTAAAATTAAGACCTAAATTCTAATTTAGGTCTTAAATTATTTAAGTTCTAGGTCTAAACTTAAAAAAAAGAGCAATAATCGCAGTTTTAACTCTCAAATAACCTAACAGTAGTCTATGAACGTTAACTGTATAATTTTATGCTCGTATACTCAGTTGATTTTGCGCGACTTCAGGGGGTATAAAAAGCGACCCACCCCTATGAGCTTTATCAGTTGACCGTGAAACGTCAACAGGTACACATCTCCAGAATTTCCAAGCAAGAAGACTTCCCACATATGGACACAAGACCAGAAGTAGCGGCTCAAACTGTTACCCTGTTGGAACAGGGCATGAGTCAACGTCAAGTGGCTCGTACTCTGAATATGAGCCAGTCAGCGGTGTCAAGAATATACCGAAGGTACCAGGAGACTGGTGGCTTTGAACGAAGAAGAGGTTCCGGTAGGAAACGATCCACTTCAGAGAGAGACGATCGCTTCATCGTCAGCACTTCACTGAGAAATCGTTCACTCGACGGGGTCCAAATCCAACGGGAGCTCCGAGAAACGCGTGGAGTAGCTGTCAGTTCCCGGACGGTGAAAAGAAGACTCAAGGCAGCTACCCTGACTCCAAAAAGACCAGCAACAGGACCCAAATTGACTCCAGCGCACCGAGCAGCCCGTATTCGTTTTGCGAGAGAACACGTTGATTGGACGGAAGATCAGTGGCGCTCTGTTCTCTTCTCCGATGAAAGCAGAGTATGTCTACATGGAAGTGACAGAAGAAGAAGAGTGTACAGAAGGCCGGGGGAGCGATACGCACAATGCTGCATAGCAGAAACTGTTGCATATGGTGGTGGTTCCTGCATGGTGTGGGCTGGTATTTCATTGGAAGCAAAAACCGACTTGGTTTTCATTGAAACCGGCCGCCATGTAGGAGGATTGACTGCAGATCGGTACATCGGAGAAATCCTGGGGGACCACGTAGTTCCATATGCTGGTTTCGTTGGCGATAACTTCATCCTGATGCAGGATAATGCCCGTCCACACAGCTCAAATGCTGTACGGCAGTACCTACAAGACGTCGGTATAACTGTTATGGACTGGCCAGCGCGTAGTCCGGACTTGAATCCTATTGAGCATTTATGGGATGAGCTGAAGAGAAGAGTCCGGGCTAGAAATCCTGCACCAGCGTCAAGAGATGACCTTCAAGCAGCCTTAACAGAAGAATGGAATGGCATCCCGCAGGAAAGGGTGAAGCACCTTATTGGATCCATGAAGAACCGATTGGAAGCAGTTATAAGGGCTAGGGGGGGTAACACTAGGTATTAAAATGATTTTTATTCTGTAATAAAGATTTTATTAAATGTTATGTTGTTTTTTGTTAAAAAATTTCCCACTGAATTCTTCAAGTTTTAGGACTCATAAAGTTTATCCCCATTTTCTTTTAAGGAAAATGAGTGCAAGTTAACATTATTTGTACTCATTTTAAAGCTAACACCTAGAACTTAAAGAATTTAAGATCTAAATTAGAATTTAGGTCTTAATTTTGAAATTAGGGCACTTTAAATAAGAAAGTATGAAGTGAGTCGATTTTTTTGTCCGCCAGTGTATATCAACTGAAATGAAGATGTTTGTTTTGAATGAGAAACTATATCAATTACAATATTATACCTAATAATACAAAACTCAGAGGTTCTGGAATTACGTATTGGAAGATGCAGAGTAGTAGGCTCTCGATTCGGTGTAGCGAATACCTAGTAACAGCAACGGAAGCCTAAATGAAGAGGTCACAGGAACACCCACTAAGTGCTAAGTCCGTACAAAACATCTATAGTATTATATGAGCGGGATACTTCCTCAGAATCCTAAGAAGTAAAATTGTTGTAATGCGAAATCATGCCTATTAGCCTTATTGTTCATAATTGTGGTTTGATCAAGATTACCATAATATTTCAACGTTTGCAATCGTAAATAATAAACAACAAATGACAAACGGTATAACAAAATAAGGAACAAATGAATAAATTATATTTAGTGAACGCTTGTTAGGAGAGCAAGGTGCTCATAAAATATTCGATTATATCTAACAAGGTTTAACTTCAAGATGGCAACAGGCGGAATTACAATACCTTATATGTAAATATCTTACAACAAACAATTATGTAGATACAATCCTTAAGTGTGCGCGCAATACTTAAAAAGGCAGTATCGTTGAGGTCGCTAAGGCTCTATAAATAACTCTGTTAAATAAACACAGACTATAGATCACTGAGCTACATTTAATTAGTATATACGGCACATTTTGCGACTTCAGCCGAGGGAAGTAAGATTGAGAAGACAAATGTACACTCAAATGGATTTAATTAACGTTTTCACTTTTAATTTTTACTTTGTAGAGAAGTTTTGTGAGATTGTTTTGTGACGTTGTAATTGGTATGAGGAGGAAAATATGGCAGGAAATAAACTTGCTGAAATATATTATACCTATGTCGGGATTTTTTTACCAAATTGTAACGAATTAGGTAATAATAGACGAATAACTTTGACAAAAACATCTGAAACCACAGATTATTCCAAAAATTTATGAGGAAACTTCTCGCTAATCATCATTTCAATAACAAAATGTAATCATAAATCTATTCAGTGTGTTCATCTCGCAACGAAATCTATAAATTACAATAAAGAAACTCCGATCGGTTCCACTAGAATAGTGTGCACATTGTACTGACGAGAACTTACAGCCATTCAATAAGTTGGAATTCAATGATTACAACTCTACGTATATAAGGAAAAACTAACGTATAAAATATTGAATCTCTCATATTGACAACATCATAATGTAAACAAAGATTTTTACAATAAACCATTTGTGATCGATGGGCTCTAAATTAGAATCCATTCTCATCAAGTGCTTAATCGAAGTAGCGACCAAAAGGATTGAGGATTAAGTCACAACAAATATTCCTTTAGCGATGCAATGCTTGAACGGACTGTATGGCACTATACCCCGATTGTGCTTAAAGATTCGTTTTTATTACAGATTAATTTAGAAGACAAGTTATCACTCACTAGAGTGACTCTACGGCAATATATCAAGAGATATGTCAAGGAGAAATCGTTAATATGTTGGTTCCGGTTGAAGTGTCAAGCCTAACCTCAGAATACTGGTATTACCTATTAAGTAAGGTCACTGGGCACCTGTTCCCAGGTAAATGTTTACATTCAGGTATGCCGCTTTATAAATAAGCTGTCATTACAAGAAGTATAAATGTCACGAGAATACTTCAAGCGTACATTGTTAATTGATATCTATATAGTCTAAGGTTCAAGTATCTAAGTATGTAGCCTAACGATTTCTAGACTTGTTTAGTATGCCGAAGTTATCCTGCATGGTGTATTTTTTTTACTATACAGCCTTCTACAGATTGTTGTTTAGAATGACTAGCGATCCGGCCTAGACTTGTAAGGTTTTTCTTTCTAACGGTGGTACTGTATCATTCTGTGAAAAGGTCGAATGTGCCATAAGGTTATAAAATGTCTGATCTAATTTTAATAATTCAAGAAGTAATTTACACTAAAGTAGACGTAAAAAATACATTTTGTTTTACATACTTAATATAGAACATCAAGCAAGTTATTTAATTTCCGAGAAAACATGAAACAAGATAAATCTATTCAAAAGTGTTCCATCTCCTAAATAAGCAATTATACCTACAAGTAACATGTTATGAGAACTTCTTAATGCTATATGCCAGTATTAAGGTAAGTATTAATACAGTTGACATGAAAGACATTTTTTTTGTAAAAGTAGCCTTTGATATGTAAACGTTCTTTGTAAAATCAGCTTCGGGGCATTCATTCGACGTTTGACGGAGATTGTTGACTCGCCTATAAAACTTTTAGTAGAAAGCTTCTATAAAATTAATGGAATTTCAAACGTTGGATTGACGTCGACTTCTTACAAACTTACGATATACATTGACGCAAAAGCATTCTTGTTGATTTAGATACGTTTATACGAGTTTAACAATTATACTTCAATATAATTAGAAAAGTTACATAATCAATAACATCCAAGCAAAAATTTACCCACCAAACGCAAAATAATTTATTAATTTATCAAAGGAAAGTTTATATCACGGAAGTCCTACGACCTTTTGGGAAAAGTCTTTACAACGGCCACGGTACGGCGTGGTTTGGTTGATAGAATGAAAAAAAAATCGTCCCTATAACTTGGCTGACAATTGCAGGCTAAAAGCTGTTAACATAGCCCGTTCTACGTTATTGTTACACGTTACCTATTGTGCTTCGATGTAGGCCTGAACCTGAATCGCTGTTCCAGTTCAATATACGAAACGTGTAGGTAAGTATTTTATATTGTAGTAGGTAGTTTAGCTCTGTATGTCGCGACTTTACTGACAAAAACATAACATCAATTTAAGTGATTATACCGCATTTTGCAATTTATTCATAGCAAACTTATTACAAATGTATATTTTCAATTTAATAGATGATAACTGTGCAATGTTGGTTGATACAGTTCAGTTATTTTCAGTTAACTTTAACAACCATTTACGTAATATAAATGCAAATAGCTGATCAAAAGTAATCAGCATATAATTCTATATCCAATGTATTATTTATATTCTATTCTACTAGCGTAAGTGGAATGCCTAGTTCTCTGACAATCGGCGATATTGTCACAGGCCATTGGGCACATTCAATGCCGAAGCAATGTACTAGATCAACCGTAGTTTGTATGAAATCGGATCGCAGAAAGAATTTCGTTTCGACGTAGGTATTGTCTACGTTCTATTGATAGTGACGTGCCTATTTATCGCGAGTTCCTCAATATTATTTTAGAAACAACTAAAACTAGTTTCATCTCTCACAATAGCCGTTGCTCAAGAACCTAAAGGACAATTTAATTTCCTTTTAACAAGATTTCTTAGCAAAAGCGCAATGCAGCGTAAAAGATAGTCATAAGACAAGTGGTGCCAAGTCATAAAAATCTTCAAACTGACCCATATGAATATTGAATAATATCAGTCTTATTAAAACTGAGAACATGTTCATTTCATTACTTTATAGTACTTACACGAAAATAAAACTTAACAAATAATGAAGGTATAAAGAAAATTGTAGTAATTTTTTATACAAAGCTAGCGAAACTTCTCTTGACATTTTGAGGAAATGCCCGGTTGGGTTGCTACGTTTATTCAACAGGGAATTATAATGGATAAAGAGCTCTTTGTAGAGAAAGAAACAAGTACAAAACTATTTCATACAATAAGTTTATTTTGGTCTCTCACGGTATTATGTATACGTACCTAGTTGTATAGTTTTAACATTGAACTTTAAACGTCTTTACCACACGCTAACTAATGCAGACTAATAAAAGTAATGGCTGCCTATTCCTTTGTACCATTTAATTTCTATACTACCTATAGTTAGTTTCTATAGTCAGTTTGTAATGGTCACAATATACCTTATATTGTAAACATTATAAACTGCACAAAGTTATAAAGCACAATTAATATCATAGGAATAAGTAGGTACTTCGTTTACATTATTTTTAAACATTGCTCGTATACAGAGGAAGTGTGGAGAATGTCAGGCTTTTAAATGTTTAGTTTATTCGTATTCTTTACATGTAATTCATCTGTAGCTGTGAATTTTGTGATGTTTGATTATATAATAGCTCAGAATAAATTAAATCAACATTAAACTTTGTACTTTATCTACTACAAAAGAAAACAGAAAGTTAAATTCAGCTAAGTATTAAATAAGCGCTAACGCATAAGCCTTTTATGAAGTTAAAAAAGAGAGATATGAGCCTATGGTATTCGATCGATGATTATTATCATGTTTATTGCAAAATTTCAAACCCGGAACATATAGTACCTTGTGACGCAACTAGAGATCAATGTACCGTACTCGAACCCCGCACTGAGTCACGCCTTTCTCTCGTCTGCCGGCCGTCTGGTGCGAACACGATAATAGACCTACGAGTATCTATAGGCCGATGAGTGAAAACGTTAACCGTTACCTGCTTGCCAGTTCATACTTTATACAGGAATTACATTAATATCTCTGGGCGATCGAGTGTGGTGGAACAGACAACTAATGATAAAAAAAAAACAAAAATAGATGAGATCTTTAATAAAATACAAAAGCACAAACAAAACAGCAGCGGCTAGTTGTTAAGACAAGAAAACCATAATCTTCAATGATTATTACGTCAAAAAAAGCGGGTGTGTTACCTGATTGTGTATCATTAACACAGCCATTTAACCTCTGACATTGATCATTATATCATTTATACTAAGAGTAGGGATCTGCAGAGGGCAAGAAAATTGATATTTTAGATGGTTATTAATTCTTGAAATAATATTATCTAAGTATATGCCTTAGGGCCAGATTCAGAGACCGCACTTTGACTTTACTTTAGCAAAGTCTAGTTATTATCTCTGAATTTGAACAACATTAAAGTAATCTTTTCGCATGAAAAGTTTTTAATGAGCATTTTATGAAACGTAAATCTAATATCGTAAGTGCATCACCATGAGGAGAACGTAATGAAACATTGTAGGTTGTAGTGCCCCAGGTATATAATTAGTAATTTAAATAGCAAGATTTTATTAGGTAGGTATATCGTTGTCGATGTTGATGCTACACTGAGATATTTCAAATACAGGTGTAGGTAAGCGACCGTCATAATCGTTTCTGCATTAAGATAATGCCGTACCCAATAAGACTTTCTATACAGGCACCCTAAAGCAAATTGCACATTGCATAACATCCATAACTGATTACCTATCGTTCAGTAAGTGGAAGAAGCTATTATTTGAAGTAGTTACGCGGACAAGAGCAGTGTTTTACCTTCTAATTAAAATTTAAATATAAAACGAATGCGTTTACAAGATAAGATCTTAAATATCATATTATGTTGTTGTAATAATACAGTTATTGCAAAATAATATGTTTTATTGTATAATACATTAACTCATTGCGTAATTCGTCCCAATGCACAGCGCATAATATTTCTATCAAGTAAGCGGGAGACACCTACATTGGCAACACGCTGTGCTACTCAATGAAATTACTATTTATTACTTGTTTTATTCGCGTACATAAGAACACATGACTTGTCACGTCCATTAAGCAGAGATAACTATTTCAATTTTCACTTGATTTGACCTTCTTTCGCCTTGGTGTTAACTTAGACTTGACGTGATCAGAATAATCGAGCCAATGCCAATTTTCCCATGAGTTCATTAAACTGTATAGATATAGAACATTTTGTTATAATAATCAGGAATTCAATCATAAAACAAATGAGTAAAGTATTAAATATACGAATAATTATTTTATCTTATCAGTACCTACTGTACGTAGGTCTTACTTTATCTGATAATTATTACATAAAACAGATAGGATGACCGATTTTTTCAAATAAATGATGAGATCATATTGTTTGTAAGTTGTAAAGAATAATAAGGTTGTTTGAGAAGGTACTTACATAATAATATGCATAGGATTTTTTGTAACCCACTCTGAACATTTTTAATAAATGACGGCAACCTCTATTTCACGGTAGTAATATTCGTTTGAAAAAATCATTTAAAATGTTCTCCTAAATAAATGACACAAAGTGGTATTAACATGGTGTAACATTATTAAAATAAGAAAAGATCTATTACACAATGTTGTGAAAAATCTATCATTGTTTATTCATTACTATAATCGTAGAGATAACACGATAGATAGGAATTTGATACCACTGGTGATAATATCTGTATAGTACATTTATAATGATGAGATCATATTGTTTGTAAGTTGTAAAGAATAATAAGGTTGTTTGAGAAGGTACTTACATAATAATATGCATAGGATTTTTTGTAACCCACTCTGAACATTTTTAATAAATGACGGCAACCTCTATTTCACGGTAGTAATATTCGTTTGAAAAAATCATTTAAAATGTTCTCCTAAATAAATGACACAAAGTGGTATTAACATGGTGTAACATTATTAAAATAAGAAAAGATCTATTACACAATGTTGTGAAAAATCTATCATTGTTTATTCATTACTATAATCGTAGAGATAACACGATAGATAGGAATTTGATACCACTGGTGATAATATCTGTATAGTACATTTATAATGATGAGATCATATTGTTTGTAAGTTGTAAAGAATAATAAGGTTGTTTGAGAAGGTACTTACATAATAATATGCATAGGATTTTTTGTAACCCACTCTGAACATTTTTAATAAATGACGGCAACCTCTATTTCACGGTAGTAATATTCGTTTGAAAAAATCATTTAAAATGTTCTCCTAAATAAATGACACAAAGTGGTATTAACATGGTGTAACATTATTAAAATAAGAAAAGATCTATTACACAATGTTGTGAAAAATCTATCATTGTTTATTCATTACTATAATCGTAGAGATAACACGATAGATAGGAATTTGATACCACTGGTGATAATATCTGTATAGTACATTTATACATAAAAGTTTATTATTTATATCCAACAAGTATTAATAGATTGCACAGGACCGCACAAGTTGGCAATATTTGGAGGAGGCCTATGTCCAGTAGTGGACGTCGCATTGGCTGATATGATGATGATGGTGAAGTATTAATAGGTTGTGCTGAGAAGTTAATCAATATTAATTTCTCTAGTGAGCTGTCTATTATGATGTTTTCAGACAGTCTTATACAATACTTGTATTTGCTAGCGGCTCTGCCCGCGTTGATGTCGTTATCAGGATAGAAAGCGGCTTATGTGTTAATCCAGGTACTTTATTCAGTTAGATCTAGCCGTTTATGTGTGATTGAGTAACAAACATCTACTTATCCACATACAAACTTTCCCGTTTATAATCGTCATTTTAATGAGTGAATATAAAGGTCCCACAGCAGAGCGTTATATTAAAGTTCATACAACTACCTACTTATAACCCAGGTTACGATATAATTGGGCTACGTCGCTGTCTCGTCGTTGGATTAGTCTTGATCTTAAGTTACTAAAGCGGCATGACGTCACAGGAAATTCAATATAAAAAGGTCCTAGACATTTTGGTATTTTAACGAGAATACAACTTTTTGTAATGTTATAGCATTGTCTTGGGTACCAATATTTTGTTCGTTTTATTTTGAGTTGTCCGATTAACGGTTAGGTATTACCTCTGCTCTGTAATAACCATTTGATTTGAAGTTATAGCGACTGTTCTGTTTATGTATTACTGAGCATAATATGAAAGAGGGAGACTATTTACAATTGAACATTCCAAATTATGTTATAGCAACGTACTCAATGAGGGATACAAGGAACGGAGGTTCATGCATTCTGATTCGTCGGTCACATAAATACACAATAATTGACTTATCGAAATTTAACATACCTAACCTTATAGAGTGTTGTGCTGTAGAGTTAGAAAAACATAAACTAATTATTATTTGTATTTACAGGCCTCCTAAGTCGGATAAGTGTGCCTTAGACGTATTTTTCAACAAATTACAAGGCATATTAAGGATGAATAGCTTAAAGAATAACAAAAAAATGGTGTTGTGTGGGGATTTCAATATTGATACCTTAGCAACAACAGCCATGTCTAATACATTTCAATCTCTACTTCTAGGTTATAACTTGAAAACAGGTATAAGACAGCCTACGCGCTTAGCAAGTGGGAAATGTATAGACAATATAGTACATAACATTAGGGGTAGTAAATGTGAAGTACTTGATTTAGCTTTGTCTGATCACACAGCTCAGATTATTAGTTGTCCGGTAAAGAAAACATTTATTATCAAACACTGGTATATCCTAAGACGTGACTATTGTGTTGATAACTTAACTAAATTTTATGACTCTATATGTAAGCTTAGTTTTAGTGACGTGTATCAATGCTCTGACCCTGAAAAAGCTTTTAACCATTTTGATGACTTATTTAAACTTTTCTATGACCTCTGTTTCCCTAAGCTAAAGATTAAGATTAATGTACAAAAAAAACCAAGGTGGATAACTAAGGGCATTCGGTTGTGTAGTAGACGTAAAAGAGAAATTTTATGGCAATATAGACAGAGACCTAATTTGCAAAATAAACATTTGTTGAACCAGTATACAGCTAGACTTAGAAAAATTATAAAATTAACCCAAAAATCACAAAATGACCAATTCATAAAAGAATCGAAAAATAAATGTAAAGCATCTTGGAAAATTATAAATAAAAACAAGCAAAATCAACCTCGTGAATCTTTGCCTTCTAGTATTCTTGTTAACAACATTACGATTAGTAATCCTCAAGCCATGGCTGAGACATTCAATGACTATTTTATAGATACTGTTAAGGTAACCAATAGCTCTAATAAACCATCGTACAAAAATGTTGATACTAACATAAATTCTATTTTTATTCCCCCAACTACTCAGTCAGACATAATAACAATAATAAAGTCTTTGAGTACCACAAACAGTCATGGATATGACGAGATTATTGCAAGTGTTGTTAAACATGTAGCAATATTAATTGCACCTGTTATTAGCTATATAATTAATCTATGTATAGAGCAAGGTATTTTTCCTCAGAGATTAAAAATCACGGTTATCAAACCTATATTAAAAAATAATGACCGACAAACCATAGAAAACTATAGGCCCATAGCATTAATACCCATATTTGCAAAAATATTTGAAAGGGCTATATACAATACTTTTTATTTATTTTTTGAAAAACAACATATTTTAGCTAGTGAACAGTTTGGATATAGGAAAGGTAGATCCATTAACAGGGCAGTGTACAAAGTTATGAGTGAGATTCTTCCATGTATTGATAGTCGAACTTGTGTGGTGGCACTCTACATGGACATGTCCAGGGCGTTTGATTATGTGGATCATGAAATACTAATAAATAAATTGGAGCGGTATGGGATAAGGGGAAATGCATTACAACTCGTGCAATCATACCTATCTGATCGTGAACAAATAACTTATGTAAATAAACTATGTCCCCATACGAAATTAGACACCACATACCAGTCTAGACCTCGGCAGGTCCTTTATGGTGTGCCCCAAGGGAGCCTAATGGGTCCTTTACTCTTTAATATCTACATTAATGACATGCCTAAGATTACCAATTATCCAATGACCCTATTTGCCGATGACAGCACAGTTATATATTCAGGGAACGATGCAAAAACTCTAGAACAAGACATTAACAATGATATAAAATGTATTATTGAATGGTTACACTGTAATAATTTGAAAGTAAACCTGAACAAAACAAAAATAATGATATTTAGTCAGAGCCCTAATACGACACATAAATTAAGGATAGAATATGAAAATATAAATATCGATACAACACACTGTACAAAATTCTTGGGACTTCATCTAGACAGTCAACTGACATGGAAAATTCAAATAGAAGTACTTACAAAGAAACTTAGTCAATTTTCATATGCCCTATACAATCTTGCAAAAACAGTCAGCCGCTCTACTGTCCTAATTGCCTATAATGCCTATGTAGCGTCGAATCTTCGGTACGGTATTATATACTGGGGGAACTCAACAGACAGAGAAACTGTATTCATAGCACAAAAAAAATGCATAAGGTCGATGTGTGGTCTGCAACAAACGGAGAGCTGTAGGGAACTATTTGTTGAATTAAAAATACTTACTGTACCATCCTTATACATATACGAAATAGGTGTATTTGTTCAGGGCAATTTTAACTTATTTACTACTCTTCGTTCTCGTAGGCACCAAAATACTATTAGCATTGTACCCCATAGAACAGCATTATTCAGCAAAAGTGTATTAGGAATGACGTCAAAAGTATATAATAAAATACCACTATATATTAGGAAAAAAGAATCGCTGCCTATTTTTAAGAAGTATTTATTTGAGTTTTTGGTACAAAAATGTTATTATTCGATTATAGATTTTTTTAATGATAAACATTTAAATGTGGAATCCACTCTACACATTAATTAAATATAACTTACACTTAATTATGTACTGTATCTCTTGACATTTGTTTTTGTAGTTATGTGATTGTTTTTGTTTCTCTTGACATTTTTTTTTTTGTTTTGTAGTCATGTGATTGTTTTTGTTTTTCCTTTGACATTATTATTATTATTCTTAAATTTGTATTTTTTTGTTATTGTAATTGTTATAATTATCTGACATGTTTTAATTGGGTACTAACATAACTTGATAACATCTTTACTTAAATTAATTCTGTCATTATATTGAATTTTGTATGCCGCATTAAGGCAAAGTGTAGCGAACTATAATTAATGTCCTGACATCTTACATGTTTGTTAAATATTACCTATGCTTACAAAATAAAGAATTTGTATTTGTATTTCTACGTTCTAAGATTTGTAATAATGTAACAGAAGAGTAATACAATTTAAAAGATATAAAGAAATTTTAAATTATCTATCTATAAACTAGCAATATAGATTTTGTAGCGAATAGCCTGTTATTATAAAGTAATTAGATCTAGCATAGCCATGTGCACAGCTCTCATATTCTATACTATTTTTATATGTCTTAGTTTAATCACCTTTTTATGATGGTCAATACAAATTAAGTGGTACCTACATAATAAACCTTATAAATACCTACAACCTATAATATTATACACAATAAATGTGGGGTAGTTGAGTAGAACAGTTCAAAAAATTTTGCTCCTTATATATTTAACAATTTAATTTAATTTAACATTGAATTTTACAAAGTAAATGATAGAAATAAGTAACTAACTTATCATTCTGCCGGGTAAAGTGTTTTCATCCATAAATTCCATCATTTAATAACACAACTAAATTGCACTAGAAACATTTTTCACACACAATGGAATCAGTCAAGAAGTCAATTGCTGAAATGAATGACATGTTCTGCAGTAGGATGGCTGAGTTTGAATCTCAACTCAAGAAGGATTCCAGTGCTGCTACTTCATCAACCGGTCTGGCTGCTGACTTTGAAATGTTCAAAAAGTTTGTCATGACTATGCTCAGCAACGTGCAGCGGCAACTGGAGATGCTTACACACACCGTGGACACCATCGAAGTTAGAAGCAGAAGAAAAATTCTACTGTTACACGGTGTTACTGAAACTAGTACTGAGGATGTGCGTCAGGTGGTGGCTGGAGTCATTAAGGAGCGAGTCAAGGTGAGTTCCTTCTCATCAAATGACATAAGACGCTGCCAACGGCTAGGTAGACACGCATTACAGAAACCCAGGCCTATTTTGGTGAAATTCCATGATACCACAGTTCGGGATCAAATTTGGTTCAAGAAGTCTCAACTGAAGGGCTCTGGGATTACTGTGTCTGAGTTTCTGATTAAAAGCAGACACGATATCTTCATGAGCGCACGCGAAAAGTTTGGTGTCAGCACATGTTGGACTCATGAAGGTTGTGTTTATGGCTTGGGGCCGGACGGATCGCGTCATCGACTATCTACTCTGGCTGATCTTTCCAAATTCGAGGCTATGCTGTTGGAGGCCAATAATAGCGGTGCAGTTGCTGCGGTTAAGGCTACTTCGACCAGGCAAAGGCGAGCTGCAGCCAACAAGAAGTAACTCGATTTCACGCATCTCTTTGCTTTGTATCGGACAATCTTTTCTTAGTTAAGATTAACTTTATATCTTGTACCCTCCCTGCGTTAGTACTTTTTTTTACTTTTTCTTTCCCACCTTACAAATCAAATAATTATATTTATTTAGGAAAGATAAAACAACGCTCGCATTTACATGGAACTGTCAGTCTGGGAGGAGTTGACGTGTGACGTTTTGCCTACTGTCAGACGTCAATTCTTTTTTTAGTTCGGGTAAAGGTGTTTACATCTTAGGTAAATTTTAACTTATAATATATATATATAATTATATATATATTTTTAAATGTATTCCCATAGCAAGTATTATCTAAAATTAAGAAAGATGTCTGTTTAATTATTTATATAGTAATCTAGTGCATATTATTTATAACGTTCTGTTTGTTTTGATTTTAGTTATTTTTTTTTTTCTCTACCACTTCATCACAACCGGCAGATGGAGTAGACTAGTTAATTTATAAATTTACAATTTAATTTACATTTGTGCTTATTTATTTAATCTAGTAAATATTTTATATATACTTACTTCACATCATGAATTCTTCTGACTCTTCAGATGACCATTTTTCTACCTGCAGTGACGACACCAGTTTTGTTAGCATTCCGTCACTCTCTGAATTTCTTGTCTCTCATTTCTCTGATGTCCCAAGGAACCTCAACGTGGTTCATATTAACGCTCAAAGTATACCGGCTCATTTTCCTGACTTGCTGGCATCTTTTGACTGTACAAATCTTCACGCTATTCTTGTCTCTGAGTCCTGGTTAAAACCATGTCTTTCCTCTAACTCTTATCTCTTGCCTGGCTTCCAACTCATTAGAAATGATCGTACTGTTGGTAGGGGAGGAGGAGTCGCCATCTATCTCCGTTCTCATATACCTTTTACTATCGTCAGTTCCTCACCGCAACCCCCTCCACAAAATGCAGGTGAACACCTATTTATAGAAATAACTCTGCAGCATTCCAAAGTTTTATTAGGTGTTTACTATTGTCCTTCATTAAAAATTGATTTCTTCTCTTCTTTCGAAGTTGCCTTAGAAAACTTACTTCCCTTGTACAGTCATAGCATAGTCATGGGTGATTTCAACACTTGCTTACTTAAAAATAATTCACGTTCCTCTTCCCTCCGATCTGTCCTAGCTTCCAATAACCTGTCAATACTTCCTCTTAACGCCACCCACAACCTTCCTAGCTGTACGCCTTCCTTACTCGATCTAATTTTAGTTTCCTCGTCTCAACATGTCACCAAGCATGGACAATGCTCCGCTGATTCTTTTTCCTATCACGATCTTCTTTTCTTATCTTATAAAATTCGCTGTCCTAAACCTAAACCTAAGATCATACTTCAGCGCAATTTTCGTAGTATTAACCTTGAGAGCCTTCGAGTAGATGCGCTTAACATTGATTGGAGTACTGTCGTTGATGCCACATGCATTAATGATAAAGTAGAATTGTTCACGGACAAGTTAAAGCTCCTTTATGACGTACATGCTCCTATGAAACCAATAAAAATTAGACACCTCCCCTCGCCATGGCTTACTGACGAAATCAGGGGAATAATGGCGAAGAAAGCTGCGGCTCAATCTAGATACAAACATCGACCGAACATTGTTAATTGGGATAAATTCGTCAAAATAAGAAATCACTGCAACAAGATGTGTAGGAACGCGCAACGCCGACATATTCATAATTATGTTCAAAACGAAGATCCAGCTAAAGTCTGGAAATTCTTAAACTACTCACTAGGAATTGGTAAAACTCAACAAAATTGTCTCCCTAACGATATTAACATTAACTCTTTAAATAATCACTTCTCAACATCGTCGTCCAATTTTGATAGGACAAAAAAATCTATTACTTTACATTCTCTTTCATCTTTACCATTGCCTGACTATTCTCCCCTTGTCTTTTGTCAATTTTCTGCTTGTGATGTTAAGAAGAGTGTATTGACCATAACTTCCAATGCAGTTGGTAGTGATGGTATAAGTCGCAAAATGATCGTACCAATTATTGATGAGATTGCACCGATAATTTGCCATATCTTAAATTTCTCAATAGCCAGTGGCGTTTTCCCAACTTCTTGGAAAGCAGCCCAAATAATTCCTTTACCCAAAATAAGTAAACCCTCATCTTTTTCTGACTTTCGTCCTATTTCTATTCTCCCTTTTCTTTCTAAAGTCCTCGAACGTTTAGTGTACTACCAACTTAAAACTTTCCTTTCTAATGCTAACATCCTTAACCCTTTACAATCAGGCTTCCGCCCTGGTCATAGTACTACTACAGCGTTAGTGCATATCACTGATGATATTAGATTAGGCATGGAAGAGGGTAACGTTACAGTTATGGCTCTCTTGGACTTCAGCAATGCATTCAACACTGTTGATTTTGAAGTCTTGCTTGGTCTATTACACTCTCTTAACATATCTCCAAGCGCGATTGACTGGTTTCGTAGTTACCTGTTTGGTCGTCAGCAGCAAATTTGCGTAGATCAGCTACGTTCCTCTTGGTGTAACACAACTGCTGGCGTCCCACAGGGCGGCGTTTTGTCTTCATTACTCTTCACAGTTTTTATTAACTCTATCACAAATAAATTACTCTCTTTCTACCATCTTTATGCAGATGATTTACAAATCTATACGCAAGCTCCTGCATTAAACCTATCTGATGCCATAAACAGGATAAATCAAGATTTTATAAATATTTGTGACTGGAGTAAATCATTTGGACTAAGAGTTAACCCTTCCAAAACTCAACTAATTCTGATAGGCAGCTCAAAAATGATATCGAGAATTAAATGGGACCAACTTCCAAGTATACATTGTGATGGAGAGATAGTTCCATTCTCTGAAAAAGTTAAAAACTTGGGCATTTATATGGATCAAACATTATCTTGGGTTCCTCAATTGCAGGAGGTCAGCCGCAAAATGTTTGCTTCTTTAGGTTCGTTAAGAAGGCTGCGGAACTTTTTGCCAACTGCTACGAAAATTGCACTAGCTCAGTCCCTTCTACTTCCCATCCTCGACTACGCTGATGCCAGCTACCTCGATCTTACTGAAGACCTACTCAACAAACTTGAGAGACTCCAAAATATTTGCATCAGGTTCATATTTGGACTTCGCAAATATGACCATATCTCAGAATTTCGTCAAAAACTCAAGTGGCTTCCCATTCGTCTTCGCCGGGATACTCATATTCTATCTCTACTCTATAATATTCTTTTTAATCCTCATACTCCTCCTTACCTTAAAAATCGTTTTGTATTTCTTCACAATACACATTCGAGGGCCCTGCGGTCATCAGAGAATCTAAAACTAAAAATGCCTTCACACACCACACGATTTTTCGACAAATCCTTTTCGGTGCAAGCTGTACGCCTTTGGAACAATTTGCCTGAATCGATAAGACGATCTCAAACTCAGCATACCTTCAAAAACCGTGTAAAGGAGCATTTTCTCACTCTTATATCTAATTCTGTCCAAAATTAATAGCTTATTTTTCATTCATTTTCATTTTATAGTATCTGCTTTGCTTCATATTTATGTATCATTATGTATTTGTTAAACGCGTCACTATACCGTATCTTATTCTATCTTTCTGTATATTATTATTTTATTTCCTTTTCAGTATAAGTAAGTATTAATGTTACTATTTTTATTACCTTTTCTTTATAATTTTCTTTTCCGTTCCTACTACATATTATAAAAATATATAAATACAATATTACACTATTCAGTACACCACACAACATAAAAATTATATTACACATTTTCCATCCAAAGGTTGTCTGGAAGAAATCACTTCGAGTGATAAGACCGCCATTTGTGTCACCTAGTTTTTAAGATAATTCATGTACTTACCTGCTGTTTTGATTTTTATTTTGGTGTACAATAAAGTGATTAAATAAATAAATAAATATTATCAGTATACGCTATTTTTTTTTAATTCATTCAGAGGCATATCAGGAGAAGCTAAACGCTTAAATTATTGTTTATAGTATTAAACAAAAAGTAGTTTCCGATAGTACGCAGATTATAGGTTATCTATGTTGTTCAATTTACAAGGTTACTTGTCTTGTTTAAGATTGGATCAATTTATTTAAATTTAATTTAATTTCTCCCTATCATAACACATATTATCAATCATTCCTTGGTTACCAGAACCTACCCTTCCTTATGGCGTAAAGCATACGTAATTGCACTACCCAAAACTCAAAACCCTTCTCTTCCTCATGATTTTCGGCCTATTTCTATTCTTCCTTTCTTATTTAAAGTCTTAGAAGCCTGTGTACACAAACAACTTTCCTCTTTTGTCCACAAAAATAATCTTTTAAGTCCCTTACAATCTGGTTTCCGACCAGGGCATAGTACTGTATCAGCACTTTTAAAAGTAACAGGGGATATAAGACAGGGTATGGAAGACACAAAAATCACTGTGCTGGTCTTAATTGATTTTTCGAACGCTTTCAATACAATTAGTCACGACATCCTGCTCGCCATACTTTCCTACAACATGATCTCCTCTGAAGCATTGGAATGGTTTTCAAGTTATCTTCAGGGACGTCAGCAGTCGGTGCGCAACGAACAATCTCTTTCGTGTTGGTGTGACATCGGCTCCGGTGTTCCTCAAGGCGGTATTCTTTCACCTTTGTTATTCTCAATTTTCATCAATCTCATTTGCTCTCATCTTCATTGTTCGTATCACCTGTACGCTGATGACCTGCAAATTTACGCACAGGCCGATGTTGATTCATTACCTTTGGCAGTCAACAAAATTAACTCAGACCTTGAGCAGATACACAACTGGTCACAGAGGTATGGATTGTCTGTAAACCCTAACAAGTGCCAGGCCATACTTGTGGGTAGCCAGCGTATGATTGCAAGAACAGACGTATCTTCTCTCCCTCCTATTGAATTAAATGGCATTGTAATGAATCTGTCTGCGTCTGTTAAAGATCTGGGTTTACACATAGACACGACTTTGAGCTGGCACACTCAAGTGACTAACTTGTGCAATAAAGTAACTGGCATTTTGCCAGCCTTTTACCGTTTAAAAAATTTTCTTCCAACGCAAACCAAAGCAATGCTTGTGCAGACTTTGATTTTTCCTATAATTGACTATGGTGATGTGTGCTACTATGACCTGAATGCAGATCTTCTCAACAAACTTGACCGGCTTCTCAATAACTGCATTCGTTTCATATACAATCTTCGTAAGTATGATCACGTGTCTGCTTTTCGCTTTGAGCTGCAATGGCTGTCTATTCGTCAGCGACGCAGCATGCGTGCTCTCACTACTCTTTACTCTTTTCTTACTTCTCCTACTCCTCGTGCCTATTTAGCTCCTTACTTTCAGTACCTTTGTTCTACTCACAACCTCAATCTGCGATCCTCTAATAACCTTCTACTATCATGTCCCTCTCATAACTCTGACTTTATTCATTCCTCTTTCCCAGTTCAGTCTATTCTTCTCTGGAATGCCCTGCCTCAGGAAATCAGGATGTCAACTACTCGTCAAATATTCAAATGTAGAGTGCGTCGTCTTCTGCTGAACAAACCTTAGCAAAACTGTACCTATATTAGATCATTGGCATATATATATATTTATTTATATATGTTTATACTTATTGGGTAAATATTTATTTGCTGTTTATTTGTGTATAAATTGGTTAGGTATGTATGTATGTAGTTTATTAAGCAGTATAAGTATGTTTATATTACATTACTCACTATTTTCGTTTTTTTTTCTCATATAAATGATTTATTTTACATTAACACCTACCACATATATCTCTGCATCACCCAAGGTTGACTGGAAGAGAATGCCTTAGGCATTAAGTCCGCCTTTGTACAAATTTGTAATAAAGTGTTAAATAAATAAATAAATTTAATATTACTTATTAGTATTTTACAAACAGATAAGTAGAGTCACTTATTAAGCTCAGTATTCTTGTTTTGTTTTCGTAAAGATAATACCTGCAAACATTTCCTCAGTGTGTTTTTACGACAACTAAAATTCATCAAGTTCATATTCCTTTTTTGTCACTACAAAAAAGAGATTAAAATTTTAAAAATATAATACATAAGAAGATTTAATCCGTAAGCGAGAAGAAGTCTTTGTGTAAATCTGTGTCATAAACAACGTTTTTTTTTTATTTACAGTATTAATTAATCAACTAAAGCACTTTATAACAGATACTATAAAGTTGTTTTAAGTAAAAAAAAAAATATTTTGTACTTATCTACGCTTTTTATATCACATTTTGCAAAAAAAAACCTTTACACAATGTTGTGAAAAGTAATTAAGCCATCAAAAAGAGATAATGTGACAATAATAACGTAGATACCGTGACCCTCTCATTTGAAACTCGTTGCAAATGTGTGTGTTTTGGGGATCATTTCCATCGTAGCTACTGCTAAGCCAGTAAATGATAATGTAATATTTTTAAAGAAAATCTAAACGCAATTACTGTGCGATTAGATAAGATGCATAGATAGTTGTGAAAACGGCGAAAGTTGGTAACTCAAATGATCAATAAACTGGTGAGTAATAAATCACAACTGCCTTTAAACTAATCAGCGTATGAGGGCTTAGTTATTGGTATAGCTTTATTATTCAAGTTTCTAAACATAAATATTGTATAATACATATATCTTTAACAAGCACTCTCTATCTATCTACTGCATACTGCATGATATTATTCGCTACGAATTTAAAATTCGAGTAGTTGCGATTTTACGAATATGTAGTTATAATGACTTTTTTTAGAAATACATGAAAATATTATAGTTACTTCAATCAAAATATTATGTACATACTTGCGAATGAAGTTAATGTTTTAATGTCAAGCTTTATTGTACTTAAGTATATATTTTTTTTTAATTTTATAGGTACATTAAAGTTGTCATGTATTATGCTGATTATGTTAACTCATTATGGCATATACTAGTATGGCGTCGGGACATTATTGATACAACAGTTCCGCGATGTTGGTGTGAGGTGACCGGATCGTTGTTTGCACTGCTAATGGCTGTTGTCCCTACATTACCTTGTTAGTTATCAAATGGGCGAGCATTTACATGATGATTACATTAAAATGATTAATTTTATGTTTAAAATGGCTTCATAGCTGTTAACTATGTAGTAGATACAAGCTTCGATATCTCTATATTTTAATTAAATGAATACGTATTACAAACATAATACAAAAATACCACCTCCTCTAAATTACTTATTTTTTGTTTCTAGTTATAAGAATGTTCACTGAAAAACATCACTTATTTATATTTAATTAATACTATATTATAACAGTCTCATAAAATACAACATAATATATATTATAATTTCAGAGATAAACATATTTATTCAAAAGTAAGAGGTAAGTATTGTATAATAAAATTCAAGATCAAGATAATCGCCATAAGGAATAACAAAAAAAAATATTTATCATAATAATAAACATTGAAAACTGAACGTTATAATGATATAGCAAAACGTTGATTGTAATCTGTACAAACTTGTAGCTGTAATGATAAATGTCTGCCGGGTGTCCGCTACGTACGGGATTTACACCAGGGAACTCACAATCCTATTTCATTCAGAAAAAATGACATGGGTAGCCGTGAAATAAAAATGATAATAAGATCGTGAAATCGTGACACATTTTGTGAATGCAATAAAAAAAGTTGTTTGCATGCAGGTAGGTAGGTACTTGGAATAGGATGTGCGGTTCGTCATCATAATATCGCTCTACATTGTAGCATGAATCTCAATAATCGACACTAATTAAACAATGTTAATCATATAGTAATAAATTGAAGATTTATTATAAGCTAAGATAAGTTAAAGAACCTACAATGTTTAAGAAAAGAGAAAGAGCCCAACCAAACTTAGCGTGCGAATTCACAATAAGGCAATGTAAATTAAAATAATTTAAAGATTTTGAGCACTCACACACTAGCATATTACCTATAGATACAAAAATACTTGTGTACCCCTAAACATTTAGCAAAGCCTCTTGAAAAAGGCAGTTCTGAATGTTATTTTAATTCAGTATCCTCGCAACAATTTCCTTCTTTTTAAGACTTGATGTGCACAAAGCGGTACACGGTACTAAAGAATTTTCTTAAAAAAATTAACCACTTTCGCTAAACGGACAAAAACTAGGTATGCAAATCTGCAAACGCTTCCTATATTATGTGAAATAATTTTCACTTTCGAACAAAAAAGGTATCGAAAAAAAAACACCATGGAGTTTAATAACTGTGTCGATGACCCAGCGATGAAAGTATGTTGGCTTTTAACAAACCGAACGTACATTCGTACACATTAAATATGAATCTTATTGCGACGCAACAGATATTATTATCGATTAGATAGTATATCTAAAACATGGTGCGTATGAAAAAGAAGTCACAAAAAATTAGACGAGTACTATGATGAATGAGTCAGATGGTCGTGCTCAGAGGTGAACGGAGATAGAAAGGAGTTATGAATTACACTTAAACTTAATAAATTATTTTACTATACCTAAAAAACATGTTATACGTCCCACTTACTAAATTAAAACAGGGATAAAAACTAATTCACAGATTATTCGGTTTTCTTGTGCACAGTTTAAGACCAGGCGCAAATGTGCTACCGACCACAGCCACTGGTGGCCAGCGACAGCTACTTTTAACACACTTTTTCATATATTTTGTATAGACTCGCTACAAATACAAAATATATGAAAAAGTGTGTTAAGTGGCCGTCGCTGGTCACCAGTGGCTGTGGTCTGTAGCACATTTGCGCCTGGCCTAAAAAACGCTAGACCTCAACGCGGTAATGATGCTAAGACGTTCATAATCGGGCAAGCAGTTTTTTTTTGTAGAAACTTATACTTAAATCCCGTGTTAGCATCACACAGACAGTGAAATTATCATATTCAACCATTACGCATTTTTTCTTAAGAAAAATCGCGAAATTCGATGGCAATTTACAATTGATATACAGATGAATCGAATACTTAAGTGAACAATTATAATTTTACACGTATTTGTAACTAAGATAAGTGACATATTTATGTACATCATTATTTAGAAAGACGACGTTAATTGCTTTTAAATTCGCTCGCAGTCCAGAGTGTCCTCGCCGAGCGTGATATGAAATGGTAAAGACAGATGCGATGTAAATTAGTTGAGAAACGAGACGACTTCTTTTAGCTAACTACGCGACAACTAAATAGATATATGCTATTTCATGATGTGCTGAAAATATAACTTAATTCTTAACTATTTTTTTACTTAAAACGCCATCTATTAAAAACCGTACATAACTAGGAAGCATGTGACTTTGGTACAATAGAAAACATTTCGCGACAATTCGTCGTCGACTAATTAATGAGACAGTATTTTTATTTCAGTCATTTACTTTTATTATTTGATTTTATTGCAAGAAAATTTTTCAAATATTTTTATAGTATTTTTATAAAAGGTCTTTGTCAATTTTTTATTTTGCACAAATTACCCTATACCTAGCTCATGAACTAAAAAGATAGCATGTACATATTTACAACAGCAAAAAGAACAGAAGCTCTAACTAAGACAGAAGGATCTCTAGGTATACTTATCGTCTGAATTATTATGTGTAGTTATGACATGTTACTATAATCGGTCCGTTGATGAATATTTAATTAAACTGTCTGGGTATGTATAATCAGGGTCAACGTATTGATTAAGCTTGAAAAATACTAATAGCTATAAATGTAAATATCGATATTAGATAATAAACGAACATCAATGTCCCCCACAGTCTTCTCTGATTTATACAGGAAAATTTGTTCGTAGTATTACTAAGTCTATTTGTTTAAACATCTAAAGATATAGTTAAAATATTATAAATAGTACACTATATATAGTCCTTAAGAGGGTTCTACATGTAATATGCATGTTACACTAAACTATGTAAATAATGTATGAAAATAATCTTAAAATGAACCATTAACACCAGGGTGCATTCTGTCTAAAATATTTACTAACTTTAATAACTATGCTGGTACGAATGTCGTATATTCAAGCCAGCCAGCCTGCTCATAAAATCTAACAGACAGACTTTGAAGTCTACTGACTGTAAACTCAATGCGAATTATAATCTCAAAACAAGTTACTAATTTCAAAGTTATGAATAGAAAATTCATTTGCTAATATTTGTCCTTAGGTCGTTGTTAACTTTACTGTGTAAATTCATATCCAATACATTAAATTTATTTAAAACTAAAAAGGCGGAAGCAAAACTGTAATAATAATGAATATTCATATGTTAAAGAATTCATCATTGAGCTGTTGTAGTTTGCAATTTCGACAATTGACGAAAGCTGGACATCGGACGACCTCTGTGCGTCGAGGTCGCACGGAAATAGCTCCTACTCAACAGACTACTTACATCTCAATGAAAATTTATTAGCTTTTAACTTTGTCCAGAGACTTTTAGAATACCGTGTACAGTCACGAGCCATAATTATGTACACATTTTCAAATTTTCTAAACTATCTGCACGTTTATCTAGACATTACAATATCAAAATGAATTCGTAATTTAGAAGAGGTTCCGTACAGTTTTGAATTAATCTTCGAATTTTCAATTTTGGATTGGCAGAACTTTAGATAACTGGTTTACAAAATGCGAAAATGTGTACCTACATATTATTGCTCGTGACTGTACCTATAAGAGTTCAAGTTATTACATAATGCGACTGCAATGCGTAGGTATATACTTACGTAGTACGGGGGTAATGTGGACGTGAACGTCAGGTTTATATCTCAAAGTAACGAGAGTTCGGTAACGGCGCCAAGATTCTTTCACGGGGAACAGAATCAGTTTTAGCCATTTTTATACAATTTATGAGTAAGTCATTTTATTAATATTTGCATAAGTTTAACAAGTTCGAAAGACGAATACTCACACTGGAGAAATACTTTTAGTATGTGCTATTTACTTAATTACGGTAAAAATAAACAGAATTCTAATATGAGTATTCATTCACTGCAATGTAATATGCATTCCAGTTGATTAGCAAAGTGCTTCTATAAAACAGGTAGGTATTACTACGAGTATAACAATGAACCTGCGTGGGCTGAATGTTTATCTGCCCAACTAATATAACCCTTTTCATGTATTTTCCCACCAAATACTTTCTAATGGCGATCAATGTTCAAATGACGTCATTACCAAAACGTTTGATTCTTACATTCCGCATTTAAATGTTCATTGGATGCTACAATAGGATCTGCGGTATTTACAAATTAAAATTCCCGACGTATTCCGGTGAAGCACAGAATGTACCAATTTTATTAAGTATTATTTCAATATAATCCATTATTTTGATCACATATTTTTAAACTCGTGAAATTATTAGAAAGACAATAAAATATATTGTCTGTCTGATAATTTCACAATATTATTATAAAGTATCCGTGTAGTTGATACGATATGCTATCTACGTGCAATAGATTACAACAGAAGCATCCCCGAAAATATTTTACGCATCTTCGGAATTTTCATATTTACAACCCTTGGAATAAACTTTATCCTGCCTAGTTCGCTCAGACGGTGCTAAGAATGCTCTGTCATGTACAACGCATAATATAATTTATACTCATAAGTCGAATATTTCTGTAAAATAGAAACAAATAAAGTAACTTACTTTAAAACGCACCCGTGCAAATATACCTATTTGTCATTAATGAACGAATAATAAGGATAAAGCTAGAAAATTGTTTATAGGATTGCTCCTGTCGCTTTTGTTCTTTACGTAACAAGTTTTCTTGTAATCGTAAAGACGCATTCAATAAGTCAAGATAAAACTGCTTTCTTGGAATAAGATTAATCCTTTCGCGTCACAAGTATTACCTTTCTATTACTTGTACAACGAACAGGAAAATGTATTATTTTGTCAAGATTCAATTTGGTGTCATATTATTCGGATTTATTCTTAACGACCTTATCTTGATAATAGATACTTTTACATCTTAATTACTTTCAAGGTACCAATTAGTACTGGCGTTCTCGCCTTAAAGATTACATGAAAGGGGGTGCATTGATCTGTAGATTAGACATTTATTACGATAATCTTATTTTAAGTACATACCTACTCATGAATTCTACCATGCCTGATATAAAGTTACGAGCAAAACCAGCACATTACCTATGTCGCTAGTAAAGTGCACTATATTTGGAAAGTTCATTATATGATAATAAAACAATCTACTAACTATCTCTGAATACATTGCCACAATGAAAAAATCAGGAAGTAGAAAGTTAATTCATTTTGTCTATAAACGCATTTTAATTAGCTAAGAAACTGTAGGTATATAAACTCACTTGAACATTATTATATCAAAAAAATATTGACTAACAACCTCTTAGAATTGTTGAATAGTGTTTAACTACAGCACAGAGACTGGTATCCCATCAGAGCAGCCTAGGCCTAGAAAGCGACAGTGATTAGTTGCGCAAGCGCCGAATTGCAAGCGAGCGGTCATTGACCGGCGCCGGCGAAAGTACGGTACCTAAGTATTGCTGTCTAATTAGATCTTACGTGCACTCCACGTGAACATCGGTACATCATTGGAGAATCACACAGATGCATTAGGTATAATGTATAAATAAATTTATATAAGTATAAATATGATTCATTACTTGGTATCTAATGCATAGTCTAATTAGATGAATACAGAACATAAAAATTTTGCCAAGAAAATATTTTAGGTATAATATTTAAATATGTAATAGTCCATTGACAACAACTAAAAATAGCGATAAACTATTATATATAGATTAATTTTGAAACTATGTGTTTTAATAATAAATCAGTCATGATAATAATAATACAGTAACATCATAGCAACACACATACAGAATACAACTGTTATAAGTTTTCTGAACTAAGTTTAATCAATGATCTAATATAACATTTATTAGTAATCACAATGAAAGCTATATGGGTTATTCTAAGTTAAGAAGTACTTTCGACGGCAACGACAAAAAAATATATATTTTTTTCAATAAACTTTATAAATAACTTATTTATTACTTAAAACTAAATGCTTCCTACGTGGTCACTAAAATTTATTGCAGAAATGTACGTAATTTAGTCACAATAAGCTCTAATATGTGAAAAATGTCTCTCCCCTGGTCTGTCCCATAACCGACTTTATTTGTAAATCAGTAATTATGAATGTATTAAAATTCAATATTACGAATTAGATACTATCTTTGTGCCGGAATCGACGGTTTGCGAGGTTGAAGACTGCAGGCAGTATCTCTCAAGGTATCATAAACCACTAACTATACTAACCCAAAATATTCGTAGCATATATAAAAATTTTGACAGCTTCGGCATTTTTCAAAGTAGATTAAACATTAATTGCGACATAATAGTCTTCACGGAATGTTGGCTATCAAACAGACTACAAAGCGGACTCCCGCCATTAGCAGGTTACAACTCACACTATAGCACTTTAAACCACAATCAAAATGATGGTTTAGGCGTTTATGTGAAGAAATCATTAAACTTCTCGGTCGACGAACCCGCTATCCAGGGTGGTAACTGTTTAATTCTCAAATTCGGAACAGATACAGTAATTATAGCCGTGTATAGGTCGCCCTCTTATAGAAATTTAGACCCCTTCAATTTTAGTTTAAACCAAATATTACAATCTTTATCTAGCTATAAGAATATCATAGTAACTGGCGATATTAACATAAATATAAACTCTGAATTTAGTGACGTAGGAACCCAAAACTACCTAAATTTATGCTCATTCCATGGTCTCGTCGCGGGACATAGCCTACCGACTCACCAAAGCGGTTCTTGCCTTGATCACATGATGATTAAATCAAAATACAAATTTATTACCCTTGTAACAAATTCCACAATAACTGACCACCACGCTGTCCTACTAACTCTAAATTTAATGCTACCTAAGCTAAATCGCACCGTAACAACATCAGTACTTAACACAAACAAACTCGAACTAGATTTGCGTCATATAGACCTTAACCCAGTTTACAATTCTGCTGACGCGGATTTGTCACTAACATACTTAATAACAAATGTTCAAACCGCAATATTGCAAAATACAACAACAAGTAAAATTAAAAACAAATTTAATAATTTTAAGCCTTGGATTACTCCAGGACTTATTCGGTGTATGCGACACAGGGATAAGCTGCATCAGAAGGCTAGACGTTTTCCGAACGATCTCAACCTACAATTAATTTATAAACGGTACAGGAATTTTTGCAATAATCTCCTAAAAAGATTAAAAATGAATTTTGATAGAGACGAATTACAGCGTGCGGGTAATAACAGCAAGAAAATTTGGAAACACATTAAAAATGTCACTTACTCCTCAAACCAGTGCGAATCTGTTTCGACTTTATTACTTACTAATACTACACCGCTTTTATCCGTTAACACAATAAATAACTATTTTGTAAATATTGGGAAAAACCTCGCACAACAGGCCCAAAACAAAATCTCTAGCACAGCACCCTCCCGTCCTCAAAGCACTCACAACTGTCACAATTTCAAAAGCTTTGTAATGCTGGACACAGACGAAAACGAAGTATCTCAAATTATTTCAGGACTAAAAGACGACTGCGCAACCGGCTGGGATAATATTAGTACTAAGATTCTTAAACGATTTCGCAATATTCTAGTCCCTCCTTTGACCCATATTTTTAGAAAATGTCTCTCTGAAGGATGTTTCCCTAAATGCCTAAAAAAGGCAATAGTAATACCTATCTATAAATCTGGAAACAGGGAATCACTAACAAATTACAGACCGATATCGTTACTTTCTTCAATATCTAAAATACTAGAAAAAATTATAAATAGTAGATTAGTAAAATATCTCGAAAAAAATTGTTTACTTTCGGCAAATCAATTTGGTTTTAGAGCTAAATTATCCACAGCCGACGCGGTGCACGACTTGACAAACTACATTACAGAAGAACTGGGCAGAGGGAACCAATCCTTGGGAATATTCCTTGATATTGCCAAAGCTTTCGATACTCTATCTAATTCGTTACTTCTGACTAAATTAGAAACACTTGGTATCAGAGGCACGCAGTTGAAAATCCTCGCGGACTACCTAAATGATCGGTACCAATGTGTAAAAATAGACAACGTTACTAGCGACTATCAAAGAGTTCCCAATTTTGGAGTCCCTCAGGGTAGTTTATTAGCACCAACCCTCTTCCTTATTTATATTAACGACCTCTGTAATTTAAACATAAAAAACTGTAAAATAGTATCGTATGCCGACGACACAGCCTTAATTTTTTTTGGACAAAACAAACAAGAACTATTCGACAACGCACAGTTAGGTTTTAATTCTGTGAACAACTGGCTTGTCAGCAATTTACTGACGTTAAACACTGACAAGACAAAATATATTCACTTCACAATGCGGAAGTCCTCTATTAACACTCATAGCACTAATCTACACGCGCATCACTGTAATACTATCACTCCAGGCTATGCTTGTAACTGTCCAGCTATCTTACGCACTAACACTATAAAATATCTCGGGATCACAATCGACGACACCCTTTCTTTCAGACAACATATAGAGGGGTTGTCAAAGAGGTTAAGAAAACTAATATTTATCTTTAAAAAAATACGAATAATAGCAGATCCAAAACTGATTTTGCAAGTTTACTCTGCTCTTTGTCAATCCTTAATATTTTACTGCATTACTTCATGGGGCGGAGCTTTAAAAACAATATTGATACCACTCGAACGGGCCCAGAGAGCAGTGTTAAAAGTAGCACATTTCCATCCCTTTCTATTTCCCACCGACCTTTTATACAAATCCTGCAACGTGTTGACGGTTCGCCAACTATTCATCATGCGGTTAGTACTAAAACAGCACACTCAGCTTCCATACAATAATGTCGTAACTAACAAAAGACGGAGAGATATAGTCTGCAGCTCACAATCAGCCTCTAAACACACTTATATTAGAAGATTTTATGTATTTTTAGGCCCATACCTGTACAACAAATTAAATAAAAAAATATGTATTTATAATTTAAATTACTTTAATTGTAAAAATAAACTATACTCATTTTTACATAATTTAACGTATGACCAGACAGAGACTCTGCTAGCTGTATGTAAATAAATTTTATTATCACGTAGTTTTGTAAGTCTATATGTATAACTGTAATTTATTGTTTATAATTCATTTTGTCTAGTTAAGCACTTAATATTATAATCTAATCTCCACAGTACCTGAAATACAGGTTTTACCTAGTTCAGGTAACTAAAATAAATGTGAACTAATTATGTAAAATTCATATACCATGTAAATTCTAGCTCATAAGTTTCCTGAATAAACATTATCTTATCTTATCTTATCTTAATAATTATTTTAAATTATTTAATTTTACAAGGACAGTAAACTTAGTAATAGTATCCTACAAGTAAAAGTGCTTTTATTCCAATTCTTTAAAAAAAATATGAACACCAAAATTTGTCCACCGTGTTTCGCGTCTCGTCCCCTGGTCTTTTGTTTTCGTTCAAAAATCAGTTCTGCTTTCCTAGTCTGCAGAAGTTGTGACCATGAATGCACAGTGTGTAACGTAAAGTTACCAGCAAGCGGCGCATAAGCAACTGCGCCGCCTTATTGCTGGCCATTTCGATCACGCCACTAGCTGGGTGCAGAAATGTTTAGTGAATGCAGTCTTTCCTCTGGTAAGTTTTCCATTGCCATTTTTTGTTAAAATACCAACATATACATAAATATTTATTACAAATAGTGTATACATTGTTACATTTGTGTGTGAATCACGTGCGTGAAATACCTTTACGGCTAATTTAGATTTCTATCGAAAATATACCTAGTCGGGTCGTAAGTTCTGTCAAAAACTTTTAATGTGATTAATGATACAGTTTTTGATAATTGTTTAAAAATTATATATGAAATGAAAGGTAATTAAATGCACAATCCAAATTTATTTACATTATTCAAAATGCCCTCCCCCATTTTGAATACATGCCCGTAATCGACGCGGCCAGTCGTCGATCGCAGCACGCACCACATTCATGTCTATTTCTGCCGCTGCTTTAACCAGAGATGCTCGGAGAGACTCCAAATTCTGATGAGGTTTAGCACAGACAATCTCCTCCAAATGTTGCCATATCTTGTAGTCCAGTGGATTTAGATCTGGACTAGAAGAGGGCCTGAAGTTAATTCCTCGGGCGGTCAGCCAGTCTTGCGTGCTTCGTGCCCTATGAGCTGGCGCAGAATCCTGCTGGAATATCCAGTGTCTGTTTTCGAACATTGTTTGGGAAAGAGGTTCCACTATGTTCGTTAGGACGGTATTTTGGTATACAACGGCACTGGTTTTTACACCTTTTTCACAAAAAAACACCTCAGTTAATCCTGTATAGGAGACTCCAAGCCAAACCATGATTGACGAAGGATAATGCCCACGCTGCACCCTTGGAATACGCGCGCTTGCTTCTTCACTGCTATGGGCATACACTTTGTCATTTTGTTTGTTGTAGCTTTCTTCGATGTTAAAAATTTTTTCGTCGGAAAACAAAATTTCGCGGTATTTTTTTCCCGCGTACCGCCTTAACAAAGCTCGGGATCTTTCCAGCCTAATTTTTTTCAAACGCTCATTCAAAAAATGTCCGGTCTTTTTACGATAAGCTCGTAGTCCTAGGTCTTCATTTAACACTCTTTTAATCGTGGTTCTGCTTAGGCCCATCTGAAGAGCTAAGATTTTTTGCTTCCGGACGGGATTTCGTTGAATTCGCGCCTTCACGGCTTTGATGACCGCTGGTGTCCTAACTGTGCGAGGTCGGCCGCTCCTCTTACGATCTTCGAAGCTTGAATCTTCAGTGTACCGTTTGATAGTGCGATAAACAAACCGTAGTGTTATTTTCAATTTTTTCAGAAAGTTGAAAATCTCTGTTGGCGCGTAACCACAGCGGTGCAACGCGATAACCGCGACTCTATCTTCCTTTTGCGACCACTCCATATTTGAAAATGAATAAAAATGATTACTTTCTTTATATTTGAAAAGGGCGAATGTTCTATTTTTAAAATTAGTCGAAGCATATGTGGCCAGTATTCGAAGATAAAAAAAATATGGATGTGACAGAACTTACGACCCGACTAGGTATTTCCCCTGGCGTATTTCCCCTGGCTCTTTTGATGGCAGGGGAGATACTTAATATCCAGGGGAGATACATTTTTACGTGTTTCCATTAATACTTCTAGTTTTCTCTACGCCTTTACTTGGCGTTATGCTTACCGTAGCTTTAAAATACAATATTAAGTTCTTTTTTACAGAAAATAATACCGACATAACGAAAAAATTGGGATCTACTAAAGATTTAGAGACTTTTTCAGGAATACTAAAGGTTCACCAAGTTACCGGTTGTGTATTGCCTAATATTGAAAAGTTTGAGCTGCTTCTGTGACTCGTCATTTTCAATTGGGTACTTTGGATTATCCACAAAGACATGCTAACATAAAAGGCATTATCTTGAATTAGGACAAAGTTGTCACCAACAAAACCAGCATAAATATGGAACGACGTGGTCCCCCAGGATTTCTTCAATGTACCGATCTGCAGTCAATCCCCTCACATGGCGGCCGGTTTCAATGAAAACCAAGTCGACGCACCCTGCAGGAGCCACCTCCATACGCAACAGCATTGTGCGTATCACTCTCCTGGCCTTCTATACACTCTTCTTCTTCTGTCACTACCATGCAGACATAGATCTTCCGTCCAATCGACGTGTTCTCTCGCAAAACGAATACGAGCTGCTCGATGCGCTGTAGTCTGTAGTCGATTTGGAACCTGTTGCTGGTCTTTTTGGAATCAGGGTTACCAGCTACCTTGAGTCTTCTACTCACAGTGCGAGAACTGACAGTTAGTCTAAGCGTTTATCGGGGCTCCCGTTGGATTTGAACCCCGTCGAGTGAACAATTTCGCAGTGAAGTACTAACGATGAAAAGATCGTCTCTTTTTGAAGTGGATCCTTTTCTACCTGGACCTCTTCTTTGATCAAAGCCACCAGTCTCTTGGTACCTTTGGAAAGAAAGAAAGAAAGAAAGAAAGAAAGCGTTTATTTTGGCACACACACATGCGGTACATTCACAGAAATATAAGAAAAGAAAAAAAATTACACAAAAAATCATAGGCACTTAGTGGTAGTAAACATAAACATCATCGACTCAGTCACACTACACCCGCACACATAGATCTCACAGATCCCACAGTATACCTACATAACGCACAGCACGACACGATGCTCGGGAGTGCGAGAAGAGAGAATATGAGACGCAGCTCAGTTCGTGTGCGACTCCCGACCAGCGCGCCATGCCGCGCGATGGTTCACACTTCACGCGATGTTATACTTAATGTAATAGGTAGGCCGGGTCGTCTCGGTCAGTCTCTAGTTATGCTAAATAAGTATTTAACTTAGAATCTAATGCAGGTTAAGTGAGACATAAGTGAGTGTGCAAGTGCGGACCTGGGTTCAGTGCGAGCTATGACAACACAGTAGTCAGTCAAAGGTGGCATGTCTCGTACTTCTGCACGATAGGTACATTAGTACTTAAGATAATAAGTAATTAACTCCGCCAGACTTGTTGTGGCAAACTCATCCAATATAAATTATTAATTGGCCGTACAAATAGGTAAGTGCTTATATTTTTTACTTATGTAATGTAATTACATATAAGTAGTATTTATTTAAACAAAAGAACAACAAGGAAAATCTACTTTCCTATTCCATTTGGCTTGTTCTTACTCCATTGACTGGCTTATATTCAGAGTACGAGCCACTTGTCGTTTACTCATGCCTTGTTCCAACAGTGTAACTGCTTGAGCCGCTACTTCTGATCTTGTGTCCATTTCTAAGGGGAAGTTTTATTGCTTGAATATTCTGGGGAAGTGTACCTGTTGACATTTCACGGTCAACTAATAAAACTCATAGGTTGTGGTCGCCTTTAATATCCCCTGAAGTCGTAAGAGTATTTAAAAGAGTATTTTTAGTTTTTGTTTCTTTTTATTTAATTATTGCCTATTAATAGTAAAGTTATATATTAACTTTAAAACTTTCGTGTTTCATTATCACTTATTATTAATAACTACACGGGTATTAAAGTTATATAGACCTATACTTAGGTAGTTTTGTTTTGATAGTCAAGAAAAATAAATATTTTTTAAGTTTATGTTACTCAAAAGAAAATTTTTAGTTTTTGTTTCTTTTTGTTATTGATTTTCATAGGAAACATTTAATTTTATAGACAAAAAAGATTGTAAACAAATGAAAAGCCTGATTATAAATAATTCATATTATAATAAATAAAGATGATACCTAAAAATAACCATGTTTATTATGTTTATCTCTTCCCTGTTCATAAAGTATCCTCCCCTGTACACCTTGTCTCTCCCCTGTATGGTGTATTTCCCCTGGTCACTTATAAAACGTAATAAAATCAACAAATTGACTGGCCACTTTGTAAACGTTTTAAACGTAGCAGTTTACATTAAAAAAATGTATACTTAAGTAAAAATATATAAAAAAAACCCGTGCCGCCATTTCATACAACGAATTACCTCTTAACTTAGAATGACCCATATTCTTTTAGCCTTACATGAGTGTTCAAAACATTTTACCATTGAAGAGAATCAAAACAAATAATTTCAAATAACACAGCATCACATAATGATGTCAACTTGTGCCAACCACATAAAAGTCTAAATTCAAAATGTAAGCACCATTATAACTTTCTATAAAATAAATTTATATCTAGTAATAAAAACTTGTGCACTTTGAGAACCCGATGCACTTTGAGAACAGATCAAAAGCTAAATATTCTTCTCCTGTCCTTTTGCCAAGAAAAGAGCTTTCTTGACATAATACTGACAGAATATCTTACAAGAACAGCCTTTTAACTTATGTTTATAGAATCGCAGTAAGGTTTTTAATTTTTCTTGCAAAATAAGAAGATTATAAAATATGTACTTTTTGCTACTTTAATATTTAATATTAGCTTGTTATGTAATACTTTAGCATTGATAATAAAAATAAGTTTTTAACCTGCTCTTCTAGCATAGATCTTCTATGTTGTCAAAATTATGTCTAAACTTTACTGTAAAAAGCTAAATTAGTATTTATTCATAGACATAGTACTAACCCAACATGGCACAAAGTTTAATCTGCGAGTGATATGCATAATTTTTATGAAAATAGAGTTATTTTGGAAAATTCAGTATTGTCTTACATTACAAATACAAATAAATACAAATACAAATAGTTTATTCACATAAAAGTTTTACAAATTATGCTTGAATTCTCTGATCCCTGAGGTAGGTAGAACCTGTGTTACAGGATCTACCTACCTCAGTGTCTTCTCCCATTAGTATGTATTATATTTGTTAGAATAAAGTTTTAATTACATTGTACCCATATCATTAATCAATAAATGCATAATGCAAAGTGGATATTGTTTAAAATTATAGAACTGTCCATGTCAGACCACTTTGAAATAATTTGAATCTTGCTCAAGGTGGGTCAAGCAAGATCAATAAAAAAATCTAAACATATTATAAGTAGGTACCTAATATATTTTAGCTATTATGTGCACCTAAAATATAAATAAAATAACTCAATGGCATGGCAATTACTGCCTACCCTGCATGAGGATCTTTGAATTCTTAAAGATAATAAAACCTGTGGTCAAAATAATAAAACTCCAATTAAAATTAAATGTCAGTTATAGAAACATCTAAAAATGATGCTATAGAGTTTGTTATGCTAGCACCTAGGAAGCGGTGGTAAAGTTTGAAAAACTTTTAATATGTAAACTTAGACTAAGTAGATTTAAACTGATGTCAATAAGGGCGCCTTCAAATTTGCCGCTAAGTGTCGCGCGGAGGCAGCGCGACTGCAGCGCTGCGGTCGCGCTGTTTTGTAAATTCATAGAGATAAAAAACGCGCGACTGCAGCGCGACTGCAGCGCTACGCCCGCGCTGCGTCTCCGCATTCGTTCATCGATCGACTAGTGTTGTTTAGAATACTTTTTCTTTTTAATAGTAACACTACGAGCAGTGTATTTTCGTCTGAGTCCATCGTAAAACTAAAACACAACACTACCATTCTCAAACCTAGCGACGGCAGCGCGACCGCAGCGCTGCAGTCGCGCTGCCTCCGCGCGACACTTAGCGGCAAATTTGAAGGCGCCCTAAGTTATTATTTTGTAACATTATGTTGAAAAATAAAGAAACTGAAACTGAGTGCAGTTGAGCATCACATCTATAAACATTAACTTTCACAAGATTGAAGATTAGATCAGATGCCATTGAGAAGATATTAAGATTAATTAAAGAACTTTCATATTGGTATTGATTTACTTTACCATAAAAAAAAGGTTTATTTTTTCCGAAGGCATTGCCAAACCACTCTTATAGTTTGAATTTCACACTTTTAATGTTGAAGGAAAGCCAATCACCCTGGCCAGATAATTGGAGGGCTTCTCATTATGTTTTCCATCTTAGTAAAATGTTAGAACTTTTTTCTTGACATGGCACATAGAATGTAGGTACAATATAAGTTCTTAATTGTACTCTTTAGATTGAGGTGTATTTTTAAGGCTTTGGATAAAAATGAAATTTTTCTTACATAATATTTAAAGAACTTGTGAAATGATTACTCTATAACTTATTAGGAACTGTTAATAATGTAATAAATGTGAACAAACATAGATAAAATAAGGAGGAAGGCAGATTTATTAATGAGGTACTTTACCGCACAAACCTAGAACATATAGACGGTGCCAATGTTCAGTAGTGGAGGTGCTTTGGCTAATATATAAAACAATATAATATATAGCTAATATATAATAACACATGACAGCTATTCAACAAAAGAATATTCATTTTGATAATGAATTCATAATAAGAGAATATTTAAAAAAACAGTCATCCCTCCTAACTTGAGTCTGCGGCGGAAACATGAAATAAGAAGAAGCATTTTATCTTTTACATCTTCAAAACTATTTAGTTAAAAGAACTGAAATATGGTAATTATAAAAATTATAAAAAAGTAGTAAGTAATTATAAAAAAAACTAATAATGAAAAAGTGAGAATCCAAGATAATTTAATATTATTTATTTTAAATTGTGAAGGTTAAATTGAAGCTTCCAGCTTCCAAGTTACTAGATTTGCCATTTAAAAGAAGTTATAGGTACTTGTAATAGTAGAGACTGACATTAATTTAATGTTTACAATATTTATATTGAAATACCACAAAAGGAAATAAGAAAATTATTAAAGAAAAAGATTACTTTCGCCTATTAGATTCATGACCGTATGTGTTAATAAAGTTTTAAATTTAAAACTTACAATAATCAAGACAAATAAAATATCTATAGAACCATGTTTCACAAACAATATTCAAAGAAATCTAAGTTATTATTGTTTGTTTTAACTTCCACCTAAAAAGATTATACATTACTTAAAATTATATGTATCCGAAGAAAATTCTGCATACCAGAAACATGACACATGTTAGATAGTTCAGGAATAACAACTATAATGTTACAGTGATCACAATAAATTTACTTGTATTGCTACTGCTAATCTGTGACTAAATAAAACTCAGTGATAATAGATATATAGAATTCTAATGATAAATTGTGATTATTGATAGACGCATCATAAAGTAACCTTGTGTGAATCAGCTGACTATGGGTCTTTGTCTCTAGTGTTTGAATGAGGACCCAATTACCAAATGATCAATAATGACGATGATAATTTACCTCCTCTCGTCGTTTCAGCCAGCGGCCGCAGGGACTCTCTTCAAGGATCTCACTCTCGTCCTCGGAATCCTCTCCGCTTTCCCGAGGAGACTTTCGCTCCTTGTCGATACTTCTGCCACCCGACATAACACTGTTTTAAACACCAAAACCTCAAACGAAACCACTACACAATCGATGAATACCTCACAGCCGATTTTTACAAGAAAACACTGGGTATATTTTCAAAATACACTTTTTCTCGTAACCATAATATCCAAGGCTGAATCGCGAGACGTCACAAGAGTTTTTTCCCAAACCATTATTCGTTATACGGCACGCGCAAAAGACCTTTTGGTCTGCATATATTAAAGTAAATATATTTTACTACATCGAGAGATAACACACAGCGTCGCCACTGAGCTTATTCACGATAATTGAAATAAATTGTCTGCCGGCGTAGCTCTCGACGTATTTCCATCCGACACAAATATAAATCCATAGAGTGACACTGTTACTTTTTTTACCGACCACAGACAGTGCACAGATTAAAATGCATGTCCTGTCGGCATTATAAAATTAATTATTTTTGAATATAATATACAATTTACTTTAAAATAATTATAGAAAAAATTACAATTCTTTGACATGGTGAATTAAAAAAAACAGAATACTTAAAATAATTCTAATGAGAATTTCATGTCTTCTTGACAACCGTGCCATCTCTCGGATATATTTATAAGCCTTTGTGTAAGCTGCTAGCGACATCTGTCTAAAATAAAAAAAACTTTTTCTGGATGAGAACGCGAAGAGTTTTGAAGAGCCTCCTGCTAATGTATAAACGGAATAATAGATGGCGTTATTATTATTCAAAATAATCCTTTATGATCACAATGTCTACACTGTAAAATGACTTTGAAGCAAAATGCCTCAAATCAATATCTCTAAAGTGTTTTGACTAATTTGTAATACATCTGTATTGTTTCTTGCCTATGCAGCATAATGTCTCAAAATTGAAAACGACTTTACCTAAAGGATAATACACAAAACGCCATTAGGACTAAGAATCAAAACGACGATAAATCAAATAATCATTATTTTTATTTGTAAATTATTATTTATTATAAATGAAATAAAATGTTACTTTAATTATTACTGCTTATTTATTTCCTAAAGTAGACGAGTAACAGGTTTCTTCAAATAAATGAAATAGTAGATAAACTCCGTTTTCAAGAAGCCCTTTTTGCAGACGACACAGCTATTTAAGCCTCTGGCACCTCCCCCTCCTCCTCGATATTTAGGCGACTCCAATCTGCGTCCAACGCCCTTAGCGATTGGTTCCAGAAATGGAGGATAACAGTCAACCCCGAAAAGAGTCAAGCGGTAATGTTTCACAAGAAACAAAGCCACAAGACCCTTTCGGCAGAGACACCAAAAGTCAAGATCCGAACGCTCCCTGATCCCTTGGGCGAGGGAAGCCAAATATCTTGGTCTTATACTCGACGATAAACTCTCCTTCCGTCCCCACATAAACATGGTTCGCAAGCGGGCCTCGTTTGTGATGGGACGGCTATGTGCAGCCGTCCCATCACAAACGAGGCTCCTCCGGAAGGAGTCTAAGATGTCGATCCGAAACAAGGTTAGGTTAAACACGACTTGTATTAGACCAATTATGACGTATGCGTGCGTAGTTTTCGCCCACCTTAGGCCACACAGGGTCTATAGGTTACAAGCACTTCAGAATAGGTTAATGCGCAAAGCGACGGGAGCACCGTGGTTCATGCGTAACGAGGATCTTCACATTGAACTCGAGTTGCCGACTATACAGCAACACATGGAACTCTGTTCCCGTCACTACTTTGAAACGGCTGCCACTCACCCCAACCAACTAGTGGTTGAGGCGTCCGGGTACATCCCATCTAGATTATCCAAAATTATAGATAGACCTAGGCATGCTCTCGAAGAGCCGGATGACAGGATCACGATCGCTCAACGTAGTGCTCACACGGCTCGCGAAGCCACAACAACACGTCCGCGGTTCCGTCCTCGCATACGCGCCGCGTTCGCTCCTAGAGTGCGTGCCTTCCCTACGTCTTGTTAGTCAGTGACAGTCCAGGCCGAGGTTCGTGCCCCACAGGGGGTGCATTTTCGTGTTCTGGTCATAAAACTACCTATTGAGATGTTTTGCATTTTAGGTATTTTGGATTTCAAGTCATCTTCACTTAAGAGGTTTGCCTTTAAAGTCGCGTTACTTCGTAGTCATTTTAGTACAAAGTCATTTTCATTTAAAGGTGTATTAGTACTAAGTCGTTATGATTTGAGGCATTTTGCTACGTAGTCAATATGCATTTTATGCGTAATCCTTTAAAGTCATTTTACAGTGTAGACATTGTGATCAAAAAGGAAAATAATCTCTCTCATCTTGCTCTTTTCTTGTTGTCTTTTGTGTAGTTAATAGTTCAATACACTTAAATAATAATATTAACTTGCTCTAAAACTCCTGTAGATGTATTAAAGGTAGGTAACAAGACCTGATTCTCGAAAATATGGTGATGGTAGTGTTACGTTGTATTGGGACCGAAGTATTATTACTGACTTGGTTTACGAGATATATGAACTTAGGCACATGTGGAATGTTGATGTGGTTTTGGTCAATGCTTTTATTTCAAAGAGTCTCGATCAACACTTAAAGAGAATCACGTAAGGCAATTGGGTCATGGGTCTGATGCCGAAAACTTAAGTAGGTACCTACTCCTTGAGACGGCACCTATCGTGTAAAAGTTTCTATTTCTGGAGCCCTAACTACCAAATAACCTAGTTATCATATTTTTTATTTAGCTGGTAACCGCGACTTTGTCTGCGTATTTGAGAAAATTCACAATAATATCTTAATAAATTGTAGTCTAAGTGTTATTTTGATGTAGTTACTTACATCACGGCGAATAAAAGGATGATGATAAAATATGGTCCGTATTACTTGCCCAGGGTGCTAATTGTAGGTTAAATTCCCTTTCACCATGAAGAGGCCCTTTCACGTGTAGAATAGCCCTTTAGGACTATGATTAGCTTTACGTAGGTAGGTACTCTGTCATATTTTTTATTCTCCTTTGCTTTCGCTATCATGTCATTTATTTCAAATAACGACAAAAATATAAGGAACCGAGCCCTGTCCCACGAGAAAACTTCTTCAGTCACGAAAAGTAATTAATCAAACGCTTGAGAAATGCAGCATATTAATATTATTTCCATATTATTATTATGTTATGCTTACTTATGCTTTGTCTATTTCATCACAAGGTGTAGGTTTAATATCTCAGGGTACTGGTTAGTTTAACACACATTCCGTCAAGAATTTAGTGTACTTAGGTAAACAATAATGCATTAATCTGCCTGACGAATTAATTAAAACACGTGAAGTAGGACAAACTCATGACAGTAGTTTATGGAGCTACAGAATGTTGTTAACTTTACGAAACTTAAATTACCTGAGAAGTCGTGAATTAAATTGGTATGAAAAAAATAAGAGTAATTTTTTACGCGGTTTCCCTTCACTTTCAAATTTAGAATATGACGACTGATTTATATAATATTTATGTCGATTGTTAAACGGAACGTCGCGTTGTTCTATTCGATAGTATTATTACAAATTTAAAGAAATTTAATTAATATTCTCAACTATTTGAAAAAACAAAATGAATGGTTAAAAGTTTCAGTGTCTTTTTTTTGTTTTTGTGATTATTTCTTATTTCACAACGTAGTTTACGTGCGTGTTAACGATAAGTTGCAGACCAGTTACTTAATTACAATTTGTTGAATCTGTAAATTGCTTCATTTTAATGTAAGGACTAAGTACTATGGTGAAGTAAACATAATAATATTATAATATTCGTATGTAAATTGATTTATAGTTCTTTTTTTAAAATTCTAAAATTAACAATAACAAAAACGATTGATTTATTACGACGACATTAAAATCAAGCTATTTACAGATTCAACAAATTGTAATTAAGTAAAAACTTTTAAAAAGTCATGTGTTTTTTTATTTAATTCTGGCTTTAGTAGTTCAAAAATTTCGTAGAATAATAAAAATAACAATATTCCTATCTAATTTTAATAAATCGTAAAATAATAAAAAAATATAATAAATAAAATGCCTTAGAATAATAAAAAATAATGAAACCTGGCTTGGGTTGGTTAGTCGATGCAGCGTGCTATCGATTTGGTGCACCGTCGATGTAGCGACCATCGATGTAGTGTACTGTCGATGTAGCATACCGTCGACTTTGGGTACTGTCGATGTAGCGTACCATCGATTTAGGGTACTGTCGATACAGTAACCCATCGATGGAGCGTTTGCGATGTAGCGACCATCGATGTAGTGCCTGTCGATATTATAAACTAGACCCATATACCCACAATTGGTAGGAAATCTGTTTTCTAGAACTGAGCTGAACCCTGAACATTATTAACTCTGTTAATTATGTTTTAACTACCTTTCATTCATTCATTCATCTCAGCCGACTCTTGACTGTCAGCACAATAACTATTGCTAAATCAAAAAGGAGCAAATTAGATGTTAAAAACGATGATTATATAAAAGATATTCAGATGCAGTTAATTAATAACGATATTTCTGTACGTCGCTTTAGAAAAAATACTCTAGTAAAACTACGTTTACCTATCAATTAAGTAATAAATTATTTTTTAAAATCTATTATGATTGACAGGTAGATCCATAATTTCATTTTATAACTTACTGTTAGAAACATATGGCTATGCCGGTGGACTACGGGTAAAAAAATATCCCCGTGGCTCACCTGCGTGAACTACGAGGTGGTCCACGGGCAATAAAGGACCTATAGACGGCCACTGCTGGACATAGACCTCCTCCAAGTATTGCCACCCTGTGCGGTCTTGCGCCTCCCTCATCCATCGGCTTCCCGCCGTCCTTAAGAGGTCGTAAAATAACTTGAAATAAAAACAAAATACCTTGTTTACGTGTCGTTAATGAGCAGCTATAGACATTTATTTTATTTATTTATTTGAAAGAATTACATGTTTTTTCTTATAGCTAAAATACAATTAACAGTGTCACATAAACCATTACTGATTTTTCCGTACACTGGAATTCATCATGGCGTCGCCCATTAATAACAAGAGATATCAAGTGCATCGTATCTAAATACAAACAAGCTTAAATCTAGCAGTATTATTTTATACAAAGTCAAAATATCATTAATTTAAGGTAGTTAGACAAAAATGTATCGTTGCTCGTATGCGTACAGCGCACTAGACAGAACAGTTATCTGCTGTTTGACCCGTGTTGGTTTCCGGGAAACTTTACTTTTGCTTACGTAGGATGCAAGTGGGACATGTACCAGTTGAGGGGAGGATTTGTAAGATAATTAAAGAGTTATAAACTATGACAATATTACATGACTCTTTGTACTATAATGTTCAAACCAATTAGTGAAAGTAATTGATTTTCTTTTTGGTTTGACTTGTTTCGATTGATGGGTTAACGTAAAATTACGTTTACTATTTTGAGGTGTAACAGAACCTACAAATACGATTACGATCGCTCACGATATCCTCAAGATACGGATTTATTTTGAATAATATTGACTGCCTTGGTGGGCGGCGCGGCGCGGTGCGCAGGGTCGCGGGTTTGGTACCCGAGCGAGGCTGCACTTTGTGCGAATTGTTGCCCCGGGTTATTTCTGTCCGTTTGATTGGAGTTTAGGGGGGTAGCCGTGGTATGGGGCGGTGACCGTGATCACATAGCTAGTGGTTATGTCAGCGTGCTTTATTGGCTGGCCATATTTCTATCCTTCTACCTGAGTACAGTATCCGTTACACAACAGCTAGGAGGTGGTACAAATGCTTAGCTCCTGCATAAATAAGTAGTACCCCATATTTAGGTAAACTTGGCCTACCTTGGCTACCAAGTCACGCCTTACTACTAGTACTTACCCAATAGTTTGGACGTCGTTTAAGACACCCTCGCGATGAGGCAGGCACCTTACAGCTGAGAAAGTAATGGGATAACAATGTATGTAACTCTTTTATATTTTTCCATGTTCAATCATCAGGTTAGAAAACTCTTCAGTTGATAAAATAATGCAAAATAGCTTGTCTCCGGTAAAAAGGCGTAACAATCAATGAAAAAGTTACGTAGGTAGCCATTGTATCAATTACCTACACAGTTTACCGACCAAAAAGAAAAACAGCTCGGGTCCTGTGTCAACGTTTTCATGTGCACGCCATTTTGGGATCATTGAGTACCTTCCCCGAACTGGGGAAAAGGACAAATTTACACTCTCATCCCGCCGTGTTTATACAAGTATACTACTTCTGTTTATTCTCTTTACTCCCTGTTCCTACGTAAATATAGAGTACTTATTTAAATAAGAACGTTCTGGTTTTATTTCATGACAATATTAAGAGCCAGATAAAAAGTACGATACAGTTTAATAATGAAATCGACAGATGAAAAGACTTCCTTCCCGAAATAGACATTTTTTATTTTTATGTTGTAATATTATTACGGCTAAAGTTTGTAAGTATAGATATTTGAAATACTTTTTCAGGTAAAAACTACAGAAAGTATTTTAATGAGACTTTACAATATAAGTCTAGCTTATAGGTACCGAATACACGCGTCCATTTTCCTATTCTTGGCCTAGTCGTGTCTTATGGAACCCACGGGATAAGCTTTACCAAACACCATCCTTATCCATCATAAAGCTACCTAAATGTAGTTACATTTCTACAAATAGGTTATTTCCTGTTACATTTACTTTGGGATATCTGATCACCATTGTGTCAACCCCAATAGTCGTTTGACATTAAGAAATTAATAGCATGGCGTCCATAATATGATAAAGGTAAAAGGGGAATGTTAATGACACTCTTTCATTAAGCGTCACGCTACATGCTCGTGAACACCAGCCTTTATATAGAGCACGTGAATAAAGGTTTTAATTTGAATGTGTATGTCGTAAGTACAAGGCATTAAAACGTATTGTGTAGGTACATATTTCTTGTATGGCTGTAACAGCAGAGTAGAAGTGCAGCAAATGGGTAACAAAATCTACTAGGATGTCATAGAGGCCGGCGCGTTATATCGTTACGAGGTCGCGGATTCAAAGAAGGAAAAATATTTGTAAGATTCACAAATAATTGTCCAGAGAATAGGTGGTCATTGTGTTCATTAGCATGTCGCAAACATTATGTTATACAATAGCTGTGACAATAGCTGAATGCCATGTGCCCAGTAAGGTAAAATGTGGAGATGTAATCCCACCTGTTCTACTAGCAACATGAACTATGCAACTCTCCTAACACAGACATATTTTTTGTGCGTTACGCATTAACGAAATACTGGTATATTTTACCAAACAAAGAGCTTCGATTATTAGAATTAAACCTGTCATTATTATTGATATATTGATATCTAAAAAAGCAATCTTAACAATATTAAATTTGTGCACAATATTTTTTATGAATGGAACAGCATCATACAAAAGCAATTGATAGCAATCTTATTAAAAAATAATATTGGATTATAAAATGAGGAAGAAGAAAAATGTAATAACAGATAGGTTCCTACAAAGTAATGTATAATAAATAAACAATGTAAATAAAATGAAAATTTAGAAGCTTTTGTTGAAATAAAAACATTTTGTGCAAGATGCACAGATTTATAATAGGTACCTATCGAGAATTTAATAGGATTTATTTCATTATTAATCTGTTTAGGCACGCTACATAGAATAGTTTGATGTAATTCATTTTGAGAAGATAATCATCATAGTAGGTACTAGGTACTAGACAACTTAAAATTCTATTGCTGTTTTTATTACTTTTATAGTGGGAATATTTACGTCTATGAATTAAATAGGTCATTAGATCAGTTCTTCCACTTTGTTTGAAACGTAATTCACTAAAATATTGAACAATATGTTCCGTGTCAAGGAGTAGGTAATTTTCTCAACTCCTCCATATTTTCTTCTGATTAAATTCGTTGCGGGTCTCAAGACATTTTAGTTTGTCACGTTACTTTACCTGAGTGTCATGCGATATGTCCTTTACAAGGTCACGGCGTTGATCATGGCTTACAGAACACTTGTAGAGTAGTGGGCGGTATTACCTAATCCTACACGAAACCAACAATTACCAACAAACGGAAATGTGTCTAATTAAAAAAAAATTAATTTAAATCGATTCTTAGAAACTAAGATCAAAGAACGAGTAAGTAGAGTAGTATCAGAGTTGAGTAAGTAATTATGTGAAGCTGAGTCGTGTTGGCGGAGTGTTGGGTGGGGAACCTACTAGAAGAACTCAATTAATTGGTATTTACCGAGAAATAGTTGTTTATTGGAAGCACGCCTCTTGGGGAGACGAGGCAGCGAACAAGGTTCACATACGCACTAAACTTATCTGTTATTAAACGCTTTTACGCTCTAATATTTCCATCAATTGTAGAGTTAGTCGCTGTCATATTTATGGTGAACGATTTAGAATTTAAAACGTCAACACGTCTTATCTTTTTGTAGAAGCGTGAATGGCGACAGATTTCAAAAATATAGTATTTTTATACGACAACTCAAAACAAGCCATACCAGCCAGAAAGGCCAGGGTTAGTATTAATAGATACAGTTTTCCTGCAGCGCTGGAGAAAGGCTGTACCTCTTACATTTGCTCCTTCTTCGATTTTTGCAAGAGTTTTGAGTAATTTAGATTCAAAAAAGAATTTTATTGCTAAATCGATGAGAGTAAGGGCCAGATTCAGAGATCGCACTTTGACTTTACTTTAGCAAAGTCTAGTTATTATCTCTGAATTTGAACAACATTAAAGTAATCTTTTCGCATGAAAAGTTTACTTTGTAGTAATAAATAATGAAAGTAAACTTTTTCATGCGAAAAATTACTTTAATGTTGTTCAAATTCAGAGATAATAACTAGACTTTGCTAAAGTAAAGACAAAGTGCGGTCTCTGAATCTGGCTCTAAGTATAATGCGAATAATTGTTCTGTAGTTTTAAAAATATCATTTTTACATCACAAAGGGCAGCGTTTTAATAAGCTAGTGCGTATATAAGTACCGCTAGAAAAAGTTTAGAACGTGGATCGAACAAGGTAGCACAAATCCTATTTCCTGCTATCACTCTGAGCTAAGAATAAGAAACCTTTTAGTTGGCGACGGAAGGCCGCGTCACTGCGCCTCCATGGATATCGCTCCGATGCTTTTGTGACTTTATGCTCAACTATACTTTGATGGATGAATATAAAAATAGATGGAATACCTAGTTCGTAGGTAGTAATATCTTTAGTTATATACGTAAAAGGATAAAGAAAATAGGACTTTGTTGTACACAGGCGGGAAGAAAATCTTTGCAGAAAGATCTTGTAAATAAATGATGTGCTTTAGTTTATTTAAAGATATTGCATAACTTGGAAAGGAAAGTGTGAAATTTGTGTGTATGGTATTTATTATTGTTGAGTAGTACAACAATAATATTAATATTTCTCACACACATTTCTGGATGCCATCGAGGCCTTGAGATAAGCAGAGCTTTTTAAGCTGCTCTGAGAAACATATCCAATTTGTTTTTATTAATGGTACTTATCATACCATTATCAAAGCAAGCATTCATGCTCATGGACACAAAGATTTGCATTGAGTGGGAATCGAACCCAAAAACTTAACTTCAGCTATATGGGTGTGGAATTTGAAACGGCGCGCGACGTCTCTTGGAAAACCTTGAGACTCGACGATACCTGTTATATTAGCTTGTTTGTTCATTAAATTACGACGAAAATCATTATAACGTCTAGCCTAGATAATAATACCTTTTCAGTATTTTATTGTTGACATGTTTCACTCGAAGATTGTTAGGTCGATTTAAATACTTAGTATTTTTTTGTTACGTAACTAAAGTTTAGTCGGTGGCAAAATTTCATTAGCTTCTTTCAAAGCAACGAAATTAGAAGCTATGACAAGTACCTACTAGTTAATAGTACGTTGTAGTCTAAATTTCAAAGCACAAGCTCTGCTTATTTCTAGACTAAATAGCATTATGTAAGTTTGAAACAAAGTTTATTACTTAGGTAACTACATGATTTTGTGCTTTAACTTTTACTTGTAAAGAAACAAAGACTAGCTTTGTTTACATAAATAAATAATTATAACATTAGTTAGTTAAACTTATGTTCTAAATGAGATGCATAATACATTTTTATATTTGTCGACTTTGTCGTGTATTTGTATAGAAACAATTTAAGTAAAGCTTTACCCGCTTGCGGTCTCCCGAGGTAATATTACTGGTATTCCTTTTGTGTACACTTTGTATTACATGCTATACCTAGACTTTGATATTAGTTTAAACAGAACCTTTTATTTGTATTATCTTGTTTTTCTTTTAAATAAAAATGCACGTATGACTATCCAATTTATTTTGAACAATACTTTTGTTTCTAATTTAATTGAATTTCTAACAAACTAACTATTTACTTTTTATTTATGTTCGTGTTTTTTTACGGACGCAAACATTTTTATTATGAAATAATTAAAACTGCATTTGTTCTTTTACAAATTGAAGTGCCACATTCACAAACATTTCATGAACATTCTCGATGCTGGTGTTGTTGTAAAATAAGGTTCTATATTCGTACCGTTCTGTAAAATAAGAGCTCGAACAATTAAATTCTGGCAGTCAGAGTGAGTCTTTCTAACATTTAGAAATCATTGAATGGTCAACTATGCATCTATTTTATTTGCAATCACCACTATCACATTTACTTATTTGTTGTAAGTTATTGTCGAACATTAAGCGATTTTTAAATAGTCTTGATCCGAATTTTAATCTTATACTCGTATGTTTCACGGCTACGAGTTATTTGTATATAGATTATAGTTGATCCTGGCTTATAGAGATGATCATGTTCTATTCTTCTCCGATACTTCCCAAGCTTTTTATTTTTAATTTTTAAGAATTTTAATATAATATACTTAGTTTTTGATTTCGTGCAGAATTTAATTGTAAAAGGCATGAGTATCCCTGAATACAAAAATAATATAACAATTTATATTATTCAAACTTAAAAAGAAAAAAGTTTGGTTAAATTATTTAGATATAACATAGATTATGCGTATGTCGCAGGGAAATGAGGAAACCAGGGATTTCAGGAAATCACTAGGGATATCACGAAATCCCGGTAAATGTCGAAATGCCTTGCACTTCGGCGGCCGCTGCCGCGGCACGCTCGCTTCGCTCGCTCGCCTCGTGCATTATGGTCACAGTTCTAACCTAACCTAACCCACAGACGATAGAATTTTTGTGTTTTTTAACCTACAAACAAAAATATGAGCATTTCTTTTCTAGTACAAATGGGATTTCGTCATATCCCTAGGGATTTCGTGAAATCCCTGATTTCCTCATTTCCCTGCGACACATACACTAATGCCTCTAAAAAGTACTTTAAATAATAAATATACATTATAAATAAGTACTTAAAGTTTCAACTAACTCGTTAGACCGAAATCAATTAATACGAGTAATCTTATAAATAATTCAACAACTTATAAACTCGTAATAGTAGTAAACAGATTATTTCATATAAAATAGTTTCTGAAATGCTGATCATGACATCGACTGCGTTTTCAATTTTGACCTTAACTAATTCTTTTAACTAAGCAATTAAAGTTAGTTTAATTGAACATATTAATATAATTTCTAAGTCAACTTAACTTCACTTAATGCAGAATATTAAGGTCACTAATAATCCTTAGAATACGTAGATTATGTCTACCTCAGTAACGAGGTTGTGGACCGCTCATTATTTAAATAAAACAAAGCTCTTTTACATATCCTTGTCATTATTTGAGCGAATGGTACTTTAATCTTTTTATACTAATGGTACATAAATATTTGGAAGTCAAATACCGATTCTGAGTCTACGCAGCACAGTGACCTGACAGCGGTTTAGTAGTCATGAGTAGGAAGAAAGAAAAACAATAAATAGGTAAATATCAGTCTCTAAATTTTGCATAAATCAAACAAAACACAACATAAGGCTTATACTTACCTACTTGTGCATGTTCATCATAAGTGAGTAAGTGGTAGATATGTCAGCCTGGTTTCAAATAATTATTAGGTATGATGCAATAAGAACACACGGTGTCTTTATCCCGTCTCAGCCCATGGATAGTCTTTACACAAAAACTAAGCTGGCTGTACAACGTGGTAGAGAGGACTAAAATTTGACGACCTCTGTGGCACAGTCGGTATATTACATGGCTGCTACGCAGAGGTCTCGGGTTCGATTCCCGCTCAATGCAAATCTTTGTGTGCATGAATATGATTGTTTGCATTGGTCTGAGTGTTTTCTATGTGTGTATAATATGTATGTATTTACAAAAAAAAAGTATTTAATTATGTTTATCCGTTGTCTAGTACTCATAGGACAAGCTTTGCTTAGTTTGAGACTAGGTGGCGATGTGTGAATGTGCGAGGATTATTTATTTAAAATTTCTACTTTCACTGGCGACGTCCTGTTCCTGCAGTAGGGACAAGAGGCTTAAGAAGACTAATATAGAGCTTATCCAATACCTAAATAGGTTTATATACAGCAAGTAAACAGAAAAAACGAAAAACCTTACATTTTGACCTCAATCCCTATGAATATAAAGCACATTAATTGGTAAAACTTGTGTTATTTATCATAGCCATGTTGATAAGTTACAAATGTGGGATAGAATAACAACGACATAAACATTATCTTCACGCACACACTTGAGATGTCAGCAGGAAGGCGATACTATATGACCGTGTGCGGGAGTAATGATTTGAATAATATTAATGGACTAGTCTACTGACTAAAGTGGAGCGTCTCTATATTTTGTAATGCTATGCTCAACTAGGCTTTCTTTGTTAGTATTCTTTTGTATATTTTTTTTGTGTTTGACTAAAATTAATAGTCCATGTAAATATAGTGCGAGTTTTTAGGTAATAGGTATGTTCACTTCATCATCATCGTCATATCAGACAATCGACGTCCACTGCTGGAGATAGACCTCCCCCAAGTATTGCCACCTTGTGCGGTCCTGTGCTTCCCTCATCCATCGGCTTCCCGCCGTCCTAACTAGGTATGTTTACTTAGTAGTCGTGGATTCAAAATTGAGAAAAACTAATCCAACATTGCGTTACCTTTAAATTTTATATAAACGGCGTATTAACGCGCATTGTATTTACCTTTATTTTGCTTGACGTTTCAGCACAGGTTGCACCGGCCGTGGTCGCAAATTGACTGGTGACAGCTTGAATGAAACGCGATGGTCAAATAAATGGTTGCGTTATCTCGTTATCTATATCATCAGCCGTAACGCAGAGCCCAATCAGTGCTGGTTAAGGTAAGTCGTAAAACCTATGTAAGTACTTTTTATAACACGTGGTGTAAGGAACGAACAAACAAAACTATTAATTTTATTACACACGTAGAGAAGGTGTAATTCCCCGATCTATACAGAACTGATCAAATAAGGATCTCAAAGAATGTATTGTAATGGTATTTTTATAGCCATGTTATTGAGTTGAGGTGAGTAACTTGTATTGTATGCGAATGAGGAAGATGCGTAAATACTTTAGAGTAAGTCGTGCTTCAGTAAAGTAAAAAAAAACCTACTAAATTAAACCTATAAAAACCTACCTAGCTAATTTTAACGCTTACTTCTTTGCAAGCACTAACCTTACATGTTTTTGAAATTAATTAATAAAACGATGCACTAAGAAATAAATGTGAGAGGAAATCAAACATAAGTATCATAATATTGCTTAAAATAGATATACTTTACTTGCTTTACTTCATTTATTTGAAACTAGACGAGAGCATCTGGGTAGTTCGTACTTAACAATTTCGCTTTAATAACATTTGAGTGATATCGTAGACAAGAGCCCTTATAACTGTAATACCTACGTCAATAATAACCTGCTCTATTTGTACGCAAAGGTGAGGTACAGCAGTAGGCAGGGGGTACACCCACGTGCGGCTTATATTAAATTCTATACAAACAGTACAAATATATTTATAGATACAATAGTATACAAATCTATACTAACAAGTATTGCCACCGGATTTCATCCCAAAGGTACCTGAAATACCTAAAGCACTTCTAATTATTATCAAACAAAATCTTTGAATTAGGTGGAAATTTCTACACAAAATGTTTTTATAATGTAAAGCCTAGAAAGTTTTGTTTCCTTTAGCGAGCCATTACCATAAAAAGATGGTAAGAAAACACCAATTATCGAATGTTTCTTTCACATAATTATTGTGATCAAAATTATTTAATCATAGAATCAACGAGATAGTGTAATACAATATTGCATATTCGAGATATTGTAACAACTTAATATCGAAAATACTTAAATGTCAAACGATCAAAGTTAAAATGCAATTTCGAGCACAAGTCTAGTCTAGTGTATGAACGTAATTCATATTTACAATATTATGTTCACTTATAAAGTTACTAAACTACTAAAGGCTTATTACCAAATAAACAAGAAAATACGATCTCTATGTCTAAATCTGTAGGACTTAGAATGCTCTTTACTACCAACAAAATTACTCTAGATATTGCATTTCAGTGTCATTCCAAATTGAACCGTCTACTTAAATGCTGTAAGGTGCAGATTTAATTCGCTTTGTTGTAGTCAGATTCTGATGTCTGGATAGTTGGGAAATGACTTTTGATATACCCACTAGATATGTGTGGTTACTATTGAGCATATAACTTTTAAGATATAGAGATGATCAAAAGATAATTATTTTGATTTTACGAAGATACAAAAGCAGGATCTACTCATTTGGTGCTACGATGCGTAAAAAATTGCAGTGCATTGCAATGAATCTGTATTTTAAACATAATAAATATTTTTTCTTTCTTTCTAATTACTAGCACTACACTGGCAACCTTCCGGTAACTAAAACAGGTGAATTCTGCACTGGTTGCGTGAGACTCTCGATAAACCCACTAAAACTTATGAACTTGCGGTCATATTGTGATGTGTCTGGTCGTCGTGCAGGGCCCTCGATCCTGAGGGACTGTAGAGGAAATGTTCTTTAAAAGCAGAATTCATTCGCTTGCTCTTTGAGTTTTAGTCAACATTATGTAAGCATTGGCGAGGCGAGCCGGGAAGACGAGCGTTGTAAGGTTCACCGCTCTCTTATCAAAGTATAACCTCAAACGAAAACATTAACCTTTGTCTTTAAGCAAAGCAGCTCTAAATATTATAAAGCTCTTTCCACTTGTTTTATATGATATAGAAGTTCGACAAGGGAGTGCATTAATAGCTGATTCTGAGAGTTGTTATGTCTGATCCGCAATGTTGATCAAGTGGATTAAAATACCTGGAACGGGAGAACTAATGGGTCGTTGTTGACATAATTGCTACAATAACGACGTAAACTAGCTATTTAACGAGGGTATTCGACACCAGAAGTATCAATTAACGTAAGGGACAAAACACGACTTTTCAGGAGAGCCAAAAAACCATTCCGATTTCACAAATTCTTCTGTAACTTTTTATTAGTTGCCCTAATCTTAAAAGTGTCTAGGACAAAGGTTCTTATAATTTTCTCTTCTTTATAACTATAAATTAATAAAAATAAACTAAAATATATTTACGTAAACTTACGCGTTTAGAAAATAGCATGTCCGTTACATTAAAAAAAGTTGCTTAGTTCCTGCTAGTTGTCCTTTAAGGCACTCAAGCTTTCAATGTAAACTATCCCATATTAAAGTAAGCACCAAGTTTAATAGGAAACTATAACACAAATCTACTGTAAAGGACATAAACTACTATGAACTGGATGAAATATGATGTATGATAAACTATTAAGAGCAATTATCATGTAATTTTGGACCTGATATCTTTATTATTAAGTCCATTAGTAAAAATATACTTAAACTTACAATATCTTTACATTAATTTTAGAAATTTTGGAGAAAATTAAGACTGGTCGAACAGTAAATACGACTGTGGTAAATGCAGTTAGGCAGTTCCTAGAGACAGGATCTTATGAACGGAGACCAGGTCACAGTCGTAAGCTGTGTAATTTGACTTGGCATAACCGTTTTATCGTCAGGAATGTAACCAACGCAAAGAAGTTAAAAATATGTGTGGGGGTATACGTACGGTCAGAAGAAGGCTAAGCTTTTAAAACTGCTAGAGGACCACAGTTTCTTATTTCTCTCGTGAGTACAGGCAATGGACAATATATATAAGGCCTTTTCGTCTATTGCAGACGATTTATGAGGTGGTGTCTGTGATACATCGCTCTTGATGACTGTACAGACCGATAACACAAGCTTTACAAAAGAAGTAACTGGACATTAGTGTCGAACCATGTTCATGTCATTTTTGTCTCTTGTCAGCAAGCACGCCAATCCAGGCTTCATTACAAAATTTGCGACCCTCTCCGACACGTTTGCGCCACTCAGGACGTTTTTCCGCGAGCTTCTCCCAGTCACGGTGGTCGATTTTAAATGCTGCCATGTCTCTCTTGGTGCAGTCTTTGAAAAGAAGCAGCGGCCTCCCAACATCTCTTTTTCCATTCGCTACTGCACCAAGAAAAACACGTCGTTGTAATGGAGAGGGTTCCATCCTACGCACATGCCCTAGCCAACGCAGACGTCTCTATTTAAGAAGCACTGTCAGACTAGGCAGCTGTGCGATTTCTAGAACCTTCTCGTTTGTCATCTTGTCCTGCCATGCTAAGCCCAAGATCTTTCGTAAGCAACGCATGTAACATAAGTTAGCTGCACCAAGTGAGACATGGCAGCATTTAAAATTAAGACGACGACGACGTTCTTGTTTTGCATACGATGTCCAGGTTTCAGCTCCGTACAAGAGTATGCTTAAGATGGAAGCCTGAAAGACAACCATCTTGGTCTTAGTAGTAAGGTGCTTATTGTACCATACCCTTGTACCCAGCTTCCCGAACATGGTTGCTGCCTTGCCAATACGGATGTTGATCCGTCGAGATCATTCGAAAAATGTGGTGTTTACAGACGAATATCGGATATCATTAAGTTATCGTGAAGGTCGTCAGAGTTCTTACAGGCACAAAAATAAAAGGTTTGCCCCATGTGCCCCTTGAAACTGTGGTGTGCCAAGGTGGTTCAATAATGTTTTGGGTGGCATCATTTACGGGGCTCGTCCTTAGACTTGGTTATTTTTTAAAGTGGTGGTGTAAACGCAGAAAAATATGTTACAGAGGCTTAAGAACCTCTTGTGATGCCAATTGCACCATTTATTGGGGAATAATTTCTACTAATCCATGATAGTGCCCGGCCACACATCCCTAAAAATCACAACTGAATACCTGAATAAGGGTGTGATTCGAAAATTACTATGGCCTCCTTGAAGTTCAGACTTAAATCTTATGGAACATGTCTAGGACAATTAACTAAATGTTACAGTTTTTATGGCTGTTTCTCATTTTGTTGATTTTTTAAGAAATTAATTCATACTTGTAAATAAGTAAAATATTTGATAATACCGAAAAATACTGTCTAATGTACATTTTTTTGAAATTTTAGACATAATTAAATGTGGGCTCTTGAATGTATATTAAGGTAAGCGACAAATTAAAGTAAAGTTATTTATTGTGTTTTAACGTAAAGGTCATATTGTGAGAATTGTACAAAACTTTTGTTTAATGTAAGGGACTGAATTGCATTTCAGAACTATTTACATTATTTTTTCGAACACGTAAAAATATTTACGTCCGTTAAATTAATTTTTTAGTATAAAAAACAGTCTAGACCTTCGAAAACGTGTACTGTAAGGGACATTTTTTTAACGATAGAGAAATTTCAAATATACCAAACGATAGAGCGTGAAATTCCGAATCCAACGGTATATATAACTCATTTTGGCCAAAATGTCCCTTACGTTAATTGATACTTCTGGTGTCGGTATACGCAATATAACAAATATTTACACACTATAATAGTTAGTTATTTTCACTTTCTATAATTGTTTTTAGTTTTCTTTTTGTACCGAAGAATGTCTGTCTGTTTTTTAATTAATTATGCACTTGTAATATAATTTTGAAATGATGATTAAGTACTGCTTTACAAAGTACAGTTGAGTTTTTTGTTTGTTCTTCTTTGCTGAAGTTTTTTTCTTGCTATAATATTATGCTAGTTGAACTTTTTCCACTGGAGGCGGACTTTTACGTCATAGTCCATTCATTTTAGTTATTTTAAACGACAATCTGCAAAATACCTCCAAATGATACGTTATAACTTGTCTAAGGTAGTGTCAATACCTAGTTGTTAGTAAATAAATTAGCATGTGATAGGTACGTGTACTACATAAAGTTAACAAAATGTTTCTGATATAAGTACATACTGGTAGGGTCTCATTAGCATTGTAGATCTGACAGAACTCATGGGTACCTCATTATGTAAGCTTCAGCTGACTAAATTAGTCCTTGATGAATGTTACAACATTAGTTTTAAAGTACCCATGTCCTCGGAAAATTACCTACTTCATTTAATAAATTCAAAAACATTTTACGATTACAATATTTTTTAACGTAGGAACATTACGTAGACGTACTTACAGTTTACTACTAACTTTCCTTAGTTATTCATTTCTAAGCTTAAAAATCGGACAACTTAATATAACAGTCGTTCTTATGTAAGTAGAGCATGAGCATTATGTGTACCGTAAAAGACGTTAATGGAGAGGTAATGCAATTAATAAATATATAAAAAGGTCAAAACTTGTCAAGAAGCCAAAAATATCAATTCATGGTAAGGTTCATTTCGGAGTCGGTATTTTAATATAAAATTGTGAGATAAAGGTGTAAATAAATAAAACACTATTTACTACACTAATACTACGTAAGAAAATATGCTATGTATGTTCTGACTTTATTTGCAACCATGCACAGGTAAACTGAAAATTGTAATTCTATAAACTTTCTTAAACTGTATCATATTTTGTTAAACTTGATATACATATAACACAGTGTTAATCTCAATTTATTAACACCCTCGAACTTATAGACCCTGTGTTCGTAACAAAACGTTATTAATTTCTTCCCTCTCATAACCCCGGGACTATTAAGCGAAGCGTGAAATAGCGTCTACTTGGGCCCTCTAAAAAGAACCATCATTCCATTTTTGTGACTTTGGCAAATGAAACGGTGGGATTTATAGCAGGACTTCGTTTACTGCTTACGATCAGGCGATGCAAACGCTATTCACTCCAATTCGGTGAGATTCATTTAAAAATAAAAAGAACTAGATTGGTACTTATTCTTATCTTTAACTTGTTAACAGTCCAACTACTGAATTGGGGATCAGTTTTGCTATGAAGAAAAACTTTAGAAAGTAATTAACGCAATAAAAATTAATTAAGAACATGTATTAAACTTACAATGCAATCATACTTAGACAGACAATACCTGTTACTCAGGTTTTGTGTTCGATTCCCAATGTAAATCTTTGTGTGCATGAACATTATTGATGTTGATTCTCTACCTTCTGCAGTCAACAAGCTTAACCGAGACCTTGAGCCACAGATATCTGAATAGATTTCTGTGCCTTGAGCACATACATAGCTGGTCTCAGAAGTATGGACTATCAGTAAACCCGAACAAGTGTCAGGCCATTCTTGTCGGAAGTCAGCGCATGATGGCCAGAACGGATGTATCGTCTCTCCCGCCTATTGTATTAAATGGAACAGTAATAGAGCTATGTGCATCTGTAAAAGATCTTGGACTGTACATCGACACGACTCTGAGCTGGCACACTCAAGTAACTAACGTGTGTAGTAAAGTCACTGGTATTTTGCGAGCCTTTTATCGTTTAAAAAACTTTCTTCCCATGCAAACCAAAGCAATGCTTGTTCAGACTTTGATTTTCCCTATTATTGACTATGGTGATGTGTGCTACTATGACCTGAATGCAGATCTTCTCAACAAACTCGACCGGCTTCTCAATAACTGCATTCGTTTCATATACAATCTTCGTAAGTATGACCACGTGTCTGCTCCTCGCTCAGAGCTGCAATGGTTACCCATTCGTCAGCGACGCAGCATGCGTGCCCTCACTACTCTCTACTCTTTTCTTACTTCTCCTACTCCCCCGGCCTATTTAGCTAACTACTTTCAGTACCTCTGTTCTACTCATGACTGTAATCTGCGATCCTCTAATAATCTTCTTCTATTATGTCCTGCTCATAACACTAACTTCATTCATTCCTCTTTCCCTATTCAATCTATTCTTCTTTGGAATGCCCTGCCTCTTGATATCAGGATATCCACAAGTCGCCAAGTATTTAAGAGTAAAATTCGTCAACTTATGCGAAACAAACCTTAGGAAAATTATTGTTTAATATATCATTGGACTCTATTTATACATAATATGTATGTTTATCATATAAGTATGTATTTATATATTGTTTATATATTTATAAGTTATGTACTTCTGTATGAATTAGTTATATATGTTTATACTTTTATATATTTTAGGTATAGGTATAGTATTTTTGTAATACATTACACATAATTTTTAGTTCATTTCTTTCTATTTGTTTTTAACACCTACCACTGCTATCTCTGCATCACCCAAGGTTGACTGGAAGAGAATGCCTTAGGCATTAAGTCCGCCTGTATACAAAACTGTATATAAAGTGTTAAATAAATAAATAAATAAATAAACATTAATGTTTGCTATCGTCTGCGAGTTAATATGTTTAAAATACGTTTATCCGTTGTCTATTACCTGTAGTAAAAAAGGTGAATAATATTGTTATAATTATAATATCATCCGTATAAATACATAAAAACACATTACATTTAGAGAGAGACTCTCCTATATGATAATTCCTTTACTAAAGCAGTATGTATGGCTTTTGTACGATATTAATATCAAATAACTAGGTATGATAAGATAATGAGTTTTTAACGTTTATACAGTACGAGTAATACTAATAATATAACAGTAATGTCACACTAATGCATATCTCTTATTTGAACTTTTACGATTCAGCTCTAGTTGTTTTAAAGGCGTTTTTTTACGGTTTATGATCTCTAACACAATCGTAAATATTCGGTTCAGTCAATATTAGGTGCGCAGTAAAAAGCTGCCTTACTGTATTTTGCTTATGCGATGAATCTGTGACACAGTAGACTTTATATTATTTCTGAATCTTTTAAGTGGCTTGAAGTGATGTCTTTAATCTACTCTACTACTCATTGTTTTCTATTATATTCTTGTTCTCTCAGTATAATGATGAAGTAAGTGTAAATGGTGTCACCGAGCGGTGCAGTATGGGATAGGGCTATCCCATATGTGTTGTAAAAAGCCATAGATGAAGTACACAGGAAGGTAAATCTCCCAAAATAAAAGAGGAAAAGCTACATGCAAATTGCAATCCGTCTAGGCTTAAATATGTTCATGGGTCGTTATGATGATGATAAACTACTTTTGCTGCTCTGAAACTCATTGCTTGGTACTTATTGTATTTAAACGTACCTAACATTTTAAAGCTATTGTTTTATCTGTATAGTAAGATTGTAGGAGCTAATCCATTTACGAAGTAGAGACACATTTACACAAAGTTTCAAGATTGACTCGAGACATAATACAACACAATCTCAAGCGTAGTATCGTTGTCAGAGACCGCACGTGGCTCGTTCTCGATTTATTGTAACCAATATACGTCACACAAACTTGTAGGAAGATCTTACAGTATTCAACTAAGTTAGAAACGTTTTTATGACTTATAACATGCTGATAGAAACTTAGTAATAACGAGGAAAACTTTCAAGTAAAGTGAACAGTACACTCTACTCGTATCTAAATAAAGACGATCATGTTTTTCTCTAGGCACATACTTTTCTTACTCAGACTTTTAGTAATATAACATCTTGAGACACACATAAGTTGTGCAATACATTAACCGATTTTTGCTTAAGATATAAGTTTTTTTCTATTTGGTTCATAATGGGCTTTGAAGGATATAAGGCTGCTCCACTAGATTCAAGCTACATAATAATAATTAACGTGTGTTAAAATGCAAATAAAACAATGTCGCACAAACCCTGAGCAAGAAACGGCAAGTCATTGACATAAACTAAAAATAGAAACGGACCTAGAATGGATCCTTGAGGCACGCCCATACTTGGCGGAAGACCAGAGGACCTACTACCATTTACTTCGACATACTGAACCCTATTGCTTAAATACGAAGATAATAAATCAAGAGAAGCATCCCTAATTCCATAATGTCTAAGCTTGCACAGAAGTGTCCCATGATCAACGCAGTCAAAAGCTTTAGAAAGATCACAGAAGACGCCTATTGCATCCATAGAATTTTCCCAAGCATCATAGATATATTTCAGAAGAGAAACACCCGCATCAATCGTTGAGCTACCCTTCCTAAAACCGTATTGCTGCCTATGAAAAATATTATTTAAATGAAAGTGACTCTCCAATTGGCATAAGATAATTTTCTCATAGATTTTACTAATCACAGGTAGTATTGAAATTGGTCTAAAGTTACCAGGGTCGCTTTTTGATCCATTCTTGAACAAAGGAATAATCTTACTGTGTTTCATTAGATAAGGAAATACACCTATGGCAATACACTTATTAAATATAATAGATAAATGTGGAGATATATTAAATATAATACCCTGAAGAAGCTTGACAGACATACCCCATAAATCAGCAGATTTCTTGGAATTGAGACTTTTGAAAGCTTTTATGATATCATTATGGTTAATAGACCTAAAACTGAAGCGGTTCTTACATTCAATTACTTTATCTTTTAGTAAAAATTCTGCTTGGTTTGGAGAGGAATTTAAGGAGGTTGTTGTATGAATAGGAACATTGATAAAGAAATTATTAAAAGCATGTGCAATGTCAGCATTATTGGTGAGAACCTTATCTTGAGTTTTTAGTACATAATTAGTATCACGAATTTTCATCCGGCCGGTCTCTGCATTAATAATGTCCCATGTACTTTTAATTTTGTTGTTTGATTCCTTTATCTTATTACTCAAATAAGAAGACTTTGCTATGGCACAAGCCCTCTTAAAAGTTTTCGAGTAGTTCCTGACATATTGAATGAAATCTGGTTGAGTATTATATTGTTTCATACCATACAATTCATACAAGCGAGCTCTACTTTTATATATACCTGTTGTTGCCCAATCACAGAATTTAGTTTTAGAGTTACTAACAAAAGTCTTAGTTTTAAAAATATTATCATATTCAAGCTTGATAATGTCTAATAAATCTTTATAAATATCATCTGGGCTATACTGATTAAGATTAATTCTAGTCACTTTGATTGCAACATTATCACTAAATTGATTCAGGCGGCTTATGGTAATTGGCCTGCATGTGATTTTGTTCTCTGTGGGAGTAGTAATAGATGGAAATACTACCCTTTGCCCACAGTGGTCAGATGTTAAATCACTTAAGATATCCTTATTAACATATTCACAGTTGCAAAATACATTATCTAAGCATGTAGCAGAATGAGATGTAATCCTAGTGGCTTCTTTAAATAAAAACTGTAAATTATAAGACTGAAACAAACAAATTAATCTAGCACTAGTTGAAGATTTTTCAAGTAGATTTACATTAAAGTCCCCGCATACTATAATAAATTTATTTCCTGAGCATAGTCTTTCTAACAATTTCTCCATAACACCCTCGAATAGACTATAATCACTCTGCGGTGGTCGGTACACACAAGCTACGACATGTTGCTCAAGCTCCACACAAGAGATTTCGACTGTGCGCTCGATAGAAAGATTTGCTATGTCTTTTCTTTCTTTAAATTCAACTTTATTACTTATAAATATTAGAGAGCCACCGCGTATAGCCTTCTTTCTTACAAACGCACTTGCCAATGTAAAGTGTGCATTATTAAATAATAATTCATGTGACTGTAACCAATGCTCGGTAACACAAAAGATTTGTACATTATGTTTGTTTAAAAACAGTTCTATTTCTAGTTCTTTGCCAGATAGACCTTGTATGTTTTGATGAACTAAACAAAGATTAAGGCTACCCTTTGTCTTATCTAATAGTTTAAACTATTAGATGGTTCAATAAATGTATTAGTAGTGGACCTACTATCTCCTACCAAACTAATGAGTACTCTATTAGTACTTGTACCTATACCTATATTAAATGCTAATAAATTAGCAAGTTGTTTTCTATAATAAAAAGAAAGATACATGGTATCTTTTGTTAAGTAAAAACTGTTCCTAATAAAAATATTAGAGTCAAAAAATAAAATGTCACAGTAGTGACGTGTACTATTATATAGTAGTAAATTTAATTTACCTATATGCCTATTTTGTTCTTGAGTAAGTGTATAAGAATATGGGAATGCACACATAATAAATTTGCAACCTACTGATGCCTGGATTTGTAATACCAGTTCTACTAATATAATTACATCCTTCTTGGTAATAGAAAGGCCATTTCCAAGTAATATGACAACTGTAGACTCTTCGTTAAGTTGTAACTTTTTCAGATTATTCATTATAATACTTAAACTAGCTCCAGGTGAACAAACATTAACAACAGGGCAATCTATGTAAGTCTTAATTAAACTACCCAAACCAACACCCAGTTTGTCCGAGACAATAAATGTATTTTTACTTTTACATAATTTTGAAGACTTTGTTAACATTTTAGTAGTTTTAGAACACCCTGTTTGTATATTAGGTGAGTGTTCAGAACCACCATTGCTGGTACATTGCATACTGTGATTATTACTAATAAGAGAATTGACTTTCTCTAAATTTTCTTTGCCAATTCTTGCTATTTCATCATATTTGGAAATATAATCATTAGTTATTTGTTGATTTTCTAATGTAATCCTATGTAGCTCTGCTTGTGAACTGTTTAGTTTTGTGTTTAGTTCACTAACCTGTAAATCATATTGAATCTGGTTACTTATTAATTTGCTATGGCACTTTTCTAAGTCCAGCATTGATATATTAAATTGCCTACTAAGGTCAACATTAGTAGCCTGCAGTTCCTTTACTTTATGGGACTTGTTAAGAGCAGACTTTGCTAAAGTAAAGACAAAGTGCGGTCTCTGAATCTGGCCCTAAGTTTAGCTGATGATGTCATTTAGAGTTGAACGACCTCATCGTACAAGATTTAAGATAAAAGAATAACTTTAACACCTGAGCAGGAAAGAGCTTTGCGTCTAATGATAATTGTCTAGCTTTCTGAAGGTATTATCATTTACTTTTGACAGGGTTGTCAATATAAAGTTACTGATTTGTGCTTAGTTTCATACTTGCTTATTGCTAGCTGTTGCCCGCGGCTCCGCCCGCGTGAACATAATATTTTATATTTTTTTAAATACTAAAGGTACCTAATTAGTTATTTATTTATTTATTTGGAAGACCAACAGCAGTTTGACAATATGATTAGAAGAATTAAGAAACATAGAGCCAGTTATAGGTCCACAAATAGCTATTATATATTATTATTTCTTATATTCTATTTTTTTATAAGTAAATATCATATGACTTCATCAGTGAATAATTTGGCATTACGTAGGTGTTTTACCAAAATAGTCAAAGATAATGTTATATTTTTCGTATTATCTGTTCTACGAAATAAGTACTGAGACAGCCGACGCAGAGTTAAAGAATAATCCATTAAATTATTGGAATATTATTATGTTCCAGGAATCGGGTAAATTAATTCTCTTTTTGTTTTATATTCATGAATAGAAGTCAATTTTCATATAAATGATTTGATGTTTTTGTTTGTCCTAATAAACATGTGTACATGTTTATTAACGAGAATATTCTTCCCAAACAAAAATAACTTTTGTTTATGCTTTGTAAACCATTGATTGTTTTTAACGAAGGATGAATGATGTTAAAAAAATATTATCTAATTTTGAGTCAAGAACGAAGTCTAAATATTTATTGCAATATCGCAACTGCTGATAATAATATTTTTGATAATTTGAAGTATTGCCTTTTAAAGTTCCAAGTAAACGAAATAAAATCAGTCGTTAAATGATAACCAACTGCTTAGATGTCAACTTGGTAAAGCATTAACTAGCATGTTGATTTGGATCCCACTCATGACAATAACACGATTGTTCTATGCCTACGTGTTCTTTGTGTACATTATATTGATGTTTATTCATTTCGTATAGATGTATTTTATAAAAATATACATCTTTAATCTAGGTAAATTATGTAAATAGAATTCTATTTATTCTATTATAGCTTCACTCAATAGTTAAACATTCACCGAAGCGGCCTTATAAATAATAACCATTATAGCACTGTGACATTACAATGTTTATTTCACATTGTATTCTACAATAGATCTAGTAGGAAATGATACTCGTTAACTCTGTTATCACGCGCCATATAATTTTATGCATTCAATTCTGTGTGACATCCCTGACCTAAAAATGACAAAAAATACATTGAGCTCGGGGGCCAAACGGTCCCTTACTAATCCGGCTGTTCGGATGTAAATGTGGGCTATGGCCCTTAGCGGCCGATACGGATGCGTCGATTTGAGATGCTAACCTGCCAGCCCTTCCAGTTTTCTTGGGGTTCTGTGAGGAAAATACTTTGAGAAAATGCAAAATAATCATCTGGAAAAACAGTTAATCTAAGTAGCTAGAAAAATTAAGTTATCGTAACTGTTTACCATTTAGTCTAATAATCCCAAAATTAGGAGCAGAAATTTTAGTCATAACTATAACCTATATAGTTTATTTGAGTAAATTATATTCTACAATATGTAGTGGGAATATGGTATTTATTTACATTTAACAACTATCAAAAACATGAGTTGTTATTATTCAGTATTTACACAACGCTATTTCGACTTCCAGCAACAAGCTTTAAATTGAAATATCCTAAAAACGATTATTTACTCTGTACAATATTATGAAACGTGTATTAAAACTATAGTAAAACGAATTTCTAAATATTCAAATAATTGTAAAAACATTGAACAAATAATATTGTACGGAACCCCTAAGTATTTCAAATATGAATGCATTCCCTGTAGCTTAGTAGAGTGGTTTCTTTTCCCTCTCAGTACGAATAGTCAAAGGCGTCATGGGAGAAATACGCTGAGCTTTTTATTCTTGTTTTTAACAATATATTGTGAATTGGAATGTGTTTATACCGTCTCCTTTTTATATTGCTTCCGAATATTCTATAAAGATGGAGGTTTGTTGCGTCGCGCTATTCTTTTGTTTTTATATGTTTCAGGCGGCTGACCCCATTATTTTGAAGTTGTTTCTTGAAATTTGTTTAGTATTTATAATATTAAATTACAAAGTTTGTCTACATAGTGACAGAGTGTGTGAGTCGTTAAATACATTTAGAAGTAAGCTCTATTTACAATACGAAAACAAATATATTTACATAGGATATCATGTTTCTTTTTCTGTTTCTTAAAAATACGATATTATATAAAAACTGGTTGATATATTGTGTTGTATGTGGAGTAAGAGCTAGAGTGTTATCAGGTGTTTCCGTGTCACTTCACCGCCACACTGACAGTCAATACTGCGCGACGTACACTTGCTAAGTACAGTGTTTGTAAGAAAAGTTTACTAAATATAAATTATAACAATGTAGGTACTGTCTAATCTTATAACTTGTAAGTGATGAAGGCTTTATACACTAAAGAACAGCCAGCGCAAAGATAACCCTGTGACAACTATTATTAATACTAGAACATTAAAAATAGTTCATGAATTCGTTTTAAATGGTTTATGGAAAGCTTGTAAGATCATTAACTGACTCTACGCACGGGTAATATAGGTAAGGTATTGCTAAACCTATTTATTTGCCACGCTATTCCATTACGAGTGTGTCACAAAAGCTGAATCAGCTGAATTAACTTCCTTACCAAGCAATACTTACTTATTATAACAATATATTATCACTGCACTGATTGCGCTACTTCAGTAGTAGATAAACTTGGGATAGCACAACGCTGTCCATATTTAACGGTTTAGGGTTTATAGGTAGTTTTTCTGTCGAGCTTAACTGAATATACATATAAAACTTTTCCTTATTCAGTTACTGTTTTACGATACCCATGGAACGGCATGAGGCAGTAATACAATTTAAAAAAAAAACAAAAATAAAAATAACTTTGATTTAAACACCAAAGTTATTAAAATAAAATACACAAGCCAACATCACTTAGATGTAAGCACATTTCAGTGTAACATCCCCCCGAGTACACAAGTGCGTGGAAGTTAAAATGGTTTCGATATACACTCGCAGTACGAACTGAGTTCATACTAGTAATACAAGTACAACTTATGATTAACTACAACTTTGAGTTGTACTCACTTTGTAACTACACCATTGTGTTTGTACGAGTATTTGCTTTGATGTTAGATAGAAGACTAACTTTATTATTAGTTTCAACAATTATGCAAGTTTTCATGGAATGATTAAAGCATAAGTTATGTATTACACATGGTATACACTATTCTTTAATTTAGATTTTTAATCCAAGCAAATAATTTTCGTACTTAACTAAGTACTAAAACAAAATAACTCTCTGGGTATTTTATTTTTCTGTTTTTGAAAAATCACCTTACTTTTTGTGATACAGGAAACCCTTGTATTAGCTTTCAAGCCCTAAATACCTTTCAGTCTTTAAATTTGTCGCTTGAGCTCTCTTTTGACCTTTTAGCAGGAATCTATTATTACATTACAATACACGAAGTAAGAAATAAAAATATTAAGTAGGTATACGTCGTCTATTCCCGTACTATCATTCCTTAAAAACTAATACGCTTTCGCACCTAGTTCTAAAATGAATAATATACAAATTTATGTAAAGTGTAAATAAATACATAATGTCGCCAAGTATTGAAGCCTCGAAGAAGTTGCGCGACGATATAATTTCAATAGATTGAAACTTTAATTCACGAACTCATCCGCCTTACCGTAAAGTAGGTCAACTATCCCATCAATATGAAAGCAAGAATTCTGTTAACACCAAACTAGGTGTAAACTGAAGGTAGACAATTTATTCATTCTGAACATAATGCTGTGGCACTTGGCTCACTTGCCAAGAGAACTTACAATGTAGAACACTCTGTTATATGAGAGATTTTATATCTTAATGTATGAGGGTAGATTACGACTTAATTAATTACTTAGTACATTGCCAAATTCGTTTTGTATAATTACCATCATTTTAAAACAAGTCTATTACTTAAATAGACATTCCCGAAATGTTTTACTGACTTAATGTAGCTGAAACATCCTACTTGTTGCCTTACAGTTATGGTAGGTATCGCCAAGGCACGGCCTGATGTAGTCAGTCTGTATTTTCCGTAATGCAGAGCCTTTATAGCTAGAAAGCCTATTATTTAACGTGCTTTGTGCCCAAAACTCTGCCACAGAATGACAGTGTTTTAGGTGAGTTTAACACGGTGAGAGGTAATAATATTTTTTCTTCTAGTTCCATTAATATTTTGAATAGGTATATAAAATTTATGAATTCTACATACAAAAACCTGTAAAACGTGTGATTTTATTGAAATGATTTTGCGGGCAGAAAAAATAATAGTCCATCAAATCACTTAACGACCTAATATTAAAACTACACTAATGGATGACACCGTGCTACTGCAGAAGGGATGGTATTGGGTTTGTTTCAGATTCACTATCTTTGGTAATGACAAAAGCGTTTTAAAATCTACCTGCAAATCATCGACATTTTAAGACACCTACAAGACAAGAAATAATCATCACTTTTACTGTTTTATTCTTTCACTAAAGTTAATTCCTAAGGTCTTCAACATTACGTTGTCTACAAATATGTATAGACAAACTTTTTGTTCTCGTTTCTACTAAGTGGTTTTATTTAGTGCACAGTAGAGTTGGTAGTAAGTACTTGTGTTAGTGAATGCCCTAAGGTGAAGTAGTCACGTCAGACCGGTACGTACACAATGTAACATCGTGCTTTCATGAACTTACTGAGCTGAGAACTAAAACTATGTTCGACATTATCCTTTTTTTTTAATTTGATGTTGGTTCTAATGTAGATGAACATTTAAAAAAAAAAAAAAATCCTTCTTTACTTACTAATATATTTGAATTCTTTGTTTTATTCTATGATAAAAGCCCATGTACAAACATAGAATACAAAATTATAAGTTCTAAAAAAACGCGGAGTTTGTCATTTATGCTGTTTCGTACTGTTTGTTGAAATCAGTATTTTCTTGCACAAATAGAACGAAATATCAAAGCGTACAATTTAAAGTTGGTACTAAAAATTACCATTTAAATTGGTTTAGTAATTTGGTATTTATCTTGAAGTATAATAATAGTCTCTTACTTCTTTATTCTACCTACAAAGGATAACAACTATAAAATGAGTAGTTGTTTTATTCCTTGCTCCCCTTAAATTTAAAATTAGATTTCCCCGTGACTAGATCAAACGCGCAAGTCATTTGTTCATCCATTGTTTATGGTAATGATGCTCTCCTGGCAGATTCAAACTATTATTAGTTTCCCGAGCATGTCGCACGTGAATGTCGAACAAGGAGAATTCAAATAGAACCTGAATGAACATTTTAAACACGAACCGTTCTTGGGTCGTATTTTGTGACTCTGCCAGATTTCAAGCGACCGCTTAGTACTTGAATGGTTGTGAACTTCAAACTTCAAACTTCAAAATACTTTATTTCATAAAATTTATTACAAATTGTTTGAAATCGTCGTTTACTTAAAATTGAAGCTACATTTAAAATTATAGATCAACACAGACAAACGCTACAGCACTAAGAAAAGCCGCGTTGTATTGTCAAATGTAAATTAAAGGAGAAAAATAAAACCAATCTACTACTCGAATCTACTTGTCTGTCTGTGTTGATCTATAAATTCCAGTTTCCAAATGGTAGGGCCAATGAGAAGAAACCTGGCAAAGAAACTCATGGCAACTCTTTTAAAATTCAGTTGTGTTTACAATTTTTTTTTTACATTAATCATATACCCTATCAAAATATTTGACAGTACCAGACAGGATAATACACCATTTATACATCATAAAAAATAATAATCAAAGAAAAGAAAAGTAGAAGACAAGCATGAGAACAAGGAAGACAGAAAAAAAAAAAAGATAGAAAGGATACAATAATACAATTAGAACTTAGAGATAAAACAATACAGTAGCACGCATATATAAAAAAAGTGCATAAACTTGCATTATTTGAAACAGCCTATGGAACAGAAGCAGTTAATCCCAAGCCTTTTTGTCTTTCGTGTAGTCTAGGATAGTATAATATCCCTTTACGATAAGTTTTAAGATTGTGACAATAATCTACTGGTTTTTTATACAGTTAGTTAAGTAACTAAGTTTAAAACTGGTTGATAATGTTTGTATACGATAAATTGCTTCTTGACGATCCTGAGTATTAGCTATCGCAGTTCACTGCTGGACACAGGCCTCTTACTTTGTAATCCTAATTCAGTACAGCTATTTTGGAAATAGGCTTTAACACCGATTTATTAACGAAAATTCGTTTATATGAAATGTGTTCTGTGTAAAACGTATTATAAAACGTTATTTAAATACGTGTTAGTATACACACGTATCTCATCCCTATGTCCAGAGCACTCGTAAAGATGGCCGGTCGGGGACGGTTTATGGTACATTAAAATTAAAGTTAGCGCGGGAACAGTGAAATGTACTCCTCGGTTTATATCTGATATAATAACAGCTTTTATTGTCCACAACTGATTGTGCACACGCCCATATGTTGACTGTAATGGCGTCACAGTTATACATCTGCGCTTTGAGCTATAAAATATTTTCAGAATAGATAGGCTCGTAATGGTTTTTTGACACAGGAAATTTATTACTATGACCATCAAATACCTTATTGTACTAGGATTATCAAATAACTTGTGTGAAATAACTATGAGGTTTTTAATGTTTTATACATCACCCTTGTACTGCGAGTAAAATTCGAATAAGAAAATTGTATTAGGTATGTATTCAAATCGCCAAAGTTTAAAATCGATTGTTTTGTCTACTAGTCGTACCTAATTGGTAAATGTAAGAATTGATAAGGACGTTGTACGACTAAACTTATTCTAGCTTTTAAAAATGTATTTTTAGAGAAAGAACTGTTAGAGAATAATTATTCTCTAACAGTTAACAAGTATAATTGTTGTCTTTTATCTATTTTGTAAATCTCATATTCAAGGTCGAGATACACAAAATAACGAAATAATATAGCTGACACGATTATTATTATAATTTCAAACATGCTAATATTGAACATAGAATAGTTGAATGCCTGCCCGTAGAGGTAACCGATTTCTCAACGTACCAACCATACATTTGGTAAAACAAGGGCACATGTCGCACAAATTGATTCAAAGTATAACTCGCGCAATAACTCTCGTATAGTCTTGAGAACGTTTCCCTCTCCCTGCTGCCCGTAGAGGAGTAGCATCATATTTTATAGGCAATTTCGTTCGCTTTATTGCCGCTATTAAGTTCGGATTTCTCAGCATCTTTTATGAAGGATTCCTATTTGACAGACTGTTTGTTACCGTATGGCTAACAGTTCGTCAAAAAACCTTTAACCGTTTATTGAAACATTTTCTATTTCTCACAAAAACACACGGTTATACAAGTGAAACAGGAAAAACTAAGTTTATAATACGTTAGGTGCGTGTAGTCTTCAAGCGTATTTTATTTTTTGAAATACAAATAAGAAAGAATAATGATAAATCTTTAGTAAAATATTTTGTTTATTTGGCAAAAACCAAACCGGGCGCAAGAACATTTCGCAACATACTATTAGTCGTAGCAGTACCAGTCCTAAAATGGTACGCAGTGGAATACTTGCGTTTTATAAGCTCTGCTCATATTCGAGGGGTGTGTTTATGTTAGCCATAATTGAGGATAGGTGACCCAGAAGGACTATAATAACCAACCTGTTTTTAATGGAGTCATAGTACAGTCAAATAAGGCTTAAATAGGGGCAAACCTCGGAACGGAAGCGAATAAGCTGTAAATTCGTATAATCCTTTGTTTTGATGTTCTGATGACTGGTGAAAAAGTCTCATAAGATCACGTGTCTGCGTCAAAAGTTATTCAAGGTCAAAGGTCACGAAAGTTAGTTTTTTCCCATTATCTCGTTTTCTATGGGAAATACGCATTTAACGTCATTATAAATATTGTAGATCATAAAATTGTCTACAAAAAATATCTGAACACTTTTCTCCTAAAAAGCATCGCTTTCGAGATATCGTGACTTTAGAGCGCAGGAAAGTCGTATTTTCGACTATATGCACACACTAGCTTTTCCCGTGATTTTGCTCGCGTTTATAAATATTATGAAAAATAAGGCTTATTTCAATATATAGTAGCATATGCATGCTTGGTCTCAGCCTAATCGGTTTGAAATTGACAAAGTTACATACAAACTTCCATCCCCTATCTTATCCCTTTAGGGGTAGAATTTATCAAAATCCTTTCTTAACGGATGCCTACGTTATATCATCTACCTGTATGCCAAAATTCAGCCAGATCTGTCCAGTGGTTTGGGCTGTGCGTTGATAGATAACTATGTCAGTCAGCTTTGAGTTTTATATAAATAGAAGATTTCCGCACCACCTCTGAGGTAGATAAGGCCAATCTTGCACCAACATTAGATCAAATACAACAGTACATTGAATCAAGCTCAAAAAAAAGCTCGGCGGTTTTTATTAACGTGGTTTCTCCAGTAGGAATCCTCCTACCACATAGTGATCTATCAACGCACAGCCCAAACCACTGGACAGATCTAGCTGAATTTTGGCATGCAGGTAGATGATACAACGTAGGCACCCTCTAAGAAAGTATTTTGATAAATTCTACCCCTAAAGGGATAAGATAGGGGATGGAAGTTTGTATGTAACCTTGTCAATTTCAAACCGATTAGGCTGAGACCAAGCATGCATATGCTACTATATAATTGAAATAAGCCTTATTTTTCATAATATTTATAAACGCGAGCGAAATCACGGGAAAAAGCTAGTGTGTGCATATAGTCGAAAATACGACTTTCCTGCGCTCTAAAGTCACGATATCTCGAAAGCGATGCATTTTAGGAGAAAAGTGTTCAGATATTTTTGTAGACAATTTTATGATCTACAATATTTATAATGACGTTAAATGCGTATTTCCCATAGAAAACGAGATAATGGGAAAAAACTGATTTTCGTGACCTTTGACCTTGAATAACTTATGACGCAGACACGTGATCATATGAGTCTTTTCTACCAGACATTAGTACACCAAAACAAAGGTTTATGCAAATTTACAGCTTATTCGCTTCCATTCCGAGGTTGAACGCTTATTTTACTGGAGTAGTCAGTAATATTTTTAAATTTAAAAACACACTTAAGTGACTATTATCTAAACCTTTTAGTCACACAGTAGAAGTAAAGTAGTTTCTTCGCCGTTTTCCTTTATTATTTAGTCATAGTCCAATACTGTGTTATAGGAAGCAGTTTTCGTAATGTATTGTATGTCTTTAACTCTAGAGGGGTAACACAGGGTAAAAATACGCGATACTTGAAGTATTATTGTTCTTTAAACTAGGAGATTTATTTACTTTTTTTGTTAAACGCTTTTCATTTCATTGTAGTAAAGAAGTAACAGGACTTGACCAATTTTCAGGTTCAATTTCATTGTTAAACATCTATAAATAGGGTAGCAGTGATTTATTAAGATATAACTCCATCAAATATTCTGTTTGATTATCAAGTAATTATTACTTGACAGATGTGACTTTCATGAAGCTTGAATAAATAAGTATTTGAAGGTAAGCAAAATGATGATGAGATATTCTAATAAACAAACAATCTTCTGCTTGTTCTTTATATAATATTAATTCAGAACACATTGTACATTCAGATAGAATATTTGATTACACAATTTATATTATAAGGTATGAAAACACAACAATACAGTATAATGTAACAACGGTATAACTAGACAAGGGTAACACATTCTTTACATATTTTTGTAAATATATACGTTATTATACATAGTAATTTTTTAGCTATGAACAATTTGAGTAATTGTTATACCGTTATGAAAACAGCAGTTGCTGGTATGGCTCATGACAGATTTTAATTTAGTTCACATCTAATAAAAGAAAACATTAAGTTTGAGGTAAGATTTGGATTGGAGAGTACAGTTTCTTCTCCTCGTAAGCCTTGCTAATACATGGTTGAGGAACACCACGGGTTTCTCCAGCAGTCGGTAGATAAGTTCATTATAATATTGGTATAAGTAGGCTTTCCTAGATTAGAGAAAATCGAAGGTGCGTCCTTTTTGGGTAAGCGTCTTAAACGCCCAATACTTTCTTCAAATATTCACTCCTCACTAATATATTTGAAATTTTAAAAGTAAAACATCTAAAATTATCTAAATCATACCTTTAAATAAAACAAAGAGACAAAAACATTATCAAAATAACAATAAGTTGTTCGTTCCGTTTAACGTGGGTGACCTGCATCGATGGTTATAGGCAATAAAACCTCTATGGGCTATTATGTCTCGTCCCTATTCGGTAGGTACAAAACTGAAACGATGATAAACAATTTTATTTCATACATAAATATAACACAAAACTCTTATACTTGAAGATAGGAAGCTTTTAATTATTTAATATTATATTATATTTATTTTATTAGATATCCTTAACAGCCCTGTTTCTCTACAGAGGCGGATGTCTTTCAGTGAATAATGCTCTTAACAAGATCACGCTAGTTTGTATTGGTGTAGTTTTTTGGTTTCCTTACATGTATATAGCATTTTGCTTGATAAATCACCCTTGGCTGTTTTTTACGACACCCAAGGCTTGAGATGTAGTGGTACATCATATTATAATCTTAATCACACGGAGAATGAGACATTATATTGCAATTCAGTAAAATTAGCTCAACATAATTAATTGTAAGTTGTATGAGATGCTCAACTAGCTCTGATGAGTTTCTGTTGCAGGAATAAACATTTTATCACTGTATACTGTACATTATAAACTTTAAAATAGCTGTACCTAACTTTACATTTATAGCTTTCTTTATTGATGAAACGCCATAATATCAGAAGCATCTGGTCTGAATTGGATAAACTTTTTATTTTAGACAATATAGATATTAATTATCCAGCTTGTTAGCTATTTAACATCACGCTACTATCATTTTCTATAAAATATGAATATACACTAAAATATAACGTTCGAGAATCTAGGACAGATAGTTTATGATCAAATGTGATACTATTGTATTTGTTTATAGTTCCATGCTCGCTGAACTGAAACATTAACTTTTTAGACTCGAGATGCAATGTTCCGAGACAAAAGCGCCATACAGTTAGTCACAATACACGAACACATGCAATAGTACAGTCCAGATAACTACCTACTTCAGTTAAGATATGCATCGATATCTACATTTTGTTTAAATATTGTTCGTAATAAATAGACACGAAGTCATTTATTTGTTTATATAATGTCGGGTAATGTTTAGATTTATTGTAAACTAGCTGAAGCCCGCGGTGTATAGGTAGCTTAAATGTTATTCTACATCTTTAACTATCTGTATTCTAAATTTCGTCAAAATTTGATCAGTAGTTTTTGCGTGAAAGAGTAACGAACATCAATCCATACATCCTCACAGACTTTCGCATTTATAAATTGTGATTGCATTTCGTTCGTGTAACGAAATACGATCACTCACGTTTGAAGTACAATTATTATACTTGCCTTCCGATTCTACTTCCTTACTTTCAATTTTGCACCTTTAAATCCACTTCCCTCCGTGCATTCACATTCTCTTTACCTTCCCCAAATGAAAAGAGGAGAGGATGTAAAGGTTACAGCTGGACCTCAGGTACCTTACACTTACCGAGTGAAATGCAGCAGTGAGAAACTGCAAATTTATTGCTTACTTTACGTTGGTTTTTTGTAAAAGGTGGTACTGACCTGGTCGAGTCAGCCCATCTATGTCGTGCTGTAAAGAGCGTGACTCTATCACTCAAAAAGCAAGTTTAATTTTGTGTGAATTTGCAAAATATACCGGTAGTAAAATTGTTAGCACAAAATTACGAAGCATTAAAAGAGGAGATATAAATTTTAGTATCACAAGATGATCAGTTGTGCAAGTCGTTCGTTTTCCATCTGAACAGTCAAACGATCAAACCGATTTATTGTACCTGAGCATATTGGATTCCGTTGCACTCGGAATATGAAAAGATTTGACGCAATTGCAGATCTGAGACCTAGGTATAAGGTAGGTATCGATTTAGCTATTATTATTTATGCACTGCTACACCTCCCGTCCCTTGCTATCCGTACAAATACATTTGAAATGCAAACTTTAGGATTAACTTTGAAGTTTGTTGTTATGAATATTTTAGTGTTTGGAGAATGACGTGAAATCATTAAAGGTATGGTAATATAAGTAAATACTTAATCCAGATAAGCCTGAAACTATTTTTAGCTTCGATGTTAGTGATTTTTACAAATATGCCTTATTATAGTCCCCGCAGCTCGGGAAAAAAAATAAAAAAAATATGCGGCTTCTGGAAAAGCTGGAAAATCATGTCCCATGTATGGGTCGGTCGGCACGTCTTAACCTTTTTGCTAATACGTTTTCAGAACTAAAAGAAAATTATAAATTAAATAATTATAATTAAATCAAATGTATTACTATTAAGTTTATGACTTATTACAGTTTTGAAAATAATTTTATCGAATTTGATTGAAAAAACCCGGCCTGATCGAGATATCCCTGTGAACTGCTAACAATTGTGACCTCTGTAATAAAGATATTATAGCATCGTCGATGCAAAACGTCTTTTCCATAGTCTCATTCTTCTGAAAAACTGGATTCAGTGAAATAAACCATGGTCTCATTTTCGCAAGTGTTTTAGGCTTGAATCAAAGTGTTTTCTTCTCTAGAATCTTCGTCGGTATAAACCGCATTTGCGTTATGGTGGTTTAAATGTGATGCATTTTAGAACCGGATCATTACCATTCTCTAAATCATTCAAAATTTCGTAGAATAATAATGAATTCAATAAGAAATTTTAAAAAAATATATTATTTTACGAAAATTTCGTATTCCGTGGTTGTTCCGACGGACCCATGTATGGGTTCCTAAGATATTCAGCAAAATAACAGTGATTTTCATAGTAAAAAAATGAATTTTCTTTGTAATACATATAAATATTGTAATGTTTCAAACTTTATATTTTTGATATTATATTTATAAAAATACTAGCAAACCCGGCGAACTCCGTTTCGCCATCAGATGGTTTCGTTTTATGTAACATTTCGTTTGGTCATTAAAAGATGAAGAATTTTTTTTTTTGTTTTATATTTGAAAAGGTAAAATTTTATTTCATTTCACAACAGTAATTCGTGGTGGAAATCCTGATAATTGTAGAGAGTTCAAAAACTCCGTTGGCTAATTTACAATATCATCGAGATTTGTTATGGAATCAAAGGACTTGTATGTCACCAAATCGCCAGCAATTTTTAATTGAATGGTGAAATTCAGTGCGTGTACATTATTATTATATGCGGCAAGAATTGCTTGTTGACTTAACCAAGCATAATTATTATTCTGAAAATTCTCACTACTGTTTGGCAAAACATTTTTAATAAGAGCTAATTGAGAGCCTACAAATAGGCAAAAGTCGTTGGTAAGAGTAATTAATCCAGATGTCGCATCACTATCATCATTATCAGCCAATCGACGTCCACTGCTGGTGTTAGGCCTCCTCCAAGTATTGCCATCTTGTGCGGTCCTGTGCCTGCCTCATCCATCGGCTTCCCACCATGTCGCATCAACTGGGACTTTTCCATTTCCAACAGTTAACTATTGTTTGGAAAATTGTGCACCACTTTGATCATTTTGAAGTTGAACTCTCATATAAGTGGTCAGCGATAATGTTTTTACGTTATTTCATAAAGTTGATGCCTTTATGCAAGTATTCAATTCATCTGCAGGCGTTCCACGGGCAACGTCTGACTGAAATCGTCTGCTAACAATATCATCAAGCCGCCAAAGATATTGTTATTTCGCCGAAGATCCTTTAGTGTGAAGTTAAATACTTCAAGTGATTTCTCATGTGCCATTGTGCACTCATCTCAAACAATGAGCTTGCATTGCATCAACAATTTTCTCATTGCACTGGATCGGGAAATATTGCATTTTAGAGTATCAATTGTGTTTAAATTGAGTGGCAACTTAAGCGCAGAATGTGCAGTATGACCGACATCTAGAAGAATCGCCGCAATTCCAGATGATGCCAATGCCAAAGCTGTGTCACAGCTTGATCGAATATAACAAATGTTTTCCCTGTTCCTCCAAGTGCGTCCAGGAAGAATAGACCACCAATATTATTGTCCACCGCTTGCATTAATGCTTCGTATACTTGTTTTTCCTGTTCATTTAGTAACGGCACATTATTTCGAACGAATTCCTGCAATGTATCAATATTGTATTGAAGCTCTCAATTTAATTCTTGGTTTAATGCATCGTGCGTCGAACGATTTGACGCAATAATTCCTACTTCAATCAGTTGTTTGTTAGAAATAGTTAAGCATTGATCCTCAATTAGAATCAATCCTTCATTGTAGATTTCATCGGTTATTTGGATGTCAGGATTATTCGTTTCAATGCGCAGGGGATGCAAGATATCTTCACATATTATGTCGTCTTTGAATTTGTTCCATAACTGAGTTAGTTGTGAAAAAGAATATGTGGTGATGATAATAGCGAACAGCGTTTGTATTTGGAACGCATTTGATGAAACTACTGAATCCGCAAGTGTTAAATCCCAATGAGAATCGTTCTCCAGCAAACCCAACAGTTTACATGCTTCTTAATATGTGGTCATTCACAGTTTTCAAATGCGCAAATGGTTTTGGTCCACGTACATTTACCAACAGCAGTCGCAAATAAAAACATTCATCATTTCTAGGATGCACAGTATACATGGGACCTAGTGCATCAGTGGAAAACACCTGTGGCCAATCTGGAACAGCTGGGGTTCCTTGTCACTATTAGATTTTTTTGCGAAATATTACATAAAACGCAGCCATCTGGTGGCGAAACGGAGTTCACCGGGTTTGTTAGTAAGAAATAAATTTTATCCATATTCTTTTAATATTCTCAGGCACCCGTTCATCCTAACTTAATTTTAGTAGCCACAGATATTATTGTAATAATATTTTAAGTATAATTGTACATGCATTCAACATATTTAACGGGTCAAATTGAATAAAAATTTGCACAATACACGTGATTGATTTGAATTTAAAAATGTTGATGGTTTTCAATTAAAATGTAAGGAAGCGAAAAACTAATTTTTTTCCTTTTTTTTTGCAATTCACAGTGAACACAATACCAATAATATGAAATTAACTGAGCAGAGAAAAATGAGTAGCTGTCAAACAATGTATCACGCACCGGCGTTTGTAGTACATGCTATGTATCAGAGATGGCGCTGTATTATGTAATAATAATATAATAATAATAATAATAGGCCCGCAGGGGCAGCTTGTGGCGAGCTGTTGGTGAGTGGCGACACCACGGACCCTGATTCCTTGATGGCCTGGCTTACCTTCATTGGTCGGCCAGGACTGGAATACGCAAGAGCGGATCCTATGCTCCAAGCTGGAAGTGTAAAATGTCATAACGCCGGGGACCCTTGAACGGTTGACCGGAATTTGGCGCCCCGCAGACTCACCTCTCCGCAGCTTCTAGCCTCTCTACGAGATGTTGCTCCATTGTCGCACTGTACGTGCGGCCGTTTTGTGGGGCCCACTCAACGAGATGGCAAGTCACTACCTGTCTTTTTATAATATAGAGACTGATTATCACGACAGGTATCCGGTAGTCTCCTTCCATAGCCCAATAACTTATCCACCGAAAATACTCATCCATAGACTATTATTTAAATTTCCATCGCATCCATAGAGATGCACTACAATAGTTTTTGCACTCGGCAGGGACCATCTCTGGATGTATCATATTGTGCGTTCAGAGATAGTATCTGCCCTGTGTTTCCATTACCAGATTAAATATCTCTTAAAGGGCCTCTTCGTCTTGGCTTCGGCCCGATGTATGCCTTCTAAAGAACCGGGTCTCAATAGACCCGAGTATTATGGAAAAGAGAAACATAATAATAGTTTATTTGCAGTCCACTTATAACTAAATACATTTTTAATGGTAGCCACACTAGGCAATGCCTGTATCGAGGCTACAAAACAAAAACGATTACAAGGACTAATACTTCAACTAAAATACAACATAAATAAACTAGAATACAAAAAAGAAAAAATATGTATGTGAAAATGTATAGGTATATGTATAAATGTATATGTCTTTTGTGTATGTGAAAAAAGATTTTCCCGCTTTTCCGTTGAAATTTTTCTAATTTTTTTTTGCTTTAAACCTAACGGAGCCCGAGTCCTTTCCAAGGAATGCAAAACCAAGGAAATCGATTCGTGCATTCTGGAGTTATAGCGTCAGGAAGGAAAACCCGACTTATTTTTATATAGTAGATAACAATATATGTAATATAATTTCACTTTTTTAGGGACATGTTTTACCATATCCACTACAGACATTTTCACTTGAAAAAAACAACTACAAACTATTAAATTTACTACCTATTTTGTCATCACAGCTAACAGTCATTAACTGTCGATTCCAAAAGTATTTATAAATTTTTTAATAAAACCGTATAAAGGGGGCAGAATTTTTTATTTCCCGAAACCCATACATGGGTCGGTCGGTCCAACTGGGTTAATGTCCAAGTTTGTGCTTTATCAGTAAAACTTGGAATTTAGGTTGTTAGATTTTCTGTCATGATGTAGAGTACATGGTACGACATATTATCCCATCAAAGATTGTCGTAAAAGCCATGCCAACTCCATTTTCCACTTTTCAAGTAACATGAATATTATGTTTTTCTTTTACATTATTTTTTATCCAGAATAAGAGAAAATGTTTGCTAGATCGGATATTATTTACGCTGTGTTACGTTGCTACGAGCAAATATTTTTCAAATTACTTATAAAATATGTAAGCTAAATAAGCTTTTTACAAATTCCATCAAAATATGATACATACGATAACAACACAAAACCTTATTCTAAGTAAAACAATCTAATTTTATTACTTTTTGAATAATTTACGCTCAAGTGACTTGCAGTACGTTTCTTCTTATTATTTTTTTAGGTCTTCACAAGCATTACGGTATTTTTATAATAATGTATTTAATAATGTTTTGTATTATTCTAAATTACTTTTGTAATGACCGTTGTCTAGGTATATACCATTGTCTATTAATCAAATGTAGTATTAAGTTTAGTTTTAGTCAGATTTTACAACAATGATGGGTCAGGAAGACTGATGCAGTAGCGGGATCAGATGAGGATTCTTTGTGTGTTTAACACGCCACAATGACATATTTATTTGTTATCGGTAGGTCTAATAAAATAGAAAACCAAAAACGGGTTCATTTTATCAAACCTTAATTTAAAAGCCAGATAAAAGAAAGTGAAACTTTACTACTCCTCATTGCATTAATCTGACAGGACTCCGAAGCAATAGTTGTCCATTAGTCGGCTGTTACGCCTCTCTTGGGACATGATGGTGACATTACGTATTCTCATAGCGTCACCACAGGGACATCTTTATTACTATTTCAGTGTAAACCTAACCTAAGTCTGTCTGGATCATTATTTTATGTAAATCGTTACAGGAAGCAAACGATATCAGAAGGATTCCTAAATATTTCCTATTACAGTTGACTGTAGAGTTAGTTAATTAAGTTCACGGGAACAACACCGGTCTGTGTAACGAAATCATTGTGTTAACAGAGTACAATCGTGATCGGCACTCTGAACGACATTGTACTACTGACTCCACTATTTACGTTGTTTTGTGGATATTTTATTTATGGTTAAGAAGGAAATATACAGGGTGGAATGTTGTAATGCCACCTGGAGGGGAAGTACTCTTAATACTTTAGATAGAAAATTTTACTCAAAGGAAACATTCCTTTATTTTTGAAAAGAAAAAAAACTGCATTAAAGATTTTTAAAAATTCGCTTGCCGCACACGGTAATCGAACCGACTAAAATCTGTAAAAGTTGCACCGTGTACTTTTATTGCATTGATTGTTAGGGTCAATAAGGATGAAATCTCTTTAACAAACTTCATAAATTGAATAACATGAACACAATTAAATTTTAAATTAATTTAATTATGCACAAAAATTTAAACTAACTTATTAATTGCTCGAAATGGGCTCCATTTTCAGAAGTTAAATGAATGGAAAACAATGAAATCTTAAATTTTAATTCAATGGGTCAAGCTAAAGCACTTTTACTCAAAGATCTATCTGTGTACTTATGTTATTAATTAATTATTATCATTGACGTCATTTATCCATCGAAATGACGAATTACTATTTAGATAAGACGATTGCAATTTGCACGTGTTTGTAATGCAGACTCCTTTCTTAGATGCGACATAACTGCGTGTATGACGTAGTTTAAATATGGAATGTTACATTTGAAATTTGTTAAAGAGATTTCATCCTTATTGACCCTAACAATCAATGCAATAAAAGTACACGGTGCAACTTTTACAGATTTTAGTCGGTTCGATTACCGTGTGCGGCAAGCGAATTTTTAAAAATCTTTAATGCAGTTTTTTTTCTTTTCAAAAATAAAGGAATGTTTCCTTTGAGTAAAATTTTCTATCTAAAGTATTAAGAGTACTTCCCCTCCAGGTGGCATTACAACATTCCACCCTGTATAACAAAATTGCTAGTGTCGTAGTGAACTAAAAAAATAATAGTTCTCATTCGTTTTATTTAAGGGTATGTAACGTAAAATACGACTAAAGTACTAATTATAGTCTACTAGATGTTTCTAATCAGATACAATCGCGTGATAGACTAGTAAAGCCACTTTAAATCCGGATTATATTGATAACTAACTGATGCCCGCGGCTTCACCCACATTGTACATGTAGCTTAAATATTAATCTATACCCTACTTCCTTTCTGTGAAAATCCATTCAGTGGTTTCTGCGTGAAAGAATAATAAACATTAATTTATCCATACATCCTCACAAACTTTCGCATTTATAATTTAGTAGGATCTAATAAACCAAAAACAACTTAACACAAAAGCCGATACCGATTAGTCTGACCACCGAGATGTGAAAGCTAATTTCGCCTTTCGAGAAAGCCCATCCTTATTATATGTTATTTTCTTGGTGTCTCTTGATTTCTACACTAATTACCTTAAATAGTTACACTTTAACTTATATTAAAGGTTAACGGTAAAAAAAGGTTAATAAGGTGCTTGTGAAAGAAATAAATATACTTTGTCCTATGTGTATCTCAGATAGATGGTAATGCTACACAAAGTCATATTAATGCCACCCGAACAAATTAAGTCTGTTAACACCTGGACACTACAAAACAGTTTGTGTTTTAACTGTTCTTTTATTTGTTTTGTTTGTTACTCTTATTTTATTATTTAAGTAATTAATTAGTATATTATTATTAATTGCCAAAACCATTATTGCGACGCTTATATTTCGCCTACTTTGGTGGGAAATTTCGTAGCACAATTTTGGGTTGTTAATAAAACAAACAATATCTGGTGGATTATTTTTCCCTGTAATCAACTAATCATCCATCCTTTAGTATTTTGCACCCACATACTTGTTTTTATAAAATACATCAGCATTATTTGATAAAGCTTTTATTTTAACAATAAAAATTGCTTTTAAAATTATGGGTATCGCATAATTAAAGCGCAACTAGTGTTCATATAATATTTGGAAAATGTAGTTTGAAGCTTACGGTTGCTTTAATGATGTAATATGATCTTTGATTATTATCTTTACTGTAATAATTAGTGTCGATAATGTGAAACCAAACTGCACTCTACGCTGCTTGCAAGTATTTTAGCTTGATGCTAAGAAATTTGTATATTTTACTTGTATATTATTTATTCAAAGAATTTTGTGATAGGCTTGTATATTATTATCTACGTATGCACGACGCTCAGGTAATTGTTGGTATTCATACAATTCATCAAATTATACCTTGAACGTATCGTTTAATAACTAAGAATATCCAATGCTACGTCATTAGACGAAATTGCATGCAACATTGTTTAAATAAAGTTTAAATAAAGAAATATTTATTAAATACTCTTACCTGATTTAACTGTTATTATGTAATTTAACTCTTAATTTAGATTTATCACTAAAGCTACCTCATTGATAATTGTATAATTATGTATTATGTTATATAAGAGACTCCCTGATCTCACAGATAAACAGCGTCAGCTGTTTTGTGAGACTGATGTATAATTAGATGTAAACTTATATGTTAATAATAAACAATAAACAAACAAAAAAAAAAAAAAAAAAAAAAAAAGGTAATTTTGACATTATCGGCTTGCCCGATCTAAAAGTAATAAATACTTTTTCTCTACTACACATATTTAACTAAACACTCATAAAAAGCCTTTAACCAATTTGTGAAATCAATAGTCTAATTCGCCTAAAACTAAGGTGGTGGCTTAATTTTAGCTATGGACGTAATACTTAAACGCGAGGTCCCGCAGTACATAGAAGTCAACTATGTACGGAATACAAGTGGCTTACACGAGAAACATTAGGTCACAAAAGGAACTCATTTGCCACTCCTTACCACAAGTGAAGGCTATGTTTCTCCAATAAATATTTCATCTCTTTATATTTGTATTTGTTCTATATTTACAAGTTATAAATAAACGTTATCTCTTCGGAAATATTAAAGTCATTTATCAATACCGTAAGTCGTTATTATATTTGCAATAGAAAGTATATGGCTTGTGGGTGAAAACGACATTACCTATTTTTATGAGCGTAATTTTTATGGGTGCGTATAAAAAGGGTTTTCAATTTTAATGGAAAAACATACCAGTACATAAACGATGTTTATTTTTAAATCGCATTATTTTTGTACTTTGTACGTTGATTTCCTTTTTTTGGTGAAACCCCGCCCCTAGCATGTAACGTTAGATAAAGATAAAGATAAAGATATTTATTTTGCAAATATGGGTGATGGTACAGTTTTTATTTAGACCTGCCATATTTCACCATTCGGCATGCAAAAATCAAATTAAGTAGGTACTTTTACCTTAAATCTAAAAATAATAAGAAAGGGAAATAACAATTGAAATAAAATTATTACAAAATAACAAGTGAATCAGAATAAAATAAAAAATAATAACAATAAAATTATACACTTAAAACATAAACATAACTAAAAAATCATACAAAATGCTTTTCAACCAAAAACTCGTCAATATTATAATACACTTTGTCAACTAAGAAGTTTTTCAAAGTTTTTTTAAATTGAGTTATATTTTCTAAGTTTCTCCAATCTTTAGGAATCTTATTATAAATTATTGGTGCCACACAGCAGACACTTTTGCGCATTAAAGTGGTTCGCACAGGATGAAGACATAGTTTCGTATCGTCACGCCGATTTCGAGGTACGATATCAGCCATCCGTGTAAAATATTGTGGATTCCTTTTTACAAATAGGGCCATTTCTAAAATATATAATGAGGGCAAAGATAATATTCTATGACTTTTAAAAAATGGTTTACAGCTGTCAGTAGTTTTTAAATTGACTCGTATGGATCGTTTTTGGGCCTTAAATGCGATCTCCTTATCAGTTGAATTGCCCCAAAATATTACACCATATCGTAAGTGGGTTTCAACCATACCATAGTAAGCAGTTAAAAGTGCATCTGTGTAAATTTTTCGAGATAGTGAGAAAAGAGCATAGCTTGAAGAGCTTATTTTTTTACAAAGGGATTCTATATGCGGTTTCCAGTTTAATTTTTGATCTATTTGTAAACCAAGAAATTTAATGTTTTCTACTTTATCAATTGCTTCATGATTATATTGGATATTTAGATTATTTGAAACCATTGAACGTTGACTGAAGTGCATAATTTTCGTTTTTTTTAAATTAATTATTAAATTATTACTGTCTAGCCAGCTTACCATTGAATGTACAAAGTTATTGATGTCCTGTTCGTATGTATTTGTATCTTCACAAGGTATTGTGATCGTGCTGTCGTCGGCAAAAAGCGTTAAAGAATGCTGTATATATTTTGGTAAATCATTTATGTAAAGAATAAATAAAAGTGGTCCTAGGACGCTTCCTTGTGGGACGCCATAATTTACAATGCGTTCTGATGAATGAAATATCTCTTCAACCTTTTTAACTACATTAATTCTACTAATTTCAGCTATCTGTTTCCTGCTATCTAGATATGACTTGAACAAATTGAGAACATTACCTCTAATCCCATACGCATCTAGCTTGTTTACAAGGGAGCCGTGATCTACATAGTCGAACGCCTGGGTCATGTCACAGAATACTGCACAGACAGGTGTTCGTTTATCTACATTATTAGTGATATTACATATAAATTCGTAAATTGCCATATTTATAGATCTCATTTTACGAAATCCTTTCTGTTCATCACACAGAATGTTATTTTTTTCTAGATATTTGTACAATTCATTATAAATATATTTTTCGAAGACTTTTGAAATTACTGGAAAAAGAGAAATCGGTTTATAACATTCCATAAACTCTCTATTATCTTTTTTGAACAAAGGCTTTATGATAGATTTTTTTAGAGCTTCTGGATAAATACCTGCAACTATACTAAGATTTATTAAGTAGCTTAGATGACCACAAATTTCCTCACTTACACATTGCGTTGGGTTTTGTATTACACGTTTGCGATTTTTTTAATGTCTGTACTCTTTCCCTTTTAAGTAATAGTAAGCACGACGGCTTCAGTTTCGCTAAAAGCAATTACATTATCAAATAGTTATGTAGGTCCGTTTGAGACACGTTTTAATTCAAATTAGGTATATATGGTCTAACTTTAGTTATGCAGGGTGTGGGAATAAAATCCGGTTTACTTTAACATTGTATATTATCACTTTTCCATAATTATTGCCAAAATACAACTCTCTGTCCTTCCCGCTTAGATTCCGATCTCATGGCCGCCGCCGACGCAGTGACGCGGCCTTGACAATACACTAACCAATTTAACATCTAAATTCTTAACATCATGATTTATCTATTTAAATGAATTCTAAAATACATTTGTAACAAAGTACTATTTATAATAACAGTTTACTACTTGAATAAATACATTAACTATCAACAACTTTCTCTATTGTTTACTTCCTGTTGCTTCGATCAACACAACGTCATCATTGGCAAAAACAATAATTTACGAAGAGTACATACGACATATACACAATAATATTATTAAAAATAATAGGTGAGCTTACAACTCGGCCTTCCTGTTAGCGCGAGTCCCTTCGCGAGTTGCTTTACTTTTGTTTTAATACAAGCACATATGCACGTGAATGTACCTACACAAAATTTGCTGTATATTATGTACTTACATTATTTCGTATAAAAACATTAACAAAACGTTATTTTAGATAATCAAACTACTTTAATATAAAATAACGACAAGGTCACCATCTCAAGGATATAACATTAATCTTAATCCATAAATTAATTCGTAATAATTCTTAAATTAGATAATTATACAATAATCAAATAACAATATTTATTATTATTAAATTTAATTATTTACAACAAAACCATACCATTAACACTTAATTTTAAACATGTTTACAAACAAAAACCTGTTCTGGTTTGTCCCAACACTACAATTCACCATAACATTATGTTGCAATATTTATATTGCATTACATCAATATTATATATAATATTAATTACACTTATTGTTTTATTAACCTACACTACTACTCTAATAGACAACACCATATAATATATCACTTGACGTCTCTAAAAACTCACAATGATTATAAATGCACCAATATTGTTGCATACCAATACAATTCTTAGACAAAGAAGAATATTATTAATTTTAAAAAACATATCCAATTCTCGCAAAACTAACTCCAATGCTCGATAAACTAACCCATCCAATTCTACCAAGATTGGCCAACCAAACGATTATTACCAATTATTAGTGAAATGTTACAATACACGCCAACCCATCCAATTTTGGCACGATTATAACTCAACACATAACATCACCAGATATTAGTTTGCGAATCCATCCAATTCTCGCAAAACTAACTCCAACGCCTGCCAGCCAATTCAATTCTGGCATGACTACAACTTTCACAACACATAACATCATTAAACTAACATTCTGGCTTGCGAGCTGCTACAATAGGTTTATGTCAACCCATTCAATTTTGGTACGACCACAACAAATAAGTACTTTCATTTTAACATAATTAACACTTTCATTTATAACATAATTGATACTTTCATTTGTAACATAATTGACACTTTCATTTGTAACATAATTGACACTTTCATTTTTAACATAGTTAATACTTTTATTTATAGCACAATTGATACTTTCATTTGTATCACAATTTATACTTTAATTTATGACATAATTTATAAGTACTTTCATTTATGTATAACATAATTGATAATTTTATTTATAACATAGTTTATACTTTAATGTATAACATAATTGATACTTTCATTTATAACATAATTGATACTTTCATTTATAACATAATTTATACTTTCATTTATGACATAATTTATAAGTACTTTCATTTATGTATAACATAATTTATACTTTTATTTATAACAGTTTATACTTTCATTTATAACATAATCGATACTTTCATTCATAACACACTTTATATTTTCTTTTATGACCATATTTATACTTTCATTTATGTATAACATAATTTACACTTTCATTTATAACATAATTGAATACCTACTCTTTGAAAAAGGTTTATTTAATTAAATATCGATAAACAAATCTAGTGCCAGTTTTAATTATTAGAAACTGTAGTGAAATACGTACCTATAGATAATATATGATACCCGCGATCGTAACATATTTGCAACGACCAAGTTTCCTTGGCCCTTGTGTTATACTTACATAAGAAATTGTATATGTGTGGACAACGCAACGCATTGACAACTATGGATAACGCAGTCGATACCGCGCTTACCCTTGATATCGCTACAATAAAACTACCTTTTTTTCCATAAAAATAGATCTCAGCGGGTTCATAAGCCCTACTTTTCCTCTATAGCACCACTTCTAGGGATTTGCCATATGTCTGTGCCACTCGGGCCAGCTAAACAAGGTCAAGTATTGTCCGCGTAGTTTTTGCGTTTCAAAACGGTACAATAGTTTTGTCATCGTATCTACACATTTACTACACTCACTCGATAACCTAATGTTACCGCGTCGGGCAGATAAACGCGATTACTTACCTACAAATTAATATGTTTGAACAGATATCATATTAGGAAGATTGCCTTGCCAGCCTGAAGCCCGGAGTTTATCAGAAGGTCCCAAAGCAATAGTTACTTTTGGAAATAATTCTTTTTTTTTTTTTACATAATATTGCATAATCACTAAAACTTGGGAAATAAATAGATTTTAAATTATCGCGATTTGTATACATAATACTATTTTTACGGGTCTTACTCGCGGTGTTACTTAGCAGTAACACCGCGAGTAATGCCCGATTTACACATCGACAAGTACAGTAGCGAGTTAAGTAGTATTTTAAGATTAAGTTGATTTAAATAGATCTCCATCCTATTTTTTGGCAAGTTAAGTTGGCGAGACGCGAGAGAGGGGGCTATTTCGTACTTAACTCGCCAAAAAATAGGATGGAACTGTATTTAAATCAACTTAATCTTAAAATACTACTTAACTCGCTACTGTACTTGTCTATGTGTAAATCGGGCATAAGACCCGTAAAAATAGTATTGGGAAATAAAAATACAGAACCTCCTCCTTTTTTTTTTGATGTCGGTTAAAAATATTAATACGAAAGAAATGTTATATTTACATACAGCACAGGAGTATAATAAGCAAAATACTTTTTATCTAATTAATTTAATAGCAACACTGATTTGTTTTAGCCTCAAAACAAATCTTTCAGCATTTGTTTTAGCAGAAGATTTTTCATAATACACTTATGTAAGACTACCTACTAATATGTAACCACAAAATATTTACATTAATTAACTTGACCAAATGCATACAGTAAGTTTTTTTTTTTTTTTTTAAAACAACGGCAACATCGAATTTAGTATTTTTATTCATTACCGGCAGAAAACATTCAAATCTTTGCCTTGACTGGTTTCGACTATAACACGTAAATGCGATAAACTTGTGTTTGTCATGCCTGTTGGACCCAAGCTTAGCTAGTCTAAATCCGACATATTACCCAATTGAACAACCAGAAATCAAGCTTATTATTGTACATAGGTAAATTACTTGCACTTTTAATTAAAAACTACTTTTATTACAGCTACCACTAACATTTGTCACAACTATTGGTGCAGGATTAAAAGTACAGTTCCTGAACAAGACTTGTCAATGTTAAGTTTTACGTCCTGCTCAGTTTCTTCTGTCATTATTGTAATTTTTGTTGACACAAACAAGTAGTGAAATAATTAAACTATTTAAAATATAATGTTGTCTTTCGAATTTTAAACTCTATTATTTCTATGAAGAATTGAATACTTATTATTTTCTATAACAACATGTGATTATAACTGATAAATATATACCTATAAACTCAAGTCTTATTAACAGGTACCTACGCCTACGTATCTGAGTATAACATAATTTTGTAGTAAGTTAAAATACGACTACAACAAAAAAAATTAACCTACAACTCAAAAACCTCAGGTTTGTTCTTCTAAATCCCGTTTCTTTTAACATAATTGATTAATGGTAGTAAATATTATCATTCTTACATATTTTCATTGTGCATAAATTTCTATGAAAACCTGGAATTCCCCTTTTGCACTCCACTTCACCTATATAATGTGCAGGATGTATAGTGATATTTCTAGACTCCCAGTTTTAAACATTTTTGAAAATAACCAAAGTGAATGAGGAAATGACCAAACTTAAAAGTTTCTAAGCAATATTCATTACATAAATAGTAGTCATAAGTAACTTTTTATAATATTACTCTCTAATAGTTCACTGTTTACTAATAAGAATCTTAATCATTCGTTTTTAATTCTTTTGACATTTATTGCAAAATAATTATCGGTATGGAGATATTGTATATTACAAGCTATGGTTTTCTGTAACTGTCAATATTATTATTTTATTGGTTTCAACTATATTTTTATGTGTATCATTAATTTTTGGTAATCCTTAATAAAATAAATAACCTTCCATAACCAAATAACATCCCTTTCATATTCTTATGATTAAATTATGGGAGCTATACTGCTATATGCTAGAATGACTTTTGTACATAAATTATTAGCTTGGTATTTCTAAAAGCTGTACTAGCTGACCTTGTACCATCCCTTTTAGCAGGCTGTTCACTGTTCTCCTGACGTTGAACTCCAACTACTCTTCCACTCGCGCCTAGAATTCGAATGCGAATCCCTCTTCATTTTCATGTCGTAGCTTGTTCAAACTCGAACTCTTCGGTCCTTCGTAGACTAAAATCCTCATTGTATTCAACCTTAGTATCACGCACTATTGATACCCTGGTTCTTGCTCTTGTATACAATCTCAGTATCACGCATCTGTGATACCCCTAGTATACAATCTCAGTATCACGCATGTCCGTGATACCCCTAGTATACCATCTCAGTATCACGCATGTCCGTGATACCCCTAGTATACAATCACGCATGTCCGTGATACCCCTGGTCGCTCTGAACATAGCCTCCAGGGACGCATCCCGCGCTTTCTCTCAGACAAGTCTCGTCACTTGTCTCTCGGCATCCCGCCCTTTCTCTCAGACAAGTCACATCACTTGTCTCTCGGCATCCCGCCCTTTCTCTCAGACAAGTCACGTCACTTGTCTCTCGGCATCCCGCCCTTTCTCTCAGACAAGTCACGTCACTTGTCTCTCGGCATCCCGCCCTTCTCGAATCCAGTACTTCACGACCCTCGCCCTCAAACCTGGGCCCTCCTGGGTCTGGACTCAAAAACCATAATCTATGTCTCTAGTTTCCTCACGATTCATTTAGCTGAAACTAACAAATATCGCTTAGTTGATCGGCATTTACAAACTTATCATTCTGAACGTGACCGTTCGCATGGAACACCACAACATTGGAATTTACGCTCACATTTTTGTTTACACCATCAACCTCAAACAATATTGCTCTACTCTATAACAATTACAATATGTAAACACACTTTTGTTTACACCATCAACCTCTAACAATATTGCTCGGCTCTATACCACTTACATGTAAACACACTTTTGTTTACACCATCAACCTCTAACAATATTGCTCCGCTCTATAACACTTACAATATGTAAACACACTTTTGTTTACACCATCAACCTCTAACAATATTGCTCGGCTCTATACCACTTACATGTAAACACACTTTTGTTTACACCATCAACCTCTAACAATATTGCTCGGCTCTATAACACTTACAATATGTAAACACACTCTTGTTTACACCATCAACCTCTAACAATATTGCTCGGCTCTATAACACTTACAATATGTAAACACACTCTTGTTTACACCATCAACCTCTAACAATATTGCTCGGCTCTATAACACTTACAATATGTAAACACACTCTTGTTTACACCATCAACCTCTAACAATATTGCTCGGCTCTATAACACTTACAATATGTAAACACACTCTTGTTTACACCATCAACCTCTAACAATATTGCTCGGCTCTATAACACTTACAATATGTAAAACACACTTTGGTTTACACCATCAACCTCTAACAATATTGCTCCGCTCTATAACACTTACAATATGTAAACAAAACCAATCAGCATAAAATTGATTATGCACAAGAAGTCAATTGTTACTCAATGTATTTTTCCATTAGCTAGAATACACTGTCAGCACAATTTTGTGCTTCAGTCAAAATCTCATTAATCTTAATTAAAAATTTTATGAATTTAGAATGTTAAACATGTCCCACTCAGTAATAATAACACATTTTTGCCATTTTATTCACATTTTTATTAAATGTCTTTTTTTTTTTATTCTCTTTTTCTTTCATAAAAGAAAAAGAACTCTTTTCACATAATATTGCACCTTCATTTAATTTTCACAACCATTACTAAACAAAACAACTCAATTTCACAGGAGAAGCAATCTAAGATTCCCAGCCCATTAAATACCTCATACTGAAAAGGTTATGAACTCATAAGAGGCATGCCCAAGATTACTTATTAAATTATTGGCTCTCTCTTCCAAGTGTGAAGGCACATAATTAGATAATCCAAATAATTACTGAATTTATAACGATTCAAACTGTTATAGTAACACCCTTGCAACCTTCCTCTTTCAATTATCATTGAAAATTGTAATGTTTAAAAAAAATAAAATTCCAAATGACAGAATAATGAATATAAAAATTCATCCAAAGACTAAACAAAAGGTAATAGTCAACATCACCACTTGTTAAACAAATGTATGAAGTCCAATTATAAATGGTAAATAACTCTTTAATATTTATTAGGCACTATTGAAGCCCACATACACAGCACTTACTTATTTCCAATTTCCATTACACACCCATACAACACAAGTGCAAAACAATTATCAAATTTTCTTATAACAGTATAAGAAACCAAATCTGTTACCAAACACTCCTTTGAACCTTTAGTTTTGTCCACTTACTTAATATGAACCCTTCAATCACAGTAGGCATTTACTTGTTTTATACTTAACAATTAAGTAATACTATGGAGTAATTTAAGACTAACCAAAAGTTGACTATTATTCTCAAAACATTAAAAATAATCAATCAACTAGAACAGTCTCTTGAACTTAAAAATTGTAATCATCTTCACCTTGAACTTAAAAAAAACTAATCCAAAATACCAATAAAGTAAGAAATCGCATAGTACCTACTGTGGTTCTATGTTATTTTAGATAAAACTCTTGACGTTGTCATTTTTCCTTTCAGAATTTCAGATAACTTAGTCTGTACTGGTACACAGTTTTTAACTTCTGTCTTTTGGCATAATACAGTTTTAATTTTGAATTTGGAACAAAAATTACATTTACATACACATTTCAAGTTAAAAACTGTGATTAAACAATGAGAAGAAAAACACTTTAGGGAACCAAAATAGTAATAAAAAGTAAATAACTTGCCTTAACAAGAAGTCAGCCGTTCTTATACCAATAATTACTTCTACTTCTTTATACTTGTAAAGTACATCGACTCGTTTTATTTTGTCTTCCATATGCGTAGATCAAAAAGAATATTCCTTTTGTCGATCCCACTTCTGAACTATGGTCTAACTTTAGTTATGCAGGGTGTGGGAATAAAATCCGGTTTACTTTAACATTGTATATTATCACTTTTCCATAATTATTGCCAAAATACAACTCTCTGTCCTTCCCGCTTAGATTCCGATCTCATGGCCGCCGCCGACGCAGTGACGCGGCCTTGACAATACACTAACCAATTTAACATCTAAATTCTTAACATCATGATTTATCTATTTAAATGAATTCTAAAATACATTTGTAACAAAGTACTATTTATAATAACAGTTTACTACTTGAATAAATACATTAACTATCAACAACTTTCTCTATTGTTTACTTCCTGTTGCTTCGATCAACACAACGTCATCATTGGCAAAAACAATAATTTACGAAGAGTACATACGACATATACACAATAATATTATTAAAAATAATAGGTGAGCTTACATATATTATAATTGGCCTATTAGACGGTCTCGTTATATGTTTTCTACCCTAACGCCTTGCAAACGTATACTGTTGAGTCAACTTTATCTACTCATGAAAGTAAACTTAACATACTCTTACTAACTATTTCTTTGCTGATAGATATTATACTCGTATATCAGCTCAGTAATCATCCGACAGCCTGGACTTTACTATTATTTACTTATTTAGAATTTTTTTTTAGAACATATATCTACTTATAATTTCTGGAATAGTTAACAGTATTTACTGTAAAAATAACATTAAAAAAACTCTCGCTACATGTATTTTCTGAACCAAGTTGACAAATTTACGTATCCATTTACACGTACATTTTCATGAATAAAACGAAAACGTTGTTTTTCTATTTGCATAAAAAATGTCGTAAAGAACATCTCCTATAAAGTAGGTCTGTACAAAATGAGGTGTCATGTGGTACATTGGCATTCATGAATAACAACTAGGCCTTTATTTTCGTTAAAATTTGATCTAGAAATAAAGTTTAGGGTCTTCTGAATTAACTTTTGATGTAGAAAATTCACACATGTTGAAAACCACACATGTGATGTTGATGGTCAGATATAGAAACAGACAGTTTCACTAATAAAAATCTACTTGTTTAGGAAAAAATTGATTTTCGAGGACATTACCTCAAATCCACCTTCACACTTCTTCCAACATCATCATTTCTTAGATAGGTATAAAATATTTTTGTAATGTCCTTTCATTAGAAATGTAAGTAATTTATATAGTAAAGTCAAAGAAATGAAATAGAAATATGTTATAGATGTATTGATTTGATACAGCTGCACAAAATAATATGTTTATAAGAACGTAAAATCGATGTTTCTTTGGTGAACTTTTCCTTAAGTTTGTAGGGTAACACTAACTCTAGTCTAATTTAGATAATTATTGCTGTAATTATTTTATTCAATTTAAATAAATATTAAAAATAAAACTTATAAAATAAAATATAATTAAATATAGTTTATGCATTATAAATTACATTATTAACAAATGTCTAACTTGACCTTTAAGAAGGTCTTTAAATTTGGAACAATCACAATAATAATAATTCTTGTAAATATTCATTACTTTACGATTTCAAAATAAGTGTGTCAATTTTTAAATAGCTGATTAAAACATTAACAATTCATTTTATTTTAATTGACGAATGAATATTTACTTTGATTACTTTCATAATATTATTTCAAGAAGTGACACGTGTAATTGAACAAATTTAAATAATACAAGGATTGGATTACAAAAAAAATCAAAAAGCAATGGCTCCGACTCAACTAAAAGATCCGTTACATCCTAAATTGGATAAAACTAAGGCACAAGATCGGGAAATAGATGAAGATGCAATTGTAATATCTGGAATGTCAGGACTGTATCCACAATCACGGAACGTGAAAGAGTTTGCCAACATTCTATATAATAAGGTAAATTTATTACTATACCTGTTTTATTTTATTTTAAGCAACTATGTGAAATGCTGTTGAATATCTTAATAAAGTAAAATAAAATAATAAATAAAACTTTTGATATAGGTTTTCTTTACAAGAAAACGGTTACAATGACATAATATTATTTTGTTTTGCAATTATGTTAAAAACTTCGTGTAGTAGATGTATTAAGCTCTCGCAACTATCTATGTTTTTACTTGAATGTGTATTCGCTTTTCTTCTCAGCTTTTGTGCATTGATTTCTATTTTTCTTTTGCTAAAGGTTAATCCGGTAACGGCGGAGGATTGTCGCTGGAAGTACACTCATCCGGAGCTGTCCTCGTTCACAGGAAAGGCTCTCGATCTAGATAGATTCGACGCACAGTTCTTTAAAGTACACTATGGTCTTAGTCACAGTACTGATGTTAGGGCGAGAAAGTTGTTGGAACAAACATATCAAGCTATTTATGATGCAGGTTTGTATATATTATGTATTTAACACACTATTTATAAGTAAGGTAACAGTTTAGAAGGAGAATGAGCAAGGATGGCCTAAAAAGTATATTAATACACATTTATTTTTCTACGTATTTTAACCTACTTAAATAGCTCATTGTCCGTGTGGTGACGGAGTAAGAATACAATATGTCACCACCCCATCTCATCCCATGGGTGTCGTAGAAACCGACTAAGGGGCTATCTGTGAATATTACCTTTACATAGAAAGAGGAAAACTTGAAATTAAATCCTATACCAATCCGTCTGGCCAGCGTGGCATTAGTAGGCCAAGTATTCCTCCGTCACGGAGGCCCGTCCCTGCAGTGGGACATTAATGGGCTGTTATGATGATTATGATGAAATAGCTCATTAAAGTTTGGACGAAGTATGTTGTAAACTATATTATGAACACTGATCAATTGGTTGTCATGTTCTCAGGTCTAAGTCCACAACATTTGTATAACAAGAGGGTGGCTGTATTTATCGGAACAACGTTCTCGGAGGCAGACAGAACATGGTTCTATAACTTCAAAGCTCATACCAGATATTCACTCATGGGGTAAGTTTATACAACAAAAACATTTATTTAATGACTGCTTCTTAAAATTGTTATAATAACATTATGTCATACATTTATCAACACATTTTATCCAAAATAAAGTAAAGCTTGTGAATATTTCACACTTGACAAAATATACAAAAATACTTAAATATTCTTTTTATAAATACGTAAACGTAATAATAAAATCAATTCATAGCTGTGCACAATTTTGTGAGTTTACCCTCATCGCCTTAAAATAAATTATTATTCTAGTCTATAAACAGTTGTCCTTTTATATTATATTATTTTAAATATATTCAGTACTTACTTGTACTGCTAACTAACGTTAACTTTCAGTTCTACAAGGACAATGTTTGCCAACCGTATATCATACTGGTTGAACTTGAAGGGTCCTTCACTAGCTATCACTGACTCTTGTTGTGGGTCCACATCGGCTTTACAACAAGCCTACTCGGCTATCAAGAGAGGAGACTGTGAAGCTGCTATTGTAGGAGCTAGCAATCTGTGCTTGCTGCCGTATTCTTCCATTCATTATAACAGGTGAAATACATTTTCTTTATTTTATTATGCGATTGTTGTAATATTATTATTTGTCCTACCAAATTTGGATAGGTAGAGGACGGAACATAGCAGACAGTGAAGGAGACCGCTAACGCGTTATAAGGGGGCCTCCTTAAGCCATATAGGGGGCCATCTAGGTTGTAAGTCCTAGACGCTGTTATGCAAGTGCTCCGTCCTCTATCACGCGATTGACTCGCACGGAGAATCCATGGAATACTAAGATTAGGTCTTATGCTTTATTTAATCAAGATAATTTTATTAATACATTTTAATGAATTATTAAACAAATTAAGTATATTTGCAGATTGATAGATATATCGCGAGATGGTTCTACAAGATCGTTTGACCAAAACGCAAAAGGATGTTGTTTATCAGATGCTATTAATGTCTTGTTTCTTCAGAAGGCTAAAGATGCTCGAAGGTAAAATGATCACCTTGTACAGGTATAGTAACTAACATCATATAATTTTGACTCAATGTAAGGGAAATGTTTAAGGTATGAAACGTTGTTTTCGTATTTTCTGCCTTCTTAGTTAAACAAACATTTTGCCTAATTTTGGAATTAGTTTTGGACCATAGCATAAATACTAAAAACTTAATATTTTTAGAATGTATGCTGAAATAATACACATTAAAAATGAATACACTTGTTCAGAAGAAGATACAACAGAAATGCAATTTGGGTTTCAAAGAAATCCTGAAAGAATTAAAAAGTTTTTAGACCAGTTTTATCTAGATGCTGGAGTAAGTCCCCAAGAAGTTGAATATGTCGAAGCATTGGGATGTGGTATGGAATTGTTTAATTAATTATGCTTAAGTAAATAATAGTTGATTAAATACACACATGATTAAACTGTAAAGTTATGGAGTTTATGCACAACTGTGTTAAAAATCCATAAATTTCATCAACACTTAAATTTAATACACGAACGGTTAATCTTGTTTTCATAAACGTAATTATGCATATTTGGTTTTTCTCATAAAGGAAAGTACAATTTTTGGGTGGCGTTAAATAACTTTGTGTGCTAAGACTTAATAATTTTTAGCTACATTGGAAGCTGATAAGAATGAATTAAATGTAATAGAAGATACATTTACTGGAAACAGAACAGACACTTTGTTAGTAGGCAGTGTTGTATCTAATATTGGATATACTGAAGCGGCTACAGGCATAGCAGCTATAACGAAGGTAATATAACTGAGAACTATAACTTTAGTTACTCTAATGTTAAAATAATATTTAAAGATAGTAGTGTCTTATCTTTACATACAATTGAGCTATGGTCGCTTCATATTAACACTCTATAGTTCTCAATATCGACATAAACTAGTTTCACTCTACCTTTTGGAGGGTTTATAAGATAGACATAATTTTGCTTGCCTTGTTTATTCACAAGGGAGCAAGATATATGCAATTTCTATGCTTTATCCAATGTTTATCTGCATCACCAGAAACTTGTTATATCTCCTTACCTATTTTATTTTTCTATTTCCTTCTAAATTGTTATTACTTTAGCACTGCTAACTATTTTTAGGAAATTATTTGATAGAATTGTTGTAGGTATTAATAAGTTACGAGCATGGCAAACTTCCGGCTAACCTAAACTGTTCAGAGCCGAGGCAAGACGTAAAGGCACTGCGAGACGGACGCATGGAGATTGTGACAGAGCACACGCTGTGTCGAGGCTCGTATGTAGCGGTCAATGGCATCTCTGTCAATGGAACCAACTCACATGTTTTACTTCATGGACATTATAGACATACAGTAGGTGACAAATACTAATAAATGCAATCTTTTAATAATGATTTCTTGCTATTACACGTTCCTAGTGCAGTGTACCATAAATGTGGTACACGTGCATTGTTTTACTATTGTGTCTGCTGGCGGTACCGTGAAAGGGTTAATATAATTATAATTATAGACATAAGACATTTAAACCTTACCTTGAAAATTTTAGTATTCGTTACATTTTATCTTTGCAATTAAATGTAATGTTCTTAAATCGTTATACAATTTAAAGTATTGTAATACTACCCCACAGCTTAAACTTTATCCAAGTAATTATTAAAACTTTGCTCCGAATAACTTAAAATGTGTTTCACAATTTTAAGTTTAAGTATTTAGTAAATATGTACCTATTGTTATAGTATGTTAATATAGATATATAATATTTTGCTTTCTTTTGAATATTATCCTTAAAATAATTTACTTTAATTTAATTCAATACTTAACGGTATTCATTTATTCAATATTGTTTAAAATTCATTTATCATTGTTTTAGGATCCATCGAGTTATGCAACTAACGTACCACGCTTGGTAGCCATTTCTGGAAGACAAGAATCAGGAGTGATTAACATTATAGAGGACCTTAAATCTCGGCCCATCAATCCGGAAGAGTTGGCATTGTTTCATAACATACACTCGTTCAACATCTCTGGTCACTTGAGCAGGGGCTATGTTATTTTAGGTTAGAGTTATATTTAGCTTATAAGCCTACATTAGCAACTTTATTTCCTATATAAACTTTGGAATGTTTTTCTATTTTTGTTTAGAGCTTGTGTGAAAAGTAAAACTTAGTAATAATATTTATCCTTCTATTGATTTATTAGGTTCAAGTGAAAGTGGTAAAACTATTGGTGTTGCTGAAAAGATTGAATACTTTGATGATATAAGAAAACCTCTATGGTACGTCTACAGTGGAATGGGCTCACAGTGGCCCGGCATGGGGAAACAGCTTATGCGAATACCCGTATTTGCAGCTACTATAAGAAGGTAATTGTAAAATTAGTATTTATGATAAACTATAACAAAACGTCAAGAAATAAAACTAAACTAAGTCTGTACACCTTTTGTATACTTTAATATGTTAAAAAAAGCTCGGGTCTAACTACGAGAAAGCTGTTCTTTTTTTAACTTTAGTTGTTGCACTATTGTTGTTATATCTCAACGTCTTATAGCTGACTAGTAGCTACCTGTACTGTGCTGCGATTGGGACATAATATATGTAGTTAGTTTTATCAAATCAAACTAAATCATAAAATCAAGTCATAAAAGTAGTCATTAAAAAATAAAAATGTAAGATATAAAAATTGGCTACAAATACCTGTAAATATTTGTCATCTTCACAGGTCTTTTAGAAGAGTGTTTGTAGTACTTTATACTGTTTGTTATTTAAATGTTTTAATTTAAAATATTTGTAGATGTCAACGAGTCCTGGAAACTAAATTTATTGATGTAATCGAAATAATCACGTCGACAGATGAAAATGTATTTAATAACGTGTTAAATACATTTGTTGGTATAGCTGCCATTCAAATAGGACTCACTGAGGTTCTTCGAGAGTTAGGTTTAAAACCTGATGGCATTATTGGTAAGTAACACTAAACTAACTAACCAAAGGTTTCGTGTTCGGTGAAATCAGTTAGATCGTTGTCAGCTAACTCCTTGTTCATTTGTTCAATTAGAAATTTTCGTGATCACAAACGTTTGGCCCTATGTGGTTGACGTGCATGGGCTTGGGTTTTAATTCCACGCGGAGCCCTATAATACGTTTGTGGAGCCCTATAATAATAGTTTTGAGTTTGAATGTCCATTATGTTCGTTATATGGCTGTTTTCTAAAAGTCGCCACCATGAAGAGCATGATTTCTAGTGCGTCAGTTTATTTAGTATTTATTAACAAAATAAATTGAACAAGTTTACTTACCTGTTTGTTGTTGTTAGGTACAATTTAAGGTTTATTTCCTAAATTGATCTATTGTTTTAAATAGGCCACAGTACTGGAGAATTAACGTGTGCTTATGCCGATGGATGTTTGACTTTAGAAGAAGTGATGCTGGGAGCTTATTACCGTGGCAAAGTTTCTGTAGATAATTCATTTCGTCACTGCGCTATGGCTGCCGTTGGTGTAGGATATAAGGAGGTAATAAAGAATATTAGTAAAGTGAACTATACTTATGAAGAAAATTCTAAATTAAAAAAAAATAGTTTAAAAATCATATATGCCTGGCCCAAGTTGCTCTAAGAAGGCCATGTTTCCTTCAACAATCAGAAGAGGAACGTTACACTTGATGACTTGAACGACTGGTGTAAAAAAGCTACAATTGTGTACGTGCTAACCAAGTCCATTACTTAATTTTCTTCTTTTCATAGATAATGAAATATTGTCCAACCGAGATTACTGTTGCTTGTCATAATGGACCAGATTCGTGCACTATATCTGGTCCTGTGGAATTAGTTGAAGAGTTCATGGCTTCACTCACTAGGAGAGGTATATTTGTTAAGGAAGTTCCGTGCGGTAACATAGCCTACCATTCACCATACATCGCACATGCAGGTAACACCATACTAATTAACATTAGTAGTAACCATTATGAAGCGGGCTTGTTTTTTGGGAAATTTGCTCTCGTTACCCTAAGATGAGCGTTTAAGTCTCCAAGGGCACACTAATATGAAAAAGATTAAAAGAGAACGTAGCAGGCATATAAATAGCATCATCAATCAATCTAGAGAGTATCTTGCTGCAACTCATACTATTGGTATAATTTACAGGTTCAGAATTACTAAAATATATGAATGAGGTTATTAAGAACCCGAAAGCTCGCAGTAAGCGCTGGGTAACTACTTCTGTGAAGAAAGAGGATTTACGTCAATATGATGCACAGTATTGTACTGGACAATATTACACCAACAACTTCCTGGTATAGCACATAGCTACAAGTTTATTTAATCGTACTTTCAAAAATGACATTCACAATTTTATGAGTAATAAAACACGTTAAATTTACAGTTTAACAAAGTAGAATATTTTGGAAATCGTTACTATGAAAGTCATTTTATGAAAAATAATTGTTTACTATCATTTGTAAAGTTTTAGAATTAATGTTATTCGACATACCTATAAATTTTCATTAATAAAACTATTGTTACTGAGTCAGCATATTACGGCTTTAATCTAAATGTTGTTATGCCTACAGTAACAGTAGGTAGACCTTTTATAAAAGGACTTTAAAAAGCAATCAGTGGTTCAAAAATGGCTACGTCTACGAGGCAATGTCATAAAAAGCTACATAATTTGTTTATTATTACGTTAATCTCAGTGAAAATTAATTTAAATTTAATCACTTTGTTTTGGTTTGCAAAGACTTTTAACCAGCAGCTTAGATACTTAAATAACAACCATTAGGCATATGAAGAAAGATCGCATAAAAGAAATGAAAGAAAATAGAGATCATGTTTGTAAAAAGTTTGTTTTTCTTTAATAGAATCCTGTTTTGTTTGAAGAAGGACTTCGCCATGTCCCAGAGTCAGCAGTACTGGTTGAGATAGCCCCGCATGGACTCCTGCAAGCTATACTGCATCGCTCTCTGTCTGCTGGTTGTAGAAACATGTCGCTTACTAAGCGGGGACATACAGACAACGTGCTTTATCTACTACAAGCTGTTGGCAAGTTAGTGTGCACCACAGCTTATATTATTTTTGTTTTTTTTTATAAATTCGGCAATATGACCATATAAACCCTGAAGGAAAGCGCAAGTACAGACTAGAAATTAAGGCAAACGATGGTAGTCTAAAAATAACTTTACTCTGAATACCTGTATTTCCTGATGATTTTAATATTTTGATTCTTTTTCAGCTTATACATCTTGGGTTACAATCCAAAAATTGAAATTCTTTATCCCAAAGTACAGTTTCCAGTATCGACGGGTACTCCGATGCTATCACATCTAACTGAATGGGTACATGATGAGAAATGGTGAGTCTATAATGTGATGCAAGAACATCTATCATCATCATCTCAGCCTATAGGCCACTGCTGGACATAGGCCGCCTCCAAACCTTTCCCTATTTATTGATATCTATCAATTTATTTATTTATTTATTGTATGGATCTTCAACAAAGGATATACACGACAAAAAAATCTTATCTAAATGTGACACAATTATAACATTCTGTGTACTCCCTCAATTATAGAAGACCACAGCATGCAAATAAAGTAATGTACAAGGTAAACAAAGGTTATAACATTAAAATGAGATCATAATTGAATCACAATAACAATGACAATAATTAAGTTATGAATAAAATTTAAACAAAAAGAACAACACATAATCAACATACACCTCTGGACTTAAAATTAGGGTTAACATAAATGTATGAATGTTAAATTATGAAAATATAAAAATCTGAAAACAAAAGAAACAATAATATACCTACTTATAAATTATAACAATACCTACTCAAAAATTGTATTATAACTAAAACTAAAAACTATAATAATACTCAGAAGAGTCTTTACAATAATATTACAATCTTTTTAATTAAAGTATTAAATAAAATTAAAATTAATGGACAGTAAAAATTAGGCTTTTGAGCTTGATCCTAAACGTATCTGATGGTGCACTGAGATCTAGATCCCCGCTTTTAGATAAGTTGTTGTATTGTCTACAGAGTCTTGGCAAGGTAGAAAAGTAACCGAGATTAGTCCTAGCAAAGGGAACGGAGAAAAGGTTGTAACATTTTATCCGTGGCAGGCGTGTTGGTATTGTAATATCTAGACTACTCGTAAGTTCATTACAATCCAAGTATCCGTTGTATATTTTGTATAAAAACAAGGCATCTAGATACTTCCTGCGGCTGCTTAGTGTACACATTCTGTAATGTGTTAGCCTCTCTTCATAACTGGTAAGCTTCTTTGCTAAGTGATCATTATAGGAAAGATGGTAAAGAAAGCGTTTTTGGATGTTTTCTATGCGTTTGTTATATATTTCGTAGTGAGGATTCCAAACAACGGTGCTATATTCCAGAATAGGTCGTACTAGAGTATTAAATAACTTAATTTTAGTGCTTGAATGCTTAAATTCCTTGCAAGTACGAGTAACAAAACCTAACATTCTAGAGCCTTTTTCAACAGTGTTTAAGGTATGCACGTCAAACTTTAATTGAGAGTCTATTGTGACGCCTAAATCTCGAACACTTTCCCTTCGCGCAAGAGGGGTGCCATTTAACAAATATGTATTGTCTCGTGTAATATTTTTATTTCGGGTAAATTGTATGGAATAACACTTATCTATATTTAAATTCATTTTGTTTGTACTACACCATTGACATAACGAATTCAGGTCTTCCTGTAGCCTAACTGGGTCTAGTTCGTTCTTTATTGGTTTAATAATTTTGAGGTCGTCCGCATAAAGGTAAAAGTGTGAATGTGTGAAACAGCTAGAAATGTCGTTAATAAATACGTTAAATAGGGTAGGACCTAAGTGGGACCCTTGTGGTACTCCAGATGTTACTAGGTATGCTTGCGAGCGGTAGCCACTAACCACTACTTGAGATGTTCTATCAGATAAGTAGGATCCAAACCACTTCAACATAGATCCACATATACCCAGTTTGTCTAGTTTACGAAGGAGGATCCCGTGGTCGACAGTGTCAAACGCTTTACTGAAGTCAGTGTAGACAGCGTCAACGGGAATTCGGCTATCCACACTGTTAACCACCCTAGATGTAAAGCTTACTAAATTTGTGGTAGTAGATCTAGACTTTATAAACCCGTGCTGGAATTCTGTAACGTGCTGTTTTATGTACCAGGTCAAGTGATTGGTGATTAGTTTTTCAAACAATTTACCAAAAGTTGCCAATATAGAAATAGGCCTATAATTACTAACTAAACTTTTGTCCCCGGATTTCAATATAGGTACAACTAATGCTTCCTTCCAGATATCAGGGAAAATGCCTTCAGTCAGAGACCGATTAAATATTATCTTTAGAGGTGTCACTAAAACCTTCGCACAACGTTTAATAAATAAAGGAGAAATCCCATCGCTACCCGCACCTTTCGATTCATCTAATGTCTTCAGTGCTCTAGATATTTCTAGATCGCTGAGCGAGAGACTACAAAGAGAAGATGATGACATAACAGATCCATTAGGAATTTGTGTATCTTTCACATTGCCCGAGACGTTAAAAGATTTCTTGAAGCATTCAGAAAATAAATTACATATATCATTGCCTTCGGAGGCTATTTTATTTCCTAACTTAACAGTAGATGGATAAGAACTTGAGCCCTTTTTTCTGTTTTTAATAAAAGACCAGAATAATTTGGGATTGGATTTTATAGTCATAATAGATTAGTCATAATAGATAGATTTTATAATCAATAAATCATAAATGTTATTAAATGAAATTTTGAAAAGCTTTGAATATTTTGTTAAACATTTTATTTGTAAACATAATAAATTAGTTTGAAGATTAGTAAATTGTAAACTGTAACAGTAATAATTTCTTGTTTGAATTTGATTGAAATTGGAAACATTCCAGGGCCGTCCCTAGCTATCTTGGAGAGTTAAAGACATTGGCGCCATCTCGTAACTTTGTTATATCATACTTTGACGACGAGTATAAATATCTATTGGGAAATGTAGTAAGAGGTAAACTAAATATTTATTATAATAAACTTACAGAAGGACTTACATCTTTGAAATAGTTGGAATTTAATAATTAATTCTATTTAACCGTGCTTCAAGCAAATAAAGTTTTAAGTTAAATTAAGTAACTAATTGTAGGTGTAACTGTATTTCCCTTCGCGGCTTCCTTGCTGGCAGTATGGGATACATTGACGATGTACTTGGGGACAAAGAAGCAGCAGACATCGGTAGAGTTTCGCAACGTGTACTGTTATGCTCAGCCTATTCTTTACAACTATCAACCACTGAGGCTTTCAGTAACAATAAGTAAGGGTACTGGCATGTTTGAGGTGAGAAATATTATTACAAAATAATGCGATAGTAAATACTTAACGAAGTTTGTGTAATCAAACATAGATAATTATGATAATGGCTAATTAATTTACTTTTTTTCGTACTACCGCGGACTAGGTCATGCTCCCAAAATTTCACAAACATCAATTTAACACAAAGAACATCCAGACTTAGGACAATGATTTGGGGATCGCTCAAATAAAATTGTCGTGCGTGGGATATGAACGCGGCGAAGACGTCCTTACAGTACCTATTTGGCACTACGACATTTTTGTTATTTTCTTTCTCATTCACAAATTATGTTGGCAGTCTAACATTAACTATTTGCTACATAAATTAACTTTATTGTCTGATCAACAAGTTAATGGATAATTTGTTTCTTTCAAGGTAATGAACGATAAGTATAAGGTCCTAAATGGTTATGTTACTAGTGAATTATCTGAAAGTTATGACAAATGCGACGCAGTAAACGATACAGCTGACTATGATTTAGAAGATATTTATAAGTTATTATATAATAGAGATCTCTCTTACAGGTTAGTATTAGGTATATTGAGAATTATAATATTAAGGCATTTGAATAATACCTAAATTGTAGTAAATCATCGAAGTAACCTAAATTGCGTATTGTAAGCGATATCAATGCTATAGATTGCGTATTGTAAGCGATATCAATGCTATAGATTGCGTATTGTAAGCGATATCAATGCTATAGATTGCGTATTGTAAGCGATATCAATGCTATAGATTGCGTATTGTAAGCGATATCAATGCTATAGATTGCGTATTGTAAGCGATATCAATGCTATAGATTGCGTATTGTAAGCGATATCAATGCTATAGATTGCGTATTGTAAGCGATATCAATGCTATAGATTGCGTATTGTAAGCGATATCAATGCTATAGATTGCGTATTGTAAGCGATATCAATGCTATAGATTGCGTATTGTAAGCGATATCAATGCTATAGATTGCGTATTGTAAGCGATATCAATGCTATAGATTGCGTATTGTAAGCGATATCAATGCTATAGATTCAGTTTTCTAATTGAAACTTTATTTACATTTACCACATTTTATTACATTTTTAAATATAGATATAATAATAAAATCATTTAAAATGATAAAAAAAAGGTAGACATAACATTGGGTACAGGGACCAAACTTTATTATTATAATGTCTATGCAAATATCTGATTCATCAAAGTGCTACTGGAATCAAAAGTTTAACATTTTAAATAAAGTAACAAAAATTACACTATTTTTTATGTACCACCTGTACCACAAATCGTGGAAATAAATGATTTTGATTTGATAATAGACTGTCGTATCGTCGTAGAATAAAAACAGTTTAAAATATTCAACATATTTTAAAATGCAAAGTTTGAAATATTGAACCGCACATATCTATTTTTAGCGGAAGTTTCCGAAGTATCCAGACTGCAAGCTCGTGTTTAAGTTCTGCCTCTATAGCCTGGGACAATAACTGGGTTACCTTTATCGACGGTTTACTACAGCTGAACACTTTACGACGGCCTCATTATGGGGCTTCGATTCCCATGTTTATAAGGAAAATAAGCATTGATGTTAATGAGCAATTACGAAGTAAAAAGGATGTTGTTAATGATAAAACTGTTATTAAGGCAAAAGTTTTTAATACTCAAGATTATACCAGGTATGTGTCAAATATTGAGTATCAATAGTTAGCTGGTTTATAAAAAATTGTTCAACAATTTTTTTCGTTATCTTAAAAACTTTGTCCCAAGAAGACCATTTCACTTTGTAAATTTTGACAATGGGACCCCAGTCAGTGTTGGAGAGTCTTGGTTTATTAATACCACAGTATTTAAACAGCTTGTTCTAGGGTTTTATTTCAAGATATTCTCTGTAAACTTTCTTTAGTTGACATTTACGATACTTCTTATATGCCATGGACACACAGCGTATTCTTACTGAGTATTCGTCACCTTAAGCGTCGATAATGTACGTCATAGATAACCTGAATGCTTGTTTTTAGATGTGGCGGAGTTACAGTACACAATATTAAGTTTAGAGATCTACCAATATGCAACACAAATGACTTCAAGATAAAATCTTCTACATTGCCTTATTGTCGCAGCAATTATCAGGTATCGAACCATGGCCAATGATAATGTGTTTACTTAACATATTAAAAAATGATAGCAAATTACATAAGCCCTATTAAACTTAACCATTTCAGAATTCAACAGAAATTACGCAAGAAATATGTAAAAACCTACGGTGTGTCGATTTTGATAATAGCTCGTTGGAACCACCAGGTGTTCTTGTATCTGTACGTATACTTATTGTATTATTATGTTATAAAGTACGAGTATATCTAGGGGCATCACAATAAAATGTGGATCACATGAAATTAAATACTTAATGTTTTATAAACTATGAATAATTTTAATTAATAAATTTAGCTTAATGTTGCAGGTGAAATACGTTGGACTCAATATAAATGATATAAGAAAACCGTATGATATTAAGCGTAACACTGAATTTAGTGAATTTAAATTCGGACGAGATTTTAGCGGAATAACAGAAAGGTAATGTATATTTATAGCATGCTGTATTACATTTTGTACTAAACATACTAAGTATAACTTACAGTAAGTAGTAGTGGAAACTTACATTTCGTGCCAAAAAATAAAAAAATATAATTAAAAATGCTGTATTTTTTATGATTCAAATTAACGACGACATCTAGGTATACATAAGATGCATATTTGTGACTTCCATCCCACCGAGACAGTCCAGTTTATAACAGATAACGTCAGGCCTATTTTTATCACAAACTAAATTAAACTGAACACAAGGTTTTACAAATTACATTAACCTGTTGTTTATTTTATAACAAACCACATTATTTTATAATAATCAACATTCTGTTTCAATTTTAAATTACCAAAATTGAATTCGTGCGTGCCTTATTATGAATACAAACTTCCATTGTTTGTCAATTTATCTGCAAAAATGATTATTTGGAGAGCGGGATAATTCAATACAAATTCAAACCAATGTGGTGAGTAAATTACGTCAAATTTGTCGTCATTAGCGAGAAGTCCTTTGCAGCGGTTTATTCAAGTTCTGAGTAGGACCACCAAAGCCATTAGCAACAGCTAGATTATTATCCCTAGCCTAACACCTACTATAGTATATGAACATACTATGCTATAATACGACAAAGCGATCATGTTTACTTATTTATAGTTGAAATGGCAGCGATTGCCGGTAAGAGACAAAATTAATAACAATATCTACTATTATAGTAAGTACACCTTAAGTATCATATTATTATGTATCGGACAATAAGTACCTTAGATAACTACAATTATAAGTACTAGAATTAATATGTATGATGTGGTTGTATTACATATTTTAAATAAATAAATGTTTTTGGCGACCATGTATCGAAAGACGCAGTGGTAGCAAACCGGTCACACGATACCCTGGCGACCTTATATACCATCATCGCAATCTTAGCAGATCATCAGTCTGCCTTAAGCGGGGTCTGCCTAGCCTGGGTCGTTCGAAAATCCAAAAAAGGACTGCAAGCAGTAGAATTATTATACTTGAGAGGAGGCCTATGTCTTGAAGTGGACGTCGTTAGACTTGTATGGCAGCAATAATAATGTACTTGTACACAGCGGTGAGCGTGTGATGGGTGTGGCGCCACACGCTGCTGAGCTGCACTCGTGTGGCACGCTGCGCGCGCGCACGTCGCTGCTGTGGCGCGCGCCGGCGCACTGGAATCTGCAAGAAGCCGCCACTGTGCCGCTGGCGTATGCACAGGCATATTACTGTCTTGTGAGTCACATGCTTTGCTAAGAATATAAATATACACTTATATTACCCACTTACATTAAATATTTTATAAAATATTTAGATAAAAATTCGATAAAATTTACGAAATTCCTCGTAATCTTCATTATACTTTTACAAATTTCAAATTTGTTTTTTTACTTAACTATGTAACAAAAATATAATCCATTAATTTTTGATGTATAAAAGTAGAATAGATTAAACCTAAAACAATATGATAAAATAAATAAAAATGAATTCATTAGTACTTATTTGTATTTTTAGATAATCAAAGGACAATTACAACCAGGTTGTAATGTGCTTATTCAAGGCGGTGCTGGAGCTTTAGGTCAAGCCGCCATATCTATAGCTCTAACCAACAGATGCCAAGTGTTCACAACTGTAGGTGATGATGACAAAAAACGTTTGCTGCTGCGACTCTTTCCGCAATTGAGAAGTACTTTATCTATTTAAGCGGGTGTTCCTGATAAAATATGAAATAAGATTATTAACTAATAAATAACGAATAATCGGGATATTTACTTTGTTTTAAGTTGTTGAGTTTCCGATATTTCGACGCTGTTACAAGCGCCATGATCACGGAGGAAGAGTTCCTCCGTGATCATGGCGCATACATGGCGCGGTAAATATCCCGATAATTCGTTAATTAATAGTGAATGTGACCATGACAGTTTAAATAAGATTATTTAAATTAAATAATTTATAAATGTTTACTTTTTTATCCGCATCTAAAGTTTGTGTATTTGTGTGTTTGTGACGTTGTAGGGGGAAATCGTTGGATCTACCAAACCGATTTTTATAATTATTTCTGTGTTGAATATACCATTTATCGGGGAATGTCATAGGCTATATAATATCACACTATGACTAATAGGGGTGGAGCAGTAATGAAATATATTTAAAAAGGGAGGTTTGATAACGTTTTTTCACCGACCAACGAAGTGGGCACGGGTCAGCTAGTGTTATTCAATTCAATTCAATTCAATTTATTTATTTCGGAACAAAGTCCATAGTGTTAGTAACAATTTCTCTTAAAACTAGTATTAGTAACTATAACTAGACAAATATACAATGCAATTTAAAGTGTGTGATGATTGCAGCTTCACCTTGAAGTATGAAGCTGCATCCATCTACGCATCATGGGTGTGTCCCACCTAGTGATGAACGCTTGGGAATATTGCCACTGCCGGCAAATTTCCACTGCCAATGTGCCCGGGAAACTTCCGGGCGCATTGGCAATATTGCCGAAAATGCCCACTAAACAGATTGTTACTTTTAAAGTGTAAAATATGATTAATTTTTATCTCTCGTACCTGTTTACGCTTGCTATAGCTACCCCTCGACCCCCGCGCTCTCCCACCGCTCACGCGCCGCACGCGCCCCGATGTGCGCAGTATTTACGTGTTTTTTGCCGAGAATACACAATAATATCTTGTTAAAGCACTGGGCGCATCGTTGTATTTCATTGTAATGCGAGAGAAATCAAAAGAACACGAATATTTTATAGAAGACAAGGATAAAACGTGTCGTACAATTTTTAAATGTACATTCTTTGGTGACAGTTTTACTTTAAATATTATTGTATAACTAGCTGTTGCCCGCGACCTTCATCCACAAAAGCACACATTCACCATTTTTTGTTTTGCGGAACCATTTAAAAACCCTTTGACGTGACTAAACAACTATCTAACTACAACGACAGTTAGGAGCCACGTTTTACGTGCCTTCCGAAGTACGGATATGTTCAAATAAAATACCACTGAGTGGTCACCCGTCCATGCAATGACCTTGGTGAAATTTTTCGCTTTTAAATCTGTGACCGCAACGGGCTGTGAGTGGCTGCCAGAGAAAATGCATTTTAAACAAAACCATTTTTTTTTCTGCGGAAACCTGAAAAAGAAGCCTTGAGGTCATAGCACTCTTTAACGACTCTGCTCCAACATCGCTCCCACCCAACACCGTCCCTATACTAAAATGACTGCTCTGAGGTCATGGCACATTATACCGGCACCGCAACAGCACAGCTGCTGCACGGCGTCGCCTCGAATTTAGACTACGGCTAGCTGCCAGCGCGCTAACTACGCGTTGTCCGCAAGGTGCAAGCTCGCAGTCCGCGCGCCGGCCGCGACGTGTAAGCTCACAGTCCACGCGGTGGCCGCGAGGTGTAAGCTTGCTGTCACCGCGAACTCAATATTGTTTTAAGACATTTATGATTGAACACGCTTAGGACTTGCACGTTTTCATAATGTCTCGGTTTACATTGCGCGAACTAGTAATAATCGCTATTGCTCTCGATGAAGAACAATGACGAGGCAATGACGTTCTTTCGCTACCGGCTCGGAGTCGGCGCGTAATGAGCATGCCGTCGGCGCGCTGTAGGCATAAGGTCCGCTCGCTTGCAGCACGCGGGCTGCGGGTCGAGTTGTGTGGTAGCGGCAAGCGCGCTGACTGCCCGCCGTTGGCTTTTTCATATTGACATTATGAAATATATTATACTACACACGATTTAATGCTCTAAATTGAATGACAAGTTAAATGCTGGTGTGGAGCGGTGCTGTTGCGGTGCCGGTATAATGTGCCATGACCTTAGTCTACGCGGCGATAGCTAGCAGGCACCCAGCAGTCCACGTAGTAACTGTTAGTAGACGGCCAGCTGTCCTTAGATAGTTCATAGATACTGACCGACCGACAGCTAGCAGTGACCGCGCAGACACCGCACCGACAGCTCACCTGTAACGAGCGGTAAGCTAGGCCTTAACTACCGAGCAGCATGGCGGCGGTAGACTCGCTGACAGCGAGCTGTCTGCTAATTTAGGATGCCAATGTAAAATATATTTAAAGAGCAATATTTAAAGCCCTTACTTGAATAATATTCTTTTTGCCGGGTGGGAGCAAAGTCGTTTAGGTGTGCACCTTAACCCCTAGTGCTTTGTTAAAACATCAGCTATATGCCTAAAAAATACCTGTAAAAAACCTAAAATGTTACAATTTCCTTTTATTGCAGAACCCAATGATTTTTTAGAATTCTTAGTTGTCAACATTACTTTTTTAATAAAAACAGCGAAAGCTTCATCTAAAAAGCCAAACCCCTATCAACGACGAAGGTTTTGTAAAAAAAAACTGCGTTTTAACCTCCCGTAAAAGCCCATTCAATGAAATCATATAGGTATCATTGACATTTTTATGGTTTTTAATCGTTTCTGTGGAACTCTAAATGTTTATACAAAATCGAAAGTATCCTAGTTTACGCGCCGTAAAATTTACAATCCAATAGAAAAATTCCCATCGAAATCGGTCCAGCGGCTTCGAAGATTAGCCGGAACAAACAGACAGACAGACGGACAAAAAAAAATTGTAATTTACGGCATTGGGATCGTGTACACATTGATATGCAATTAGTAAAAGCCGTAGATATCATGTTACAAACAGACACTCCAATTTTATTTAACTATGTGAATAGATGTATATATAAGAAAAGTACTTCTCAAATTACTTATCTTAATTTAATTCTATGCCTATAATCCAAGTTATAGTTCAATCAGAAGATTATGGTCTTGATTGTAGTATTCGTATCATAATAATTACAGATTTTCATTGTTTATAACAGTAAGTTAGTTGCATATTATGTTATAAATATAATTCTTATAAAAAAACAGCTAAATAATTTAAAACTGTTTTCATTTAAACACTATCTATCTGAAGAAATTATAAGAAATTATAAAACTCTTTACCCATTGGGAACATTGCCGGCAACAAACTGGAAACAATGCTGGGAATATTGCCAGGAATAGTGCCAATAAACTGGGGATTTTGGTTAATTTTATGTTTTATTGTCATTCTTTTATGAAAAGTCTATAGACATGAATAAATTAAAGCGAATTTAATACTAATGTCATAAAATTTCCGAAAAATTAACCTAAATTCCCAGTAAATTCCCACTTTGGGAACATTACCGGCAGCGCTGCCGGCAATATTTCCAGTCCTTGGCAGTGTGCCCGGGCACGGTACATCACTAGTCCCACCTATCTGCAAACACACTTACGATGCTGTTGGTGCTGCCGCGTACCCTTTCCAGCATAGAGGCACACCTTTTGCGCATAATGGCGGCGAAACCCTCAACGCGCTTCTCCGCAGACATAGTCAAGTTATATAATGTCCTTAACACATTCGAAATTTCGAACAACGCCGTTAAATATTAATCTAGACTTTTTTTGGCAAAACATAGGTGCACTTTTATACATAAAACACCCAGATCATAGTGACTAGGTAAATGTATTTTTATACCACCACTATCAAAACTAATAAAAATTGTAACCATAAACTTATATAAGCCTATAAACCGAATGATCAGAGCGCAGGTGGCAGTGTAGTATTATTTCTGTTTCAGACGAAAATGTTCTGAACTCTAAACATGACTCTTTTGTGGATCATGTGTTATGTTATACAAAGGGTGAAGGATGTCACCTTATTGTTAGCTACGCTAAAGGGATACTTAAAACTGTAAGTTAGTTACTTTATTAACAACTCAAGATAACGTTAAAAAACACCCAGAAATGTTAAAAAAGCCTTATAATGTAACTAGAAACCATAATGATAAAAATGTGTTTAAAAGTAAAAATATCATGGTTTGCATTTCATGTTTCTGTCGAAAAGCTAGTTAGTTAAACTTTTTAATTAGCTAAGTTTATTGTGACACTTTTAAAATTTACATTAGTTTTATGTTTTTTTACAATTTTTGACGTGGTAACATGTAATTTTTAAATTATGTTAGGAATTGCGAGTATGAAAAAGTTGTTTAGAGTCTGATGTAAAATTTTTAAAGTACTTATTTTTATTTATTTTAGTTGTTTTAAAACTTTCTTAAAAAGTGCCCCATGTAGGTACTAATTCTTAGAATTCACTTTAAATAAAATATTTTGTTATTGCTAAATTATAAAAGTTACTTGTATTTAAATAATATAGAAATAAACTAGAACATTGATTAACTATTTTTAACTTTTAGCTAATGTTAAAATGTCTCTGTGTCCTGGGAACATTGCTAGATATAGCACAGATTCAGGACTGTGAGCAATACGACTTCGGAATGTTGTCTATGTGGAAGGCTCGATCATACTCTGTAGTGGATCTGTCTTCTATATTCATACACCACAAGCAAACTGGATTCAAGGTATGTGTCTTGTAATATTTAGTAGTTTTATAAGACTATAATGTATATTACTTATATTGAAGTTATACCAATAATGTACCAATTTTTGATCAAAAGAAGGGTCAGTCCATAGACTCCTGCAATATCATGGTTCCTGCACTGAAAATGATTGAAGAGAAAAAAACCTTTTACATAAAAGAGTATACAAACAGCCATCCATAATTTTCGCGTTTATAATATGTATTACTAGAATGTAGAATTATTTTATTAAATAATTACTTTATTTTTCCGTGTACTTGCTCTCTCTCACCACGTAGCTACAATAAAATACAATATTTCAAAGCAATTTCGTTTAATCAAATACGTACAAAAGACCGCTTTGTTTTTAAACAAAAACTCGAATAAGGTCTAACCGCATCATTGTTCCTCAAATTGAACAGATTGTACATTTGAGGTTTTACATTCAGGACCAGTTTGTAAACCTTTTTTTTTCAAGTAATTTCCTTTTTTCGCACTTTTAAATATTAGCTGAGGTTGATTACTGTTTGAATGAGGAGAAATATTCACAAAGATGTTTTAAAATAAGCCATGGCACTTATACATTATTAAAAAAAGAGATATTTTTACAATTAACTGGTTAACATTTACTACAATACAATTTGTACGCCTCAATAAATATAATTTTAATAAGAACCTTTCTGTTAGAGATAGTACATGTAGCTAGCACAAAACAGCAAAACTACTAGTTTCTACATTATGTACATTACAAGGTTCATCTTGCAGCTAACGAGTTGTAGTTGTCTCGTGACGGACAACACTATCGCTAGATCACAGATCAGCTGCTGCTGAGGTCGTAAAACTTAGCACATTTAGCTTTGATGTTCAGCATCTATTGTCTTGGTAGTTACTTCAATACTAAAGGAGGACAAAACATTACTTCATGTGCTTTGTTTCATCCGCTAAGAAATAGTGTCTTGAAGAACTTGTAAGATTGATGTTATCTTTAGAGCATAGCTGCTCCAGACATACTTCGTCGATTCTTCGTTATCAAGTTTAGTAAAGTAATCTGGTGTCAGAATCTCGTAGTCACTTCGACCCGTCTTTGCGCACGCGGTTACTTTTAGTATGTTTGTCTCATAACTAGTCCAAACAAAGTTCCATAGTCAAATTTAATACTTTCGACTTTTCCATCTAGACACTTATTTTGAGCACTCATTTACCTACTGGACTAAATATGTCTATGTTTGATCTAAAATATTTTGTTCTAACAGTCACTGCGCGATTTAGTCCAAGAGGGTATCACAGATGGTACAGTGCGTCCTCTAACATGTGTGACTTATGGAGTCGAAAATATACCGCGCGCCTTGCACATGCTAGCGACTAACAAACACAGAGGTAGAATTGTTATAGACCTGCAACCAGATAACTTAAACACTCAAAGGTAAATATGTTTGTTATTTCTTGTGAAGAAATTAAGGAATGAACACTATAAATTATTTTTATTTTCGAGGTTCTGTTTAGTTTCAGAAATAGTTAGAGTTTGCATGAAAATTAATAGACGATGGTGCAAGAAAGACGAAATAGCTGTTCCGATAAGAATATTCAACGTTAAATAGTGACTGCGATTTTTCTGTTTTTTTAGATCTCAGTTTAAAGCAGAAGGATGCCATTTAATTGTATGTTCTGAGCTGGAGCTGGGAGTACTACTGGCTGAAGAATTAGTCAACGTCGGTGTACGAAATATTTATGTTACTTATGACAAATTATTGACCTCAATCAACAACCAATTTAAGATCAGGTAATTTGTAGTCACTATTTTCTCTTTCAAATAAGTTACAAGTGAATAACAATCTCGCAGAAAGCACATGAGTTTCGGTCAAGACTAAGTATATATATACTTCTATGTATACTAATATTATAAAGAGGTAAAGTTTGTGAGTTTGTGACGTTGTAGGGGGTAATATCTGTATCTAATAATCCAATTTAAAAAAAAAACTGTGTTGTATAGTCCAATTATCTGGGAGTGTCATAGGCTATATAGTATCACGCTATGACTAATAGGAGTGCAGCAGTAATAAAATAAATATGTTTAAAAAAGGGACGCGTTTTTTTCGCCGCCCAACAAAGTGGGTACGGGTCAGCTAGTAGTACATAATTAGAAGTGCGTCTTTTCCAGGGCGTTGCAGAAAACTGGCGTTCATCTCAAACTCGTAAAGAGAAATTTAAAGCATCATGATCAATTAACTGCTATGTTTCATGAGGCAAAAAATTTTGGAGTCATTGAATGTTTATATACTGCTATTGATGAGGCAATGTGTCATGAAACGATTGATACATACAGTAATATTATCACTACCTTAGATACATTGTCGAGAGGATTATCACCTGTGTTGAAGTAAGATTATTTTATTATTAATTCGACTCGCTGTCACAGGGTCAATATAGAATAGGTTTGTTATTCATAGTTTTAATCCTGAATGTTGAGGTCTTGAACGTAATCAACACATTTCGTCGAATCATAGAAACACTGTTACGGCGCTTGTACACGGTAAGAAAAATCGCCGGGCCTACGCAAGAATTCGTGTCGTTTCTAAGCACGACCTGTGTACACAGCGCCGGCGATGCATAAGAAAATTTTCTTGTCTGCGCAAGACAAGACACGGCGAACGTTGTTGCGGAGGGGCGGGGAGCGGTGTAGTAGGGTATCATACTTGTTTGCTTTCTAGTTAACATTTATACTAAAGGAAACTCACACTGATTATCACACTTGTTATTACTTGCGCGCCCTACGCCCGTCTGACGACTGTACGAAAAAATCCTGTCGTGAACACGTTCCGAATTGTCTTGTCTGCGGAAGACAAGAAAAGTTTTCGTGTACGAAAAAGACAAAATTCTTGACGTCTACACGAAGATTTGTCTTGTCTGGCGTAGACACGGCAAATTTTCTTAGCGTGTACAAGCGCCCTTATGGTGCAGCGAAATGTGCTGTGTCCGAATAATGTCTTCTATTAGCTCTACTTTCAATATTTTGTAGTTGTATCGGTGTTTCTGTTTGACGTTCCACACACAAAATTGCTTGACATCTTGACCTGATTTAAATTCTGAATAATGTATCTAAAAATATTTTTAACAGACGTTTCGTTTTGGTGACTTCTCATTCAAATATGGGAAAGAATATTTATTTGTCCCGTACCGCACAACATTTTCCTGTAACGGTTTTAGACTCCTCATCGCTGACAAATGTAAGTGATTTATATTTACATATTTTATATTTACGTATAATTCGTTTGACGATTCTGAGTATCTGCGGCTGCCTGGCATCGTTACTTCTAAGAAAGGACATAATATTATTTTGATATTGTGAATTTTTGTTTGATTGCATACATAATCAAGATATTGTCGCAACGTGTTTGCAAAATTTTAAAGTTACTTGAAATTTAATCTTTAGAGACAATTCCTCTCCTTTGTACTCAATTGATCCGAAACTGTCCCTGTTGCTTAGAATCTGTATCTTAGGAAATGGTCATGGCCTTTGCTTGCAGCATTAATTTATGTTAAAAAAGCAAATTAACATTAAATATTAAAACCCTACCTTAAATTTTTCGTATTTATTGTAATTTTTCTATTTTAGCAAATAATTATTGTGATTTTTTAACTATCTCTGTATATTTATAAAAGCACATATACCTTTACATAAAATTGCTCACCTAAAGTTAAACAGTGAATTGTGATACAAAAATTTACCATGTTTTCATTCGATGTAATCTAATCATTACGTTTGTATACAGCACTACTGGCGAGATATAGTAGAAGCTATTAAAATATCACTGTCTCACGAAAACACAGCTCTTCTTATTAAAGTTAATAACAAAATGAAACCCTCACTTATGAAACAACTGTATGATTTAACAGGTACGAGTATGATTAATATATTTTAACTATTTTCAATAAAACTTAATTAAGTACGGAACGTAGATATAATATAAAAACTAAATATTTTTGGTGTAGGTTTTCTAATACATATCTGTTATTTTGTTATCTATATACAGATAGCGCGCGAGTTGAATGCAGAGCTTAGGAATGCGGTAGTGCTGTGACCTAATTATAATTATTGATTGACGTTCATGTCGATAAATTTAAACAATGTTATAAGTTTAATTTTATTTAGTACACTAGGTTAACATGATGAAAAAAGAAACATTATCATAATTATCTCATGTTTTTAATAATCATTTCACAAAACGGAATAAAAAAATAACACGGGAAGTTCAGTATTACTATTAACACAATAACACGACAAACGTACGATAGTTAACAAGGATGGCACAGCACTACACTGCAGGCGCGTGAGGTGGGGCGTGCGGATAGCGGGGGGAGATGCTCCCGCTCTTTACCTCAGACCCCGACTACATTCAACTCGCGCGCTATCTGTAGATAAGAAACTTTAAGGACTTTCTTAACTGTACCTGTTTACCCAGCTAACTTAATAGTCAAACTACTCCAATTTATATGTAATAGACTGTCGTCCAGATACTTTCTTTCCTTAAAGGTTTATACCCTATATGGCTATGTGTTGGTAAACCCTTTAGAGATAAGATTATTATAATTGTGTACTATTTTTAGATATAGACTTTTCAACGCTAGCCGACACTACTACATTACAAGAACTAGGATTGAGAAGTGATAAGATAAGAGCTATTACATCTTTACTACGAGATAGTTACAACATAGTATTAGAAGATGATGGAGTATGTTCGCTTAACATAAAACAGTTAGTAACATTACATTTATTAGCAAATCCGACAAACTATATGAACCTATAAGTAATATTTTTTTTTAAATTTAAGATTTAAAGACTTGAGTAATAAAATAGAAGACAAATTAGTACCAGTACAAGGACTACAATGTTTTTTCTCTAAGCTTGATGTTGACGAATACTATGCGACACTTGATGTTATATCATTGCCAACACTCACCAATTGCAATACAGTAAGTATAGACAGAAATAATGCTTATACTCGTAACTTTATATATAATGTTGGAAGAATTGAGTTTCCATGTTTTCTGTTTCTGATCTGTCATCAAATTGTCCTCTTCCTCGACGACATAACATTTCAACAACATCATATTATCAGCCTATGGATGTGTACTGCTGGACGTATGCCTCCGAACATTTCTACTCTACGCGGTCCTGTGCCTCCCTGATCGGCTGTCAGCCGCCCTAACAACAGTTGGGGCACAAAAGATCTGGAATGGTGACCGTACCAGAAAGTGCAGTGTGGGGAAACCGCTCACATGGTAGACATAACATTTATCAGAATTTTAGTTATACCTAGTAGGTATTATTATCTGCCAATTTTGTATTTTAGGATAGCGATGAAATTGAAACAGATATAACATATTTGTATATAATCCCGGGTATGGAGGGTCACCATGAGAGATTTTGTGAGTTGTGTGAACGTCTCAAAATTCCTGCGCTCGTGCTGCAGCCGGGTCTGGATCATGAAGGGGAATCAGTTAGAGAAACGGCTGGTAGATACGTAAAGGTATTTACTTTGTTTTATACAATATTTTATAACAGGTTGTTTACTTGCAACAATGTAGCATTAGCCTTATGATATCTGTCTAACCCTAACATTAACATAACATTGTTGCAAGTGCAACAAAAAATTAAACGTAATATTAACAATTATTCACAGATTATAGAGAAAATAATGACGACACGAAAGAACTTTTATTTACTTGGTTATGAAAGTGGGATAACAGTGGCTTTAGAAATGGCAGCTATACTTGAAGATAGAGGTAATGTAATAAGCGTTTTAATTAAGAATCAAATTGGTCCAATCGGTTAAGTTGCACATAATATCAAAACGTAAAGGGATAGGCACCGCCTTGGCTTTTTCCTCGGTGTCAAACGTTAAAAATCCGATTATGTTACGATTCCGATGAGTGTGCTTTGTAGTAAGGAGTTTCATACAAATAATACTAAATGGCTCGAGTTTATACGGTGACGATCCCTTTCCGTTTTGATATGTTTGGGGCGTAGAAACCCTAAATGTCACGAATTTACAAACATAATAAGTACTAATTTTTTGTCTTTTTAATACAAATGGGATTGTTGTTTTTAGGTTTAACAGGTACAGTATTTTGTGTAGGATGCTCTCCAAATGAACTTAAGATAGAAATAGAACATCAGTTAAGTAAATTTGTATCGGAGGAGCAACTGCAGGATGCTGTAGTGCGACACATTTATACTTTGATGTCAGGCAACAAGCGTACAGAGGAACTTGATATAGAGCTGAGGAGTGCGCAGACACTGCGGGACAAAGTATCAGTTTGCGTAGACTGTGCGCGCGGAGACACTACGCATTCACTGGAGCACGTGCGCCGCACTGTGCACGCCGCCGTCAAGCGGCTTCAGCAGGTGCGCGTGCGGGGACTGAACGTTGCGCAGCGGCTTTTACGCTCTAGACTCATCCTACTACAAGGTACTACTAAACAATCTACTGAAATCTCGCTGCAACAACACACGCTACAACCGCTAATAACCCATCAACTATCATCACCAATAATTCAAATATCGAACGACATGCGGTTACCGGCCATTGTTAACAGTTATTTGGACAATGAAACGTTGCAGTTTTATGAACAGCGTAATTTATGTTATTCATATTATGTTAATGATGATTCCTGTGGACTGGAGTAATGCTAGACTAACAATGGAGGCCTGAATTGTCCAGTTTAAGTGGACGTGGGGTCAAACTATTTGCAAACATTGTGTTAAATAAAATGACATACTTATATTACATTTTTTAATAAGATGCAATGTTTTATTTATGATTCATAATTTACATGAGTTTGCTACAAAGCAATAGCAGCTCGTTTTGAGGAAACAGTGTTGTCAGCGTCCCTCAGAAGCGCACGAGGGCAAGCCTTGTGATTCTGAGGTACGACTTCGATTTCCTCTGTTCCCAGTCCGATACTATGCGGGCATGTCCCTGTACGACACACTTATGCTTGTCAGATATGTAAAAAATATTAATTATAAATTTTATGTTTTTACATAAGAATACTTTTTTAATTTCACTTTAGTATAAGATAAAACTACGTAGGTAGTATAATAAAAATTGCATGAAACTTTTACGTTCGTATACGAATGGGACATAAAAATATGCAATTCATACCTAGCTCAAATTACCATACTAATACATTAAAGTAATTTGAGAACATTTGTATATTTCAATATATTTTTATGAGCAATACTATAAAGAAGATTCTAAGTTTTCTAATATGGTTTTAGTAAAAAATTAAACATAAAGGTTTTTAGCTGCAGATGCTAGTGATTACTTAAAATGGTGTTAACTATTACTTTATGAGTTAACATTGCTATGAATGTAATCTTAGTAAAATTAAAGTAATATTTCTCTGGTACTTTTAAATCTCGGCCCAACCGATAACAAAGGTTTCATTAGCATTATAGCAGATTTCGAAAGACCGTTCGTTTGTTACAGAATCCTCTGTCAAGTAATAAAAGACAAATTAAAGTACTTACTACACTCGTACCAAACTTTTAGTTTCACGACGAACATTTCCCAAAGTTTTTACATTACTTTTCTATATTTCACTACTTACCCTGACTAGTTTTTGTCGAAAAACTATTTTGGATCATTAGCGTTTACTTCGAAACTAGTACCTACCAAAGGAGTAAGGTACAGTAAATATTGAAATTCCATTAGTATAACAATTTAATTTATTTGAACTTTATTTGGATTTTTATTTTTCTTCTTTTCTATGTTACTTCTTATTTCGTTTCTTTCACTCCTCTTTTATTCTTATTCTGCTGAGTGACCTCGCAGGCACGTAACTCTACCTAATAAGTTTTGCTAACGATAACGGCTCTAGCGATGTCTGGGTAGTGGGTATACTCGTATATCTCCTCCATAAGTAATGACTGTATGCATACAATAAAATAGTTTCCCAATTAAATTAAAAAGACTAATGTTTGTTTCAATAGTTCACTTCATCAATTGCACTATGATAAGCTTGTTAGGCAGATTCGCGAAATACACAAAAATAATAAAGTTAGTTTTTTTATTGAGTTGTCAGTTTTGAGCAGTGTTTGTTTCGTTCGTGGAAACAATGAATACTACCAACAAATAACTAGTTGATAGTTCGTCACTATTGTGCATACAGACTGATTGAATTACTCTGCATTGTTTCATTTTAAATCGACGAGTGATTTATTTGGAGTATTGACGAAAAAATACTTCGTTGAAATTATTTTGCATTTATTGAATGTCATTAAGAGTAATATTTTTTTGAGACCAAATGTGGTGTGTCCAAAAAATAAGCGGCAAGAGGCCGGCGTTTCACGACATATTTCTGCCGCACTCTAGTTAGGATGCAGCTGAAAAATATTTGCGTAATCTTATATTGCCGCATAAGCCCATTAACAGTAACGTCAACTGCATTAGGTTAAGTAATAACATTAATTATTAAATTACGCTAAGATCTAATATCTCGTTATGTTCAAGTATGCAATTAGTTCTCGTTCATTACGTATACAAATATGTACATGAATACCAATATGTAATGGCACGACGACTCTCTCTTTGCCACTAAGCAAAACATACGTTAAGGCTGCGGAGATAGATAACTTTAAACTCTGTACTAATTGTATGTTCGTTAGTATAATAATTAGTACAAATAAAAATAAAAATGTATCCTTAAAAAAATAAAAGAAAGCGAATGAAGCTTCAAAATAAAACTTAAATTCTTAAAAGCCTTTTTAAACGTCTCTTATTCTTACCTACAGCCGTTAATGATTGAAATTCAATCACTTTACTGAACTAAGATTGAATGAACTCCTGAACGGCAATGTAGTACAAAACTTTATATTTTCAAATGTATTAAGATTATAATGAAAGTGCATAAGGTTAGAGTTAGCCAATCTTTTTAACATTAGAAGAATATTTAAACAGCCACCGCTCGTCTTCAGACCGAGCACTATATAGTTAGTTATAAAACCAGATATTATTCTCTTGATTAAATTCATTTCTTATTTATACAGTTTGAAGTGAGAAAACATTACAAAGTTAAGTCTTACAATAAAATATACAACCTCGTTTTGTAGAGAGCGTTATCGTGTACAATAAGTATACAAGTTATATTCTATTTAATAAACGTAATTTGTACGAAGGTGGATGTTTGTTACTCTTTAACGTTGAAACTACTTAACAGATTTAAATTAAACTCTACAATAATATAGCTTATAGGTTCATCAGAAAAACACATAGGCTACTAAATGAAGATAGTTTTCACAATATTATTATAAGGTGTGTTTATTTTGCGTAAACATCTACTCTATTTTGCATCAAAGAAAAAACATATAAATAATGCTTTATATTTGTTCAGAGTCGTACATGATCGTTGATTTTTGTCACGCCACAATATGCTATTTAATCCTCTCGTCACAAACAACGTCACGTTTGAAATACACGCTGTATATAGAGTGCGCTCATCTAGCAACACCCTGTATACACGTATACTCTACTCTTTTATCAAGTGCTTTGTTCAACAAAATTCGTATCAAATAGGAAAAAAAAATGAAAATGTTTTATTGACATTATGATACAACGGTTCTACAGAAGACAAGCCTGTCATACGGATGCCTGTTACGATTGACAATATGATAAAAAATATTCAGAATCAGAATCAGAATCAGAATCATTTATTTGCAAGAATATGGTAGTAACAATGGATCTTAAAACTAGTGTTAGAGCATACATATTCTGCCATGCAATGGCGTGCAAACTTATTTAAAAAAAACATTTTTTTTAGCTATAAATTATATTTTATCAATTATACATTATATTATTTACACGTACGCACCATTCTTATTAATTACACATTATTATTATTAATTACACATTATTATCATAAATTACACATTATTATTATAAATTACACATTGTTATTATTAATTACATATTATACAGTATCATTACTAATAAAACCTTATATTTTTTTAATTATTACACAACATTTTTATCGTTAAGGTAGTCTTTCACACTGTAATAGCCTTTTGTGTGCAGTAATTCTGTTAGTTTTCTCTTAAACAGTAAGAGTGGCATATCTTTAAGACTTTTGGGTAGGTGGTTAAAGATTACAATACACATGTAATTAGCATTGCGCTTCACCAACTCTAGTCTTATAGGTGGTAGACAGAGTTTATCTCTATGCCGCGTTCGACTATTTTCCATATCACCAAACTTTTTAAAATAATCAGGGTGTTTTTTAACAAAAGAACATACCTCTAAAATGTAAAGACAGGGTAGTGGCAATATTTTTAACATTTTAAATAGTGGTCTACAGCTATCCAGAAAATCAGCATCACAAATTGCGCGTACACATTTTTTTTGTGTCTTAAAGACCCTATCGATATCTACCGAGTTTCCCCGTATTGTGCTGGGATGATATTAAAATAAATGTTTTTCAAATTTTATATTACTTATCTTGTGTTTTAAAAACATCATATGTACGTGGCTCTTATTTACGTAGGTGCAATTAGAAAATTATTGCTGTGTTAATATTTATAACTTAAAATCACAAGTTATTCAATAAGTAAGTAACTATTAAATTAATACTTAAAAACTCGCACTGACTATATACTACTAGTAATTATTTTTATGCAGCTTTACATTCATTTAATAAAACTTTTTTACCACTGTTAGTTATTCTGTAAAAATGCTTTTAGTCCGCGCATAAAAAGTACATGATTTTTCACTTAAAACTTTCCAGTAAATCAAATGTTCTGACTGATTGGGCTTTGGTATTGAGTTACGTAATCTTCAGTGAATGAACATATCATTTCACTTGTTTTCAGTTTTTAGGTAATAAAGTAAAGAGAAATAATATAAAGGTTTATACTTTTAAAGTAGCTTGTAGTGACTGGGCTACAGTAAGTAAAATGGTTCAAAACAAACCCAGTAGTCAGCAGTTTTTGTGAATGGTTCTCTTTGATTTATCGCTCTTCTGGCATTGTTGTTGTATGGATTACTTACTTATCTCACTTGAACTAATATTAGTAGTTTCTTTTAGATCGAAACTATTATATTCAGTTTATTTTTTAACTGTACACTTCACAAGCTACGCTACGAGTTTTCGAGTAGTTCTCTTTGTTTTGATATACCTACTTAGTTAAAATAATTATGCACTTATGTATTCTTTGTCTGTTTTCTTTTTTTACCTGTATTATTTTCCATAGCTTAGGCTTTCTTTTTTATCTTATTCACATATTTTTCTTCATTATCGGTAACAATAACAATTCTGAATAAAAATTTACAAAATCAAAATATCAAAGTATCATATTTATACCTTCAATTCGTATTTTGCATTCGCTCGAGATGACGTAAGGAGGGTCGTCGAGGAAATACCTTTTAAAAATTACATTTTACATTAGACAGCTTCATTGACCACCTCATCGTGCTTAAATAAATATTGGACTTTTATACAATTTGCGAAACCTATTATTAGGTTTATTTTATTACCTATTTTAGTAAGGAAATAAGAAGGCTTTCAACAAACCATAGTAGGAACTAAGTTAACAATCAAACCGTTAAACTGTCCATAAATCAACGATTTATAAATAAGGTGCGTACAATTGTGCCGCAGCACATAAAACTCAATCACAAAACGAGAGTTTGGTATTAATTTCATTATTTTCTTTTGTTGCCAAAGCCTGGCTGTGAACGGTAAATTTAAAAGTGAATAGGGTGAGGTCGTGTTAAATCGCACGTAAATAACTCACAATGTATACAAATACTTAAATACTCAGTTTGATACAAAGCGGTGTCATTGAACAGAAATACCGACAGTTGAGATAATAACCTACAAAAGGTATTGTTGTAAATACGTTTGCAACTGATTGTGACGATGTCAAGTTGATTCCAAAAGTCGTATGTACTGATCTACGTACGAAAGTACTTTGCTTGTAATATTGTATTTTTTTATTTTATATTAGCGTGGGAGTCCTTGTATCTGGTTGCTTAATATACAAAATAATTTTAATTTTATGTACATTTCTAAATAAATATACTTGAATATGACAAATGAAGCTATCATCAATCAAATGAAAAAGAAAATAGGTAGACAACGAAGAGTGCGAGCGGTCTGAATACCAAGATCTCAATATTAGAAAGCCTATGAAATGGATCAGGTTTATTGTTCTGTAATTATAAGTAAAGACAAATAATTCTATTATTAGTGATGTTTAAACAGAATAAGGTAGTTTGAATTTTTAATGTAATTTTGTAGTAAGCATTGACTCTTTGTAACCATTTAATATGTGTAGGTACTATAAAAGTTATTAACTGATCCTGAACTCATGAACATGGGTGAGTTCTTTAAATAATAATTGTCATACATTGTCGTAAAAGAGGAATAAAACTTGAGTCCGGTTTATAGTTGCAATCGAGGTTTATATCCCTACTGCGCACTTTGACTGATAGCAACTTAATATGAAGGTACCACGTAGGTCGATATACAAAGTAAGGACCTATGTTGCTTAAAATAACGTAACTACATATTAAAAACTAACCACGTTTACAATAAAGTAAAATACAAGGTAAGATAAGATTGTAAATGTAAGAAATGATAATTCCTATCATACATTTACAATTCATGAAAATTGTAACATTACAAATGAAATTACCTGTAAAAATTAGATTTACTATTGATTATCTAAAAGAAAGAAAACCAGTGGACAAAATTTAAAGATCCAGGTAGGGATAGACTTTTGTCTTCTGAGTATTCACCCTAGTAATATTTTAATTTTTTTTTTCAGTAAATGCTCTTAAAAGTATTGTTTGTACGATCGAATAATATTGTACCTGTATGTCCTGCGTGTATATTAAATTCCTGATTTTTAAACTAGTGATTCAGGATGAAGCCCTAGAGCGAAAATCTTTTGTAGTTATAAAAAAACTACCATAAAATATTATGACGAACATAAAAGTATTCACTGAAGATACAAAGAGATATAAAATAAATGTTCAGATCGAATGTTGTTTGATTAATTACATATTGACGTCACTTTTGTATAAACGTACTGCATGCTGTGATGAAACAAATACAATTTATCACGTTCATATTTATTTTCATAATAAATTGTGAACTGTATTTTGATTTTGAATTTAATTTTGTTACAATTTTATCTGTTCGAAAATACATCTCACCAAAGAGGATCGTTCACTATTAATGAAGGGAAATTGACTTCATGACGGCTACACATATTAGAATAAAGTTTGGTGATAATATTTCCTTCACTCGCAGATATATGTGTAGATATTAGTCGAGTTTTACATTACCTCTGGAAGTTAAACTATACATTGAAACATAAGTTTTCTTTTTTTTGACTCTTTCATTTCACTTGTTTTGATACCTATCACATTTATCTCTGCATCACCCAAGGTCGACTGGAAGAGAATGCCTTAGGCATTAAGTCCGCCTGTATACATCGTTGTATTAAAGCTTGAATAAATAAATAAATAAATAAGTAAAAGTATTTGAAGATTTGTAAAATATAAGTAAATAAATGTAAGTCCACACTCATGATTGAAATACAGATGCTCGATGATTTGTCCATCAATAACAATCTGTAGCTGTTTAGTTATGGGTAATTAACAAATATTTTAACACGCACAGCTGTGTGAATTCATAAAGGCGGTATTCTGTTCACATTTCCTAGGTTGCTGGCAGCTTAAATTTGAGAGCCATTCATCATCATCTCGTGCTCGGCATAACAAACAGTCGCAGTCGGCTCGTTTTACTCTTGACATGAATTTTTACAACCTACATGTTCTAATGTTGAAATAACGATACAGTTTTTACATGTTTTGTTTCATTTCAGCTAAAGCTTAAAAAAAAACAAAACAAAGTATTGAATTATAAATAAACAGCGTATAATTGAAAGCAGTGTTTTGGCTTATTTACTAGAAAACAGACACATGCCAATCTTATGTTATAAGACTTATTTTCAGATACCTAATCAAAAGCTATTTTCGCATTTTCTTAAAGCTAAACCCACATTTTTATTCAAGAGGCGATGTTTTGTACATGAAATTATAATTAAAAAGACGAGTACTTTTGCTGAGAGTCTTCGCCAAAGACTGACATTTTTGAGTAAAAAACAACGTAGTTTTCTGAGAGTAAATTTAATAAACTTATGCAGTAGCTAAACTACATGTACGTACAAAAGTAAGCTAACTACACTCAGCTTGGTACAAAACATAATTATACAAAACACAGAACTGCGTCAAACTTGTACAAACTGTCCACATCATGCTAATGCAGTGTACTCGTTACAGTACACTACAGCTTACTTATTTTTATTTTTAAAAGACAACTCCCGCACTAGGGTCATGCTCATGCCCTGTATAGCGGGTACTTTACAAGCATCAACAAAACGGACACAAAGATCATCAAGACTCTGAACTATAATTTGTGAATCATATAAAAACTTTACCAGTGTGGATATAGAACCCGCGTCCTCGTACATTGCAGCCACTTTCGTTAACAGTTTAGTAACACTTTTATACAGTTTTTTATCAAACATGTGGTTAATACTTCGGGTCAGCGATCCGTTATGTATTTTAATCTGACCCGAGGGACATTGAAATACTATTTACACTCGTTCAATCGCACAATCAAATTAATTGCTTTTGTTTCCGACTCTGCTCCATTTTACTGTTAAATTAAAAATTATCAACTGTAGATGGTTTAAATGTATTTTGTATGTGCAGGTTGAATGGTTTACCATCGTTGTTCATAAAAAGAGTTTTAATAAAATCATAATCACTTAGTAGAGGCCCTTGCTGCAAATCTGTTAAAACAACAAATGAATGGTAAAATGAAATCTAATATGTATTATGTCTCCAACATAAGGAGCCTCTTCTAGTGATTAAAGGAAATTTGGTCAACTTGCAACAGACATGCATACAAACATATTTATAATATCAAGATCTTCTTCACTTGAAATCTTATACTTTATCCTTATCTATCTCTTATTAAGTATATTCAATCAAATTCCCATTATTGATTTACTCTCTCATTTCAAATCCTGTTGACAACATTTCAACCGCCAAACCCTGTTCACCTTAATCCGTTGTAGTAAGATACCTTTTACAATAAAAATACATAGTGTGATATGCTGATCTGCGTACTGCAATAACCACACTGCGCAGTGCAATCAACTGAACTTTTTAACAATTTATTAGATTTATTAACATGTATACTTATAATTTTGTAATAAATTTCAATATTATTACGATAATAATACAGTTGTTATAGAGTGTAATTCAATGCGTCTCGCCGGACTTTAAAAAGGGATAACCGATAATTTATGATCGTCGGTGGCGATAAATTTGCGCTTACGTTCTTATGCACATGACGTGTAGCTTTGTTCTAGCACAAATTCGGTTTTGAATTTAATGTTTGCCTAAAAATGCGAAGCCAGCATTCAAATAGTGGTAGTTTGAATAAAAGGAGAACTTTATGCTGACGTGTAGAGCGAACACGCTTCCGGGAACAGTTGTAAAATATATGTTTTGAATCTGAAATAGTGTCAGAAATATTAACGTTGTATTGTCGGTTGATGTGATTAAGCCACAATTAAGCTTAGAGAAATATTTTGAATTTCACAAACAAAAATGATAACGTGTTTATAATATATCTCTTTCACACACAGTTCTCTCAAATTACGCCAAGCCTGTCATACTATGACTATTAGACGAGTAATGTTTATGTTTTTCTGACTACAACTACTACTAACTAAACTAAAATAGCCTGTAAATAAATGTTTGACTGAGATCTCAATAATTACTTTGCTCTCGCTAAAAATGGAAATAATCGAAGGAGGCCATGACAACATGTTCGCTACTATGACATAGATTTGAGAGAGATATAGAGAATGTCATAAATAAACTTTTTTATGCGATTGGCTACTTCATTCAATTTGTATTTAGCCACGCATTGAAATATTATCAAGATAACATTTTAATGTAAAAATTATAAACCTTAATAAAAGTACAAGAGGCACGGCCATATTTGATATAAATAACATCAATAACACGTTTCATTCATTAATATAAACTAGTATCAGTTTCATTAATTGTACCTACTACACAGCGGAGTAATATTCATACATTTTTACTCAAATTAAAACAATATCGTACACATAAGAACCATTATACTAATTGCTTCAGTCACATAACTACTGTTTACGTTTAATGAGAATAAGTCAGTATTTTTGAACATTTACTTGAATCTCTTAATCTGTTGTTGTTGTACACTAGGTCGCTTGTTCGAATTCCACTTAGAAAAATTATTTGTGCAATCTACAAATTATTGTCCTGAGTCTGGACGTTCCTTATGTATGTTGATGTTTGTAAAAGTCCCCGCGACACATTGCAAGAGTTGTCTGTTTTATAGAATAAGATATTTTTAAAGAAGTCTTAGTTTTAAGTAACCATAAAACCTAGCAGCTCTACATAGCCAAGCTATTGTAATCGTTTGCTACGTTTAAATAGCGCGTAGCAACTAATCGTAGCATTATCTCTACGAACTCTACTACGGCAATCCGTAGTAGAGTTTGCTATTTTTATAAAAGCAAAAAATATGAGATTAACCGGGCGTTTGAATGTAAAAGGTCAAGTGATTGTTTATCGATTCTGTCAACAGTAAGAGGACTCTTCTTTAAAATTCTGGCCTGGTAGGCAGGTATTGATTTAAATTCTGGTTTTTCTTTCCTAGCTATGATGCATAGCTTAAAGAAATTACCTTAGTTTTCCAGTCCAGAAAATTAAAGAATGACAGTAAGTATCTCCAATACTGGGTCAAAATAACTCTCTAACTTTCTTAACCATGAGCTAGACACAGACCGCCCCGAATTCAGATCACTTCTATTTTTTTTCCTTCTTCAAATTCAATCACATTCACTTTTCTCAGGTCGTCGATCCATTGGAGTAAAGGGCCTTGACTTGTAGTTAATTAAGTAATGATTAATTAAGGCATAATCGTTCAACGCGATCAAGTTAATCTTACACAAAGCTTGAGTGTTCAAAGTATTACAGAGATGTTATGTACAAGTACTCGTCAAACGAATGTTTGTTGAGTAATAACAAATAACAACTGTTTTTAACTGCCTCCTCTGCATTTAATACTAAATGAGACTTATCAAGTTTATTTACACTTTTATGTTTATTAGAAGAAATAATGAATGGGGAGTTTGAGCGTTAAGAGTTTTTATTTATTTATTTATTTATTGTTTGGACAACCAGTTGTTGTTACATTCACTCTTACATCTAATAAAACAATTGTAGAAAATTTGTTCAAATGCACAACATTTTAAGGTGCCACATCTTGCACCATAATGAAATTAGGTGTGCCCTATAGGCAAAAAACAAAAAAGGAAACAAAATCAATTACTAAAACTAAAATTATGAACAAAATAAAATAGAATAGAAAAACAAAATAGAATAGTAAACAAAACAAAAACAAAAAACATGCACGTACATTACAATCACAACCACTATATTCTGTCGCTTAACAATCTCAATACAATTCGCCGGAAAACTGTCAGACTATGACCAAACACATCCGCCTCGCCGCAGATACTGTTGTATTCTTTGGACAATCGATGTACGGCGGACGACTCCTTTAAATTAGTTTTGGCAGGTGGCTTTTACAATAATCCCATATCAACGAGTGTACGCCTAGGTACACGTCTTGGAACACGCAGGCTAAATGAGCTTAAAAGGGATGGGCAGTCGAATTCGCTATTTAATATTTTATAAAGAAATGTCATATCAAGCAATTGTCGACGAGTCATAAGACTGACCATATCAAAATGCGATAATGACGTTCTATAGGAAGTAAGTTGTTTCTGTAACCTACAAGAAAATACAACGTGTCTCAGGAATCGCTTTTGAATTCGTTCCAATCTAAGTTGATGTACACTGTAATGTGGTGTCCAAACCACACTACAGTATTCCAGATGACTGCGTACATAGGTATTATAGATAGCAATTTTTGTGGTTGGGTTACGAAATAGTCTGCCGTTGCGTATTACAAATCCCAACATTTTAGAAGATTTACTAATAATGCTGTCTATATGGGGTAGAAATGTCAATCTAGAATCAAAAATAACACCAAGATCCTTCAATTCCGTCATCTCCTGTAACGCTATCCCATCAATAAGGTAATGATTTTTAAATATTTTGCGGTTGCGTGTAAACGTGATACTATAACATTTATTTGTATTTAAAGTCATGCTATTAACTGCGCACCAATTAGTGACAGCATCGAGGTCTTTTTGAAGCAAATCACTGTCCAACGAACTGGTTATGGTTTTACATATCTTCAGATCATCCGCAAACAAATATGCGCTGCTGTGTTTAATGCAGGTAACTATATCATTTATGAATATATTGAAAAGCCAAGGGCCCAAATGGGATCCTTGAGGAACACCAGAAGTTGCTTTATATACGTCAGATTTGAAGCCCTTTACTGCGACATATTGCGCCCTATTGGACAAATAAGATTCAAACCATTTTAACAGGGAACCGCAGACACCGTATGATTCTAATTTGTTTACCAATATCTTATGACAAACCGTGTCAAATGCTTTAGCAAAGTCCATATAGTTTTAAGATGTTTTGAGAAATAGTACCTACTGCTTTCATAAGCTACCCTCTAAGGTGCAATGACATGGCCTTTTCCATTTAGAATAACTTGATGCGCATGCTACACGAGAACCAAAGGAGTTGTATCGGGTTAAGGGTATTTTTTTTCCTAGGGAAACTGGCTATTATGTATTAATGTAATATAGTTATAGTAGACGCAAAGTGCGAAGACCACTTATATGGGGAACAGCCAATATACGACAGCGAGAAACTGTGCCTACTGCACATTGTAATGTAGTAATCTTGCTAATAAGCGGACGTGTTTCGTATCATAGTGTTTTATTACATCACTCACCCATATTAGGACTGCATCATATTATATAGTATTTATATCAAGTAGAAATACGCACAGTGGTGACCCCGACCCTGACGACCAATGCCTAAGAAGGAAAATGGAAATATATGGAAGAGATATTGTGTCCCGTAGTGTACGTCTGTTGACTGATATTACGAGTATGATGATAGTGTTATCCCTTAGTGACAGAAAGTATATCTCTTATGCATAGTATTGTATGAAGAACAATTATTTACAAAGAAACAAGCGAGTGTCCCATACGCAATGTCATTATTAAATGAAACAGTCTATCTAAATTAAGTATGATCTCAAAGTCAATTAACCATAAATATATTATTATTATATATTTTGTACAAGTAGACAGTACATAAATGAGTAACACAATAAACTTGATCCATACAAAACATGATTCGTTCCAGTCAGTGACGCGAGTGCTCTACTATAATATAATTACTTTATATAATTATAGACAACAGATGTTCTTACAATCTAATTAACAACACTAGCTGCTAGCTTTGCCTTTTATTACTTGGTGTTAATATAATATCATTTAAACCTACCCTGATGCGGTTCAGCAAGTTTACGTTTTGGTGTGGCTGCGTCGATGTTTTGATGGTCATGGTTTTGAATTTAAAACGTAACAATTATTTCAGCGACTGATTTTTTTATCTTTATTAAAGGTAGGGATTATTTATGTTATTTTTATCACCTTTAAAACCTTATTAGATTTGACATAATAAACATAGTATTCAACATTAACTCGTTGACATTCAAAACTCAAATATAGTTAACAACCTACGTACTTCTAGAACTCGTTATATTATCACCGAGTGTACTTCTAATAATAGTGAAGCAATTTACTCGTATGCACTGCGGGACATAAGTTTCGTGCACCTATAAATATATTTAATGTCAACGTATATGTATTATAATATATTGTTATCTGTGAGCCTATTATAGCCTCGGATAATGGTACTTCAAATTATTAATGGTGTGTGCCATTAGTTATTAGAATAGTATAATTATGTCGCTCTGGGGCGCTATTTGCTCTATTTCATTGCTTTTATTATAGTCGAGTACACAGGAAATGCTTTAATTAATAGAAGTACAATTTAGACTTTTATGTTAAAAGAAAAATATGAAGAACATTTTAATATCATATTGCGCATAACTTTAATTCTCTTAATTAATTTCTCAAAATGTTTCAATTATTTTCATTACTCGTACGCATACATTTAGTATTAACTTGGGAGTTTTTATATATAATATAAAGTAGCACTAAATCACAATTGCCGTTATTTACGAAATAAAAGGTTTTTCATAAAACTTGATTAATTTTTCTTTTCGCCAAAACTTGATTAGAAATAAAGTAAAGGCAAAAACAATTAGACTGAATACGTGAAAAAGCGTTGTACTCGTACGTAGCTAAAGTAAAAATAATAGGTTAGTAAAAACGCTAAAGCTAAAGTAAAAACAATGAGGTAGTATTTCATGATGGGAACTTAATCTGACTTAATCTAAGTGACATCAAGTAGTAGGGATATTGGGACTTGTCCGCCATACTTTCTTAAAACTATAACTCTTATAAGCCTGCATGTCAATTCTCGTACCTAAAATTCGGTTAAGTTAACTTTTAGGTGTCAAATTGTCACACTCTAAATAAAACTTTACCACGACCACAAAAGATTACAATTGCCATAGCAAAAACATGACAACTAAAAGTTAACTTAACCGAATTTTAGGTATGAGAATTGACATGCTGGATAAAATCTAGCTAAAGCACCAACCATGATTCTGTATACGACTCGGTAACGAGAAAGAACTGAATAGTTGTAGGACCCGCAACGATTATATTATAAGAAGGAAATTAAGGAATAAGAACATCTTTTTCTCCTGAGGATGTGAATGACTGGAATGTAAATATACCTCATTTACCTTTGTATGTACATTCAAAGCCGAGATGTATTTGTTAATATAATATAGTTAGCAATTATTGTAATTCACAAAAAATCATAAACATTTATTTTCTTAGTAGACCAAAGGGAACAGAAACAAATTAATTTGTAAAGAACTTACTGTCTGGAAATAATGAAATGTTATGTAATTTAAAATATAATTATACCAATATTCAGTAATATCCTTGATTTATTTTTTTAATTTTTCTTTTACAAAAAGCACAAAGGCGGATTTAATTCCTTAGGGCATTACAAGGTAGATGAAGCAAATTAATAAAGATATTAGGGTTTCATTACAAAGGTACTCGTACACTCGTACGTCATTCGAATGGATACAAACAAGAAGCTTACACAAAATAAAGAAAATTAAATAAATTCATTTAGAAAATGACTCCGCTCACTCACCTTTGGAGTGCGTTGTTTTAGAATGTGAAATTATTCCCTTGAGAAATATGATGTACGTTAAATGATGTGCAACAAAAAGTAAAAACCAATTGATGCTTTACATGTCCCAAGAATATTTAAAAATGATGAAAACTCTTGGCTACCAGTAATCTGTTTTTATAAAAGCGTAATAAGTAGACATAAAGCATACTGTTTGATCATATAACTTGTTTAAGAAATAAACACAAATAAGAAACGAATTAAATTTAAATTAAACTAGTTTGCTGTTTGTTGTATAAAGCACTATTCTTTATTTTATTCAGCAGTTTTAATACGGAAAAAGTATAAAATTTCCATTTTAAAATCTACAAATTCCGCCGCACTGCCGCTGTCGTATTCTTAATGTAGCAAAAAGTGTTTAAAATGAAAATTAGCAACAAGAAGAATTCAAGACTAACGTAGTTAGTAAATTATTGCTCAGGAAATTGTAACTCTATACTGTTGAAACAAAGTCGTAATTCTAAACTGCGAGGTTTTTGACCGTCTCGTACAATGTCGTATCTATAAAATCTGCAACAAAATGTTACACATTCGTAATTATGTATGCTGCAAGTAGATAAGTAGGTATTTATATTATTGTTATATAAGTTTAGCTGCATATTTATAAAAAAAATGGTGACTTCTATTACTTATCCAAACTCGTATTTAATAAATAATAAGTGAGAAAATATGTTTTCTCAAAGTTTTCATATCTCATTTAAGTTTACCATCTTTTATAATCGGAAATATACAATCGGGGAAAGTTCCCGATTTTATGACAGCCATGGGATAAGACAGGCTAGTGACACTTTTTTAAACTTCGTTACCACACGAAGAAACGGGACATTACTTGGGAATGCAATATTACTTACTTATTACTCCTTCGACATGGCGAAGTCCTGTTAGTCAACGTAAATACGCACTTTTAACACCTCGGTCCTCACCCACTCTCTCGACACGTGACCGAGCCAGAGGAGTCTATGGTTTTATTTAAGGTTTTATCTCTCCTATGATGTTAGCTTTATTTATATATAAACAAATAGTCTAGTATACATACAAGGGCTACAAACTAATTGATCAGCAGGGAAACCAACTCGGGTATATGTTTGTATGATTATAGGTATGTTGTGTACAGTCTACAGAGCGACACGTTTCTCACAACTAGTAGATCTCCTACCACGTTGTGAGTCACGTGTTAATAAAGGACAATGTTTGTAAAAACTTTACTCAGTTGTATATATTATGGTGCGTTTGATGTTACTTGGCAGAACTATACTTTAGTTTCTATACTACAGTAAATTAAATGTGCAAGCAAGACATGTCTGTACTATTTAACCATATTTTATACTATAGTAAATGAATTTGCTAATATATATACGTCGCTATACGTCGGAGAAAACACATTGCTACTACTTTTTATGAATCTCAATCCTTTAATTTGTCATCCAAATAGATTTTCACATTTATACCTACATACTCTATTGGAATTAAAGCGATCAACATTATTTTAAAAAGACAACAACATGAAATCTATAAATAGTTATTAATGTCGAAAACTCAATCAAACCGTATTATTATTACGCCAACAATCTGAGGAGTTACACCTTATTCTGACTCAGTGTAGTGAAAAACTAATAATGTATTACATTAACGTGATGTGTCCATTACACGTGACGTTTCACGCACCACTGGTCTTACACTCAGAAGGTCAATCATACACCTCGGGGGATTAGTTGATTAATGGCGGATGACAGAAATACCTTGTATTTTTCTTATTCTTTACAAAAACAAATAAATCATTCATCATCAAAGAAGAAAATCTAAGAATTATATTATTTCAATAATTAATCAACGAAAGCAGATAGTTTTAAACAGTATTATTTATTAAAAAGTTGGTAGAGCTCACCCACTTTAACATGGAAGGGAGGAATGACGTAGTATTGTTACAATTATATTTTTATACTTATATTTACTTTGAAATTATGCCGTCGATCACTCTACCAAAAGTGTTGCGACGAAGAAGAAGAATAAACAATAATTTATTAATATTAAGTAAACACCTTTACAGTTTTGGTTAGCCACATATAATACCTAATTATTTACTTTATTTAGTAATGCTATCAAACATAAATCTAAAATTTAAATGTAAGCGAAATAACATTACAGTTTCTAATACTTCGTCTTGACAATGGAAGTTTTCAAATTGAAATATACAACAGAGAGAGGATTTGCAATAACACTTGAAAACAACGACGAAATACAGGAAATGTAATAAGCATTTTATTGTAATATGTTCTACTCGTAGCTTCAACAATATATCTACTATTATGTGCTCTAATGTTCAACATTTTGAATTTAAACTTAAATTATTTGTATTCAGCTTTAACCTGATATATTTTACTTACTCGTGTGTTTTGATTCTTGGGATATTAATAGTCAAAGTAAAAACTGTCTCGCATAAAGATAGATTTAGATTCAAAGTTGTGATTTCATACAACAACAATAATGATTCCTAATCTTAAATGATTAAAGTGTATAGGGCTTTATTGTATATTATCTGTCTAATCCGTTTAACAGTCCGCGTCTCCTTATCTAGTAAGGAGAAAAGCTCTTTACCACAAAGAAGTATCGTTATAGAAATGTGCATTCCTTTTTGATGATTCAACAACTGATAAAATGAATTTATAGTAGTTATTGTATATAATGTTACAGAGACGAAATTTGAGAGATCAAAAATAGGTACTCTAATAAGAGTACCTATTTTTGATCTCTTAAATTTATATTTATTAAATGTTCAATCAAACATTATGATGTGAAACAAAACATGAACAAACTATTACATACTACAACACGTAGGTAGAAGCCAAATGTTCTTAACTAAGCACAGTTTTTATTAAACGTTGAAAACGTACACAAGTTTAACTTAAGTATACTCTACGATAGTTTCTATAGTAGTTTTTATATGTTTTTACTTTTTCGAGTCATTAGCTAGGTATTGCGAAATTTAGTACCCGGGTCACGCAAACGATCTAAACTTTTTAGTATTAATTTTTCATTGTACCGTTTTTGAGAGTGCGATTACTCTAGAACTAATAAATTAAACAAACTATGAAATTTCAATAATCCATCAATTAATTAGCATTATATGTTTTTATTTACACTTTCCCGTTATACAGGATGACAAAGCACTACTGGACATAATATAAATTAATTTGACATACTACCTATAACTCATGATCCATCCTGTACAGTGTGGAAACATGGACAATACGAGCCAGAGAACGGCAAAAAATTGATGCATTCGAGATGTGGTGCTGGAGACGCATGCTAAGGATACCCTGGACCGCCAAGCGCACCAATGCATCGATCCTTTTGCAGCTTCGTGTCCAAACACGCCTTTCCACCATCTGCCAGCAACGCATTTTAACCTACTTTGGCCGCATAAAAAAAACTTATCGTTGTTGGGAACACGGAGGGCAAACGAGCACGGGGACGTTCCCCAACCAGATGGAGCGATCAAGTGAGAGGCCCATCATTAACCACGTTTTGTTCTGTTGCCCGAGACGCGATGAACAGGCACCGGTGGAGGCAGATCATCGAAAGCCGGTGCAAATCATCCACATCCGCTGATGACCACGATCTTCAGTCATGAGGGACCGACCACAGAGAGAGACTACCTATAAGCCTATTATTCAGTTTTCTCTTGCAGTGCCATTTTTTATTTAGAAATTATCATCTTTTCGTCCAATATTTCCTGCCGCTTTTCATTCACCATGTAAAGTCTCTACTTACATTTAATTACAATTTAGGCTTAAAATTATATCTTCCCGGTAGGTAGAATCAGTTAACAGCAATAAATTTGCAGTTTACAGCGATTTCGCTTCATCGACGTTGTTTTGTGGTCGTTCATTAAGAAGGCTCATTCTGTCAAAACCAACTCAGCTGTCGGCGAAGCCTAAAACATTGTTGTTTCACCAAACGTCGCGTGAGAAAGAGAACAACTCATAGAAAAGCAGTAAGAAACATGCACACGCACACGCGCTCGATTGTATTTATTACAAATCAAAATGTCGTTCAAAATATAAATATTGTTCTTCTTGATTGTTAGGGTTGACACTAATACTAGCTGTAGGTAGTTACTCAAAAAGTAATAAAACAGGAGTAAATAAAGATAACTAAACTGGGTTTTAAAAAAATATTTTATTGTAAGTTTTGTTGCGGAAGACACACCAAGCGAGACATCAATTTATCTTGTAAGTATGACAGTATGGTGTAGGTATGACACCGTAAAACATTATAGTTTTTTTTTTTAAGTTAAACTGTTTATTCTTGAGGCAGTTTTTTAGACCGTGCATCGTTAATAGGGATTCCATACAGTACACAATAATATCTTACTTCACATACAGTACATGAAGTTAATTTTAGCTGGATTTAAAAAAAAAATCTTATAATTTTCTCATTAAAAAACCGACTTCAACAGGAGTCGGTTAAAAACCATGCTGATTACAATTTCTAAGATTAGTATTAAATAAATTTCTGCAGTTGTCTTCATCATAAGATCATGTTTTTGTAAAGTTTTTATTAATACGAATAAAATAAGCCCAAACACTAGGTAGCTGCTATATACCGTTGAAAAGTTTCCTCGACCCTCAGTCGTCTTCATCATCAGATCATGTTTGTGTAAAGTTGTGTAAAGTTTTCATCAATACAATTAAAATAAGCCCAAACACAAGGTAGCTGCTATATGCCGTTGAGGTGTTCCCTCGACTCTCGGTGGTCTCCAGGATCTGACCAGTTCTAACTCTTGATTATTTTTATTAAAAATAAATAATAATCATAAAATCTGGAAATGATAGTTGACAAGAAATTATACTTGATCAGTCATTCAGATACCGGGGCGGGGGTGAGTCACGTAAATATTAAAAAAAAAATACAAAATGAATTACAAAAAAAAATACAGTTTGTGCAATGTGACAGCTTTAGCTATGCTCTATTGACTATTGTAATAATAGGTGAATTTTGACAGTTGATTTTAGTCAAGAATGTCACTGATGTAGGTATTTTATTTAACTGGTTATGCATCTGATAATAATTGGATCTCTTTGATAAAAGAAATTACGAAACTTCTTACTGGCAAGCGATACGTAATTGTCATAAATGACATAAATTAAAGTTTATTGAAGTTTAAAAAAAATTATTCGGTAACATTCGACGACGGTCGGCTCGCTGTCGTACCTCCCCTCCGCCGACCCGAGGGGTGCAGAAAGTGGAGGCAAGATGCAAGATGTCGATGGCGGAAACGAGCACGGTAAATTTCCTAAAATGGTTTTGGGAAAAAGGTAATTGCGTACAAACTTTAGAATGTATCTAGTCAATATAAAATTATTTGAATTTTCGAATAAATAATCTATTCCTAGTCCCAAAATATATTTACCTTTATAAACGTTTAATCCTATTTTATTACGCTAAAAGTTGTCATAAAATGTGCATAGAATTATGAACTTTGAAGCCTCATAACTTGTAAATGAATATTTTTTTTACTGTTTTATTAATCAATAAGACTAGATAATAACGAGACAAAACGATATCATCTATAGTTTTGAGTATTTATTATCTAATGAAGGAGGAATTAACTTTCTTTGTTTGTATGGAATTGCGATTGAATTGTTTCCCCTTAACTTGTCAAATTATAATGTTGGGATGTTCATTGACCAACTATTGATATTAATAATTTTACTTAATATAGAACATGGCTGTACAAATGGAAAGTTCGAATTCAAGCCAGAAATGACGGCAACGGATGGTGCTCATGAAATGATTTCTCTCTGTCGCCATAAATGGTCTGACAGCACTAGATGTACAGTACACCATCTAAACCACCAAAATGTTATGCAGGTGCAAACCTTTTTTTGCACAATTATACGTTAGTCGCTACTTAGATGGCCTGCTTAATCTTCTGATGATTAATACCGTGTTCTACGCAGGAACAGTATATAATGTCACCAATAAGCTAGCTAAAAAAAAGGTTAAAGGAAGTAAAAGTAAAATATTTACAATTTATAGTAACACGTAACTCATTTAGCGAACATCCCTAGCAGTGCGCGCGATGCATTATTCGACGATTGCTGTTAATTTGATCACGTCCCTTGTCACAGGTTTGATCTAGTTTCATGCACTAATTTATATCTGTTAATGTCGAGCTTTCATAAATGTCGCATATCAGAATACATTTTCTATATAGTGAGAATATAAAAAATCAAAACTCCTTCTTGTGGAGTGCGTTTTGTAAAAGTTGACTAATTAAGGAGTTTCATCAAGAGCTGTGCTATTTGAAAAGAAGTTCGTTCTGCAAACCGTCTGTTAGCAGGTCAAATCCTTTCTACTTTAGAAGTTAGTACTCGTACGTATCACAAGTTAAATGTACCAATACAAGACATTATTACTATCAAGCATTACAAACGTGATTTTTTAAATAACAAGTTTAAGTAGGTCAAGTACCTATGTGGCTACAGTGCACAAAGTAACAACTCCTATGTATAAAAATTAATCATTCAAAAAATAAACGGTTGTTAAAATTTTTGGAGTTCGTGGTTATAAAGTCTTTCAAGGAAACTAAAACAAAGCCACGCTTTTCAAACAACAACACACTTTTGGGAGTCTTTTACAAACACAAAAAATGAACTAACAACGAACTCATGTAACAGAATAACGTGTTTAGTTAAGGTTGTAAACTGTTGCAAACAGAACGTGTTCTGTGTTTAGAAACGTTAACGTTTATACGTGAAAATTGTCTACTGTGTACTGTGTCTACCCTCCCTATCCATCGTATTTTTGCCATCTTGACCGTTAAATCTTAGGCTAGGCTTAGCCATTTGCTTATGATACGAGTAAATTAAAATCAGTTATTTTATCAATTAAAAGTACAAAGTGTGAGTTTTAGTTAAGTTTCAGTGATATTTATTAAATGTTATTAAATCTAGTGCTTTTCATTACACTGTGATATTATAACTAAATTGATATCCGAATATATACCTTGCACCAAATTAGTACAAATACAACGTATCCATTACATTGATTGCTACAATCAAATACAAATAAACAGCACAAACAAAGCGATACACAGTTCACACAAACATTCGGACACAGCTTCAATTTATGTCATTAGATCCAATTAATAGCTCATTACTTGTGTAATTATTGTTAGTTTAGAACAAAAACACATTTCCCATTCATTATGGTTTACTCAAACATAATTTAAATTTGTTTAGTGTGTAGTGACCAAGTTAACAAAAGTATGGACATTTAGAATTACTGCGAGCAGTAAAATGTTTACACTATTACAAAGTTGATAATTGATTTTGATATAATTTGGTTTAAGTAAATAATAATTGGTTTACATTCGTGGTATGACAGTTCTCGGTAAACCAGAGTAATGTACATTATTTTACAAAACACATAGGCCATATAGTAATATTGAAGTTAAAACAAATTGTGTTTCAACTTAGCATTTAGGAAGGTCTACAGAAATCTAAATGATGGTAATGAAATATGACGAGATGTCGTGCTAACAAGAATGTATTGCAGGAACCAATCTTATATTGTTGTGTAAAAATTGTAAATATAAAAATTGCCAGCAAAGGAATTACTTTAGTTCTACGAATTTGTTTAAGTAAATAAATACTTACTTTTTAAATACAAAAAACTATAAGCGCGCTCTAAAAATTGCTAAAATTAGAAGTGGTTTCTCGAATCAAAACGACACAGACTCTTAACTTTTATGGTCCCACGCGTAAATTAATTAAACAGTATGTTTATGTATTTGATTTCAATAAAAGAAAATGTATTTCTAAAAAGTTTTCAATGAAATAGTTTGTGTAAATGAAAGTTAAGCTGAAAAGTTAGTTCGTACATTAGCTCAGCATGTTGCAGTACAACCGTATGAAGCCGCTACTACTTCACAATATTTAGCTGCTTATTGGCTTAGTTTCTACTGTGCAGCATTTGTGCTATACAAAGGACTGAGTAAATTCACCTTGTTTTTGTTAATCTGTGCACTAGTTACACTGTGTGCATTAGTTTTGTTAATTTTAATTTTGTTCTATGATTGAATTAAAATTTGATATACGAGTAAGTGTTTTTATTTAGATTATTATTCATACCAAGAGGAGTATCTGAATGTAGAACAAAGGATTTAATAAGTCGATATCCACTTGAGAATGCCCGAGTCATACGGTAGGATTATTCAAGTGCAGCTAAACTTAACCTTACTGTACTTGGTTTGGTTTTATTTCTGCATAATTATTTTTATCCGACTGCGCCACAAGGAAGGATATATTTTTGAGAGTAAATATAAATGTACTTCTTATTGTTTTGACATGTTTTGTAGCCTAAACGACTTATTGGATTTGAGCCTAGAGGTGTTATTCGATTTTATTTACGGTGATATTATACCAAAATAACAAAAAATAATTATATTATTAGCGCCATTTTATCAGATTATTTTTAGGCAGTTGGGTAATTTTTTTGTGATAGTATTTATTTGTGACTACCTAACATAACATTTTATAACAATATGAATTCTCCTGACCTCTAAGCGTTGTATGTATTAGTTGAAGGCAGCAATATGTCACGCAACCTTCCACATCCTTCGTGGACAATTTATTGGCAATTCTGGTGCAGCCGGGAGCACAATATGAAGTGCATCCACAGTTTAATGTTGAGCTATTAATCAAAAGTGATCGCGTGGAACTTGCAGGCTGTTCCACTCCCGATCACAATGGATGCCTCTTTGAATAGTTGGGAGGGTAGATGAGGAATTGACATAATTATTTAACTTATAGTATCAAAATGTCAATATTTTGCACGAAAGATGCAGCACGAACCTCGGCTTTATATTGTGTGATTGTAATACAGGTTAATACTGACTATATATGCTGACAGACTGACTAAGTATAATGTTATACCTAAAAGAGGAATTAGTTCAGAAAGCTTCTGCAAGTCAACTATTAGTTTAAATAATATAATTGTTTTTTGTTTAGACATTTATTATAAATAAGCAAACCTAATGTTTAGGTGTAGTAAAAGTGTATAAATCATGTATTCAGCAATTATATTTTGTCTTCTGGTTTAGATAAAATTCTATATATTGTTTAGTATTTTTTCTACTTTGGCAGCTCGTATCTTAAAATAATTCACAGCCAACATTAAATGTGTAATAATATGCTAAGAGCTGCCGGAAAACGCGTGCCCAAGGCTCTTCGCGATGCTATTGTATTTGAGTGCAAAACACAATGTGATTGATATACAAAAAGCTATTTTGATTCGTTACGGTTGGTTTTACTACTGAAGATGACGGCGTAATAATAACATCCATTGTCGATGTTTGTGGCTTGAGAGAAAGCTTTTGTTTTATTATCATATCTCTTAATATGTCGCTTCTTAGACTTGATGCTTTCTTAGTTCTGAATTGTGCAAGACTTGACATCAACATGAAAGCCCATCATTCAATATACTGGTGTCCTTGTAATAATATCTGATATCCACTTTACGTCGAACAGTAAACACGAATTGTATAATAAGAGTAAAGATAATTCTATATCGATAAAGCGATTACTTACATCTTAAAAATAAATAAATTAACGTTATCATATTGTACACATTTTATTTATACGAAACCTAATGGGAATTAATAGGAACAAGTCACATTACGTAATTAGGTATTATTTATTAACCTGTTGGATTGGTGAACGAATATTCGATGTCCTTGATACTTATTACGTCGATAAGCATGATAAGGGTTCTGAAATATTGTTTCGACTTTTACACAATTTCGTGTTCACATTATAAGGGTCAAAATCCCGCAAGAATATACATACACTTGAAAGCAGAGAGGTCCTCCAGTTTATATTTATAATATTAGGGCTTCTGCTTTGTTCACAACAATACAATTGTATCTGTTTATAACTTCCCTGATATTTTATTTTGACTTAAACATGCGAACTAATGCTTGGCCATAAACCAAGGATTTACCTGGACTTGAGTTATCCTAATTAAGCCTCGCAAAAATGATTTAAATGAACCTAAAAATTAATAAGTACAAAAATTACACCTCAGGCTTATCAGGTTTAAATATTCAAATTTTGCAGGAAAACTTCTCAGTCTACTGACCACTAGCCCGCTTGAGCCTTATTTTGATCATTTATTGCTACCCTTACTTTATATTATTATGTCTAAAGCCCGATTTACACATCGACAAGTACAGTAGCGAGTTAAGAGGTAAGTTGTTGATTAAGTTGATTTAAATAGATCTCCATTCTATTTTTTGGCGAGTTAAGTTGGCTAGACGCGAGAGAGGGGGCTACTTCGTACTTAACTGGCCAAAAAGTAGGATGGAGATCTATTTGAATCAACTTAATCAGCAACTTACTACTTAGCTCGCTACTGTACTTGTCGATGTGTAAATCGGGCATAAGACTGTCATAAAAACTATTATTATTATAGTAAAAATTTGCCTTAAAAAAAGAATGTTCTACCCATGACTCTTAACATTATTATGATAGTGAAAGAGTGTATTATGTTGTTACATTACCATTGTTATCTGAGAAAAGTGACAGGACAATAAAATACCTGCCTTCGTTATTTTGTGAGCTTTCATGTTAAAGTAGTTCCGAAGACGTCTTCACAGTTTCAATTAAGTTTATTAACTTTCAAGAAGTTTAGTTTTTTAGTTAATTAATGCTGATTAAAGCACATCTTTATTTGCGATGACAATGGACACTGGTCATAAAGATCTCAATGAACTGGTGGTTTTAAATACCAGTGTGCCAATACACCAGGTAGCGTTACTGCAGGTGAAAGAGTAGCTAACAAAATTACAGGACAAAAAGATTTAATAACAGCTTGTCTGGGATGGATAGCATTTTGCCTCGTACCACTTCCTATCATTTGCCACCTTAAATCAATAAAAAAACAACAATACAGTAAGTTTCGATTTGATGTAATACAAGTAACAAATACAACCACAAAAGGAGAAAAGCCTCTTTAAAAATAGATATTGTTCACGTAAGAGTAATGTATTATCACAGTTTAATAATAAATAAAGAAAATACAATAGCAGTTTTCTGCCCCGACCCATTACTTAATATATTTTGTTCAAAACAGGATTCAATCTAGATAGAATTACGAAACAAATTTCATCGAGAGCTTCCCACATTTTGTCCAAGACAAACCACGCAAAATAGAATATAAATATGGAATATTTTCATGTAAAAGGTAAAGTATTTCTGGTTAAATTTCTGCTCTTTCACGTATTGTGAGGGAAAGGTATTCACGTGTTTGATATTGTGATTCGTACGATTTTTCATTGGTAAAATGGTTTTAAAAATGTTGAAATAAAAATAGTACAATAATATTATTTTTCCGGTAGAAGTTTTAGTCCACGGAGTAATTTAAAAAGAGTTTCCGTTAACACTTAAAAAGACGCTCCTTAAAAATGCGAGACTTGTAAAAAAGTTTCTATCTCTGGTGCCTTAAGTAACCACCAGTGGCTTGGTTATTGTTTTCGGAATAAAAATTTACTTAAAAAATTATTATTCCAAAATGTTAAAAAAGGTGATAAATTGTTCATAATGTAAATATTAATCTCCTCGCCCTTTAAAACTTACTGCAACCCAGATAAGCGGCGTAAATATTCCGCGCACGCATGGCGTTTTACCAATTTGCTTTGGGGTTTAAAACGTTTTCCGCAAAAAAGTAAATGAATTTAATAAAATATTGGACATATTACTCTGCTGCACCTCTGAAGCATTTATACAGTCAGTTTTACAATGATGTATAAAATGCTAAAACTATGGAATACCTTATGAAATGCTATAAAAGTTTCATCAGACAAGGTATAGGTCCTAGAACCTGTACACATATACGGGCTATGTCAAGTCACTGCCACTGACATCCAGTACTGTATTTGATGTAACCAGTGGAAGACCCCATGGAGTGATTGGCAGTGGATGCACAAAATATACAAAAAGTGCTCTTGCAAATAAGTAAGCCCCCAGTCACAGAAAATAAGATAACAATGACAACTAATTTTGTACAAGCATAATGCACTAATGACTTTAACAAAAACTTGGTCGTCCGTGAACTTTCCCTAGTGTAGGTTTACCAGAAAATTCTTGTGATTTATGGTCAGAGGAAGTGAGTCGGTTTTGAGATCCTCGTTTTTGTGTACATAATGGATTAGCTGTAATAAATTTAATTAGGTATAGCGTCAAAAAACAGGAAAAGAATGATTAGAATCAGTTGGATGGTCTCGTGATTTTATCATAAAATTAAATTGTGAAAGCTCTCTGTAAATTTATATCTTCGGATATTTAATTTAAGAAGGCTTTTTTGTATAAAATGTAACATCAAAGACTTTCTTTCAGATATAAATGAATGAAGCTCAGAACTTTGTTTTAGAGCGCGCGTCCTACTTTGTACAGATTCTATCTTGCATTGTTACATTTTACTGCTGTATCATAAACGAAAAACATTACAAAAATGAGAAAATTTTAAATACTTGGTCTTATTGCCATCTTTTAATCGACTTATCATAGGCCGAAAACAAGAACATACCGTTCTTGTGATTATGTTCAAGGACCAAATAAAACGCTGTACATACAAGACTTGTTGCCAATATAGTGAAAGACTGAACTAGTTCTTAGTGGTGATGAAGACACCATGGTTCTTCAATTGCTCTCCTTTATCTTAATTATCATTTTATAAAGAAAGCATCAAGAGATATAATACTTTTAAATAAATACACTAAAGTTATAACATAGTAGTGTATAGTGAGGCATTGCTGGTGAGATATTAATCACATATTGTAACGAGACAATGCTTGTCACAGAAATGGATAGTTGCAATTGCATCTTGAATTGTTCTCAGAAAGCTGTTCCAATGTGAGCGGGAGAGCAACTCAATGAGATATTACTTGTGAACTTATATTATTATTATATCATGTTTGCAATGATCAGCTTATTTCGATTTTGTTATCTCATAATAATGGTCATAAAAAAATTTTGGTAAACAGTAAGATATATTTAAGATAGGGTTAAAATTTGATGTGAGCTTTACAAATTATTTTAAATTAATAAACGTACGTAATGCTAGGGGGCTGTAAATATACAAACAAGTTAAGTACCTATACATAAATACGAATGATCTAGACTTAGAATCTGAAATGTCATCTGTCTTCTCGTCAAAAGAGTTTCGTAAAAGTCAACTTCATGTATCATCTAGTCTCAAGGAAAAAGTAGGCAATCTTGACACAATACAATCATTTTGGTCTGCGAGGTGTCCATGGCTGAACTAGCCTCAATAACCAGAGTAAGTGTATTTTTACAGCGTTACGTTTAAAAGTCATTATGATGATTTAAATTAAAAGAGGCCCCGTTTTGTGGCAAAGACATTGAATGAGAATGAGGTAATTCAGGTTTTTGTTTGAAAATTTAATCGTTTCTCATTTTCTCGCTTGAAATGTAACTCCATGTAAACACAGAGAGTGAGTGAGTAACCTTACGATTAGACCGGTTCAGTAGCCGCGTCGCTCGCAGCCTTGAGTGACAGCTTCTGCTCCTGACATCACGGTTCTATTGTAACGAGATAACAATGTACTCTGCTCGTTAGTTATATTTAGACATTTTATTAAAATGATAAGAAAGTTTTATTCTTGAACTATGTGCTTTTATGTAAAACCTAAGCATGTCTACTCTATAAATCAGTATCGAGTTCGCTGAAGTTATTTGTTACTAATTTAACATAAACATATAATTTTTACACGCTTTACAGCGCCTTACCCGTATGTCTTTATTCTTAGTGGAGTTAGATTATGTAGACCTCTTTTCATTGTTTACGTACTTACTAAAAAAGTTTCTCTGTACTTACATATAAGTGTAAGAACAAAAGTTATTATTAAACAATAAAATAATAATAATGTAGCGCATTAATATCTTTTTATTATACAGGAACATAAATTAATAGTTTATCCAGGTTTCAAGCATAAAATTTCAAATTTCTTACGTAAATTGAGTAATCCGTTAAAGTAGTTTCTGTGTGGAAAAGTTTCTGAAGCCCGAAGTTCAATATTAGGTCGCGCAAATTGGATTTAGAGTTAAATCGGCAATCAGTTACTATCATCTATTGGAATGTTAGTGATTAGCAGAAATCGTTTACGCAAATTGCCGATAGTTTCATTAGTTTAACACGATCTAATACCAACTTTATATAACGTTCACTACCTACTATTTATATAAGACAAAGTGTCCGCTTGAACAGGAGTGTTTTACTGTTAATTGTCAAGATGGAACTAGCTTTCAATAGTTTATAGTAATAGATCTAAGCAAGATTCAAACCTATGTCGTGCAATAAATGATGTGCGCTGTGTCTCTGTCTCTGATTGACTGTAAGATCCCTGGAGCAGGAGAATAGATGTAGCGAGGAAATATTAACAGTAGAATTATAATGACAAAAATGAACCCTTTGTCACAAATTAATATCACTTCTACATCCGCAGCGTGGGTGGGATAACAACTGGAAGTGTGGGACGAAGCCAGACATGTGACCATGAAAAAAGTACAAAATGCTTCTACTATAGGTTTCACTTTATGCTTTCTAAACCAACATAAAAATATATTCATATGGCATATGCTAAACGCACTGAAATAAAAGGTACAGTCAATAACTACAGTTAAATTGTATAATTTATCATTTTTATTTTATTTGGCGTGGTTGTCATGGATGTTTCACATGCCGACGGAGTGACTATTACAATACCAAACCCCTCTCTAATCCTCTATAGCAAAGATGGCAAACACTGAGCCTAATACCAAACACGCTGGTCTTCGTGGTATCGGAAGCCCAATTTTCCTTTACAGCATGCCCATTACAACAATAAGACTTTCATAGGCTAACGTTATTTATTTAGCAATTACATTTCCACGTCCTATTTCTTTTTATTTTATTCTTACTTAAAGGTTGACCCGTACTTTTTGGAATAATATAAATTAAAGTAGGTTTTTAATACTTGTATACTTTACGTTCAAGGGCAGCTTTTAATTGTTTCAACAACATGAACAAAGTATTTAAATATGAAAATTATGTAAATAATTATGAGGTTCAGTATACTTTATTATAATCAACAAAATTATGTCAAAGTAAATTATGTGGCACCCAACGATTAAACGTTTTCCTGTTAACGTGTGCCTAATTGTGGATTTACTTAACACCATACAATAGAAAAAACTTAAAATTTATATTGTACTCCTCCACCATGTTAAAATTAACATAAATTTACATTATTTTTAGATCGTATACAAAATGTAATGTAGCATGTAATAATCATAATTATTTTTTAAATGAAATATTTCAAAGCGAATATTTCTGTTGCCGAGCGTACCTTTTAAAGCATGTGCAAAATGGCCGACAATGTGATTATAAATTCTTTTGTGCTCTGATATTTGAGGCTTTAGTGCGGTGGCACTGGCAATGGTGTCCCTCCACTAGGGATTAAAATAGTCGCGAATTAGATTTTTGGCTTTAAAATTTTATTCATATCACTATAGAGATATTTTATACAGCTTTTATTGACATAGTTACAAAATATTTATTAAAATTAAATTAAATGTAAATTCACTCATTTTTTAATAAATGTTCAAAAAGTAGTACCACTAAGGTATAGTATTAGTTGGTAGTAGCATAATAAAAAGTTTGTTATCATTTATAAATAATATGCCTTGACTCAGCTGCAGTATAAAAGTTACTTGAAACCAAGAAAGACAAAACACAAATATTTATTTATTTATTTAAATTTATTTGGAAGACCAACAGCAGTTTGACAATATGGTTAAAATAATTAAGATACATACAGCCAATTATAGGTCCTCACAAATAGCAACAAGGTACATGTACGTAATATTATCATAAAACACAATATAACCATAAAGAGAGTCTCAGCAGCTTAGAGATAAATGTTGGAAAAATGGTATAAAAAAGACTTAGTAAGTGCTTGAAATTAACAATATTATTATTAATGAAAATAAAAAAAATATTTACAATAACAAACAATAATATACTGTGTAAACAATAATGTAAAAATTTATACCAACACTGAAACGTTGTTATTTATTTACGAAATATCGGTATAAATATAATATTACAAACAAGAACCTTTTATAGCAAACGATCACTCAATACTTTACAATAACAAAGAAGCCTTTTAATAACACCATAAAAAACCTCTTGTTCACAAACTTTACGTTGATTTAAACAACAAATATTATAACAAGATTAGGGAGCAACGGAGACCATTACAAACATCGGTTAACAGAAATAGTGAACTTCCAGGAGCAGGACGAAAGTTTGAGGATCGCACGAATAATTGTCATGCGTGAGAGTCAAACTTGAGACATTAGTAAACGACTGACCCACGCTACGCCTTGCACGCCACGATGCCAGTTTATAGTCACAAACCGCAACCGAGACTCAACTGACAGTTAAATAATTTTGGTAAAACTAAAATATGTCTGAGTTTTGAAACAAATAAATATCTTGGATATCAATGATTAAAATATACATTTTCTTAATTTCCAACTGAGTGAAACCGAGCACGTGACAGTAATACATATGTACTCATACGAAATAGTTAAAGTAAATATAAGTTAGTTGTTATGTTGATTCAGGTAGGTATACACATCGTCTAGGCAATACTCTAGTCACTTGACTAAACAAAACGTAATAGAATTTCTGAGTGACTCTGTTGTTTGTTGAGCCACTCCATTAAATTAAGCTCCGAGTTTTAGATTAATCTATTAAACAAATAGAGAGTTTTAAAAGTATTATTGTGAGTGACAAAAGTTAATTCAGTTTTATTTATTTTATTGAAGTAATTGTATTCATTGTATTCAGTATTGATCCCTTACATTTGTTTTAATTATTTTGATGTTAGTTTATAGTTAAGTATGATAGAATATCAGTGATGTTATTCTAGTACCTACCTATTTCTGTACACTATATTCTGCTTAATTGCACGAAATGGATAGGAAACTAATTGTTTCCTTTTAATATAATTACCCTTTATCTGGTGAAGCAGCGACTACTTATTAAAAGTTTTCGGAAATACCCATGAAAATACAAACCGGTCAAGCAGTTTGGTTTAGAGAGAAGAACACAATAGAATATAATATAAAAAGGCACTGGTGCCTTTAATAAGATTATAATGATTTAGACTTTTAACCCTTTTAGTTTTACATGTCTTCGAAATAGATTTATTGTAAATAATCTTATCTTATATTAAAGCGTATAAAATCATAAATCTACTCTTTAATATTAAAAATAATCTGTTTCATGAGGGACTTGATTTATAGTAATCGTTTCTTTATATTAAAATCCCTAGAGCTTCGTCCTTACTATGCATTTAAATGATGTTTTTATTGAAAGATCTAAGATGAGTCTACTCTTAGAATGTTTTGTGTCAGCTGTTTTCTCTACTTTAGATATTAATCTACATATAATTTATGTTATAACGTAATAAATTACAACAGTAATAATAAGAAAAAAATATTTAGATAAAAATAGATACCATGTTAAACAAATTATAGGTACTTCTGTCAAACAGCTGAGCTGTTTGTAGATACCGCTTAGTCACCCTTTTTCGAGACCTTTGTAACTTTAAAACTATAAATAAAAAGAAAGTAATGGTTTTTATCTATTACTTGATAGAATCCAGGGGCAAGTCTTAGTGGGTGGTTAGTTACTTTATAAATAGTACCAAGATTCTTAATATTTTCCCACTCCTACTCGTAGATTGTGTATACGATTTTCTTTTCTATAAATAGTATTTTCCAATTTGAGTCTTATTTTCTAGACTTCTAGCCAAATTTGATGTTTACCGGATAAGAATGGATATCAAATATATTGAGATAACTATGTAAAGTAGACGTTTCGTAAATACAAAACGGTTCACAATCCATTGCGCTCTTTTAATGAGTTTTGATAAAAGTTCGCTTTTGATTGCACACGGACGCTGCAATATGTAATGGGGCGTGAAGTGAAATACGCGTAGCTTACCGAACGGTTTTCAAAGATTTAGTATCTTACGTACTTGAAGCAGACAAATACTATATTTTTACTTGCTGGTATTTGGACACAACTTAAGGTTTATCTTTTCAGTATTAAATTTTATTTAGAAATTAAAAATATTTTGAGTAGTACTTTAGCGTGATTTATTACACACTGTATCGCTTGACCTTGACATGGTGTTTTTCTTGTTATTCGCGATCAGATGATGTATTTCCTATTATCATAAAACAAAATAACTAGCAATTAACAGTAAAAAGCACATGGTCCCTTACCGGGGTTGATGTAGAAAAGATAATGTGTTACTAGCGCCGGCCGACCCCGATCTATCCACAATAGAAGGTCCGGATGAGTTATAGAGTACCACCCACGCTAAACACACGGTAACGAAACTTTGACAGCATTTTTATTAAAAGTAGTTATAATATTATACAAACTATTTGGCTGACGTAGTACGACTGATAAGAATCCCTATCAGTCAATGATATCCTCGTCTAGAAATATCTAAAAACTAAAAGTCCGAGTTAACATTGCAACCATTTCGAAGCTGGTTAGATCAATGAGTCGAAGGTTTTGTTTCTGAATATTATACAACAGCCACGAAGATCTTGGTTGCTTCTTTACACGGTATCTTTATCAGTTAAGATTGTTACTTTGATATGATCATGTGACTACACGAAGACAATTAAGTTATGCTAAAACATAGAAGATAAATTAATTAATGTTTCATATTATGTTTGTGTTGTACGTCCTAGTAATAACTGTAGTAGTACATATAAACTACTTACATAACATTTTGGTCCTCCGTGTGTCCTCTGACCGCAAGGACGTTCCCTTCCTCCTCGCGGTCGTTCACCCCGCCACTCTGCAAAGATTCTACAAAGCCTCCCTACAACTAGTAAGTTTTGGTGGCAAGAGTGATTACAAATGGTACGAGCTATCGCTTAATTGTTTGTTTAGTAGTGGAATGATATGATAATGATAAATGTGTATTATAATATGGAGCTTGTTTTATAAAATCTGTATTTGTGTTTTCTTAAATAAGTTAGCAAAAAGTATGTAGGTGTATATGTTACAGTCAAAACTCATGGCCGGTCAAAACCCTTTTTAACTGCATAAAACAGTCAATAGTGGTTTTGGCCATGAGTTTTGACTAGCGGCCGGCGAGTGCTAGAAACATTTTTTTTAATGTAAAACTAGAATATAGTATTATTATATTCTAGCACTCGCCGGGCGCTACCGCGGCACGCTCGCTTCGCTCGCTCGGCTCGTGCGTCCTTTGGTCACCATACTAACCTAACCTAACCAACTGTTTCGGACTTTTACCTTAATATGTATTAAAGATCAATTTTCAATGAGTTTTGACTAACATCGATGGTCAAAACCACTTTTGACTGCAAAAAACAGTCAATAAGGGTTTTGACTAACCATGTCGGTCAAAACCACTATTGACTGATTTTTTCGGTCAAAAGTGGTTTTGACCGGTTATGAGTTTTGACTATAACATATACATATTTTAAGTAATTTTAAGTGAGCGAAGTATATACCAACAAGCTGTTATACAGTATGGCAAAATTATGTAACTTGAAACCAAATATGTATTACATTGTACATAAATTAAATTTAAAAAAAAATCAGCAAAGCATCTAATTGTCCTGTCCTAGCTTAGTTATGAAAATTTTGGAAACAGCATTTATGAGATCATATAAAAGTCAAAACACACTGACACTGTAGAAATCACAATCTTGACTGCATGAAAATTGATGAACCTAACTTATTCTTGCCTAATAAATATAAATAAGTACAGTAAACTATGATATCTAGTGTTAATGACAAGGCATACTCATCTGTCCACATACAATATTGAGCATTTATAGGGATAAAGCCACACAGTATTTGTAACGTGGAGTTAGAAATTAATAAAAACTTTAAATACTAAAACCATTTTCTGGAGATGTCCATATTATTATTTGTGTAGGCCCTCTACTATATCAATCATGCTACCAGTAACAAGTCACAATAATGTGTAAAGAAAGAAAGATCAACTTCTACTGCATTTACAAGCATAACTTTTTCTATTAATCACTGCTAAATGGTTCTATTATAGCTCACTTTCATATTAATGACATAAAAATATAATATGTAAGAAGTAGTAGGTAGAAAGTGAGGCTACAGATAGAGGCCATGATGGATGAGAGGACTCGCTTACAAATGTCACTCTCATCTATCAACTGTAGGTGACGATGTTTTGATCTGTCACTCAGTCGCCCTCGCGGAGAGGATAAAGTACACATGCTAGGTAGCAGTGATCGTGGAATGAAACGTTGAATGAAATAAAATGTTTTTGTTAAAAGAATAATTCTCCGCATTTAAATATTCTTTGTAATTTTACTTTATGCATGAATTACGGTTGCATTAAACACAAACTAAAACACAACCTGCACACAAAATAATACACAATGACATAATAAATACACGGCTTATTCTCACGCAGAATCTATTTAGCATCATTTACTACGATCCTTATAAACATTTTTGGTTTAAAAATACACATCTATGCCATTTTTCTTATCTTTTATCGAAGCAGTACAAATAGTCTCAAATAATAAAATAACGAAGTAAAAGTATAGAAGAATGATTATTTATATTACATAATATTTATATGTAATTCACTTAACATGAAGAGCACTGAAGAATATGAAGAGGAGATAATATAATAATAACACGTGAAGTAGGTACTCGCGGCGTATGAGTTAACTGCGCTAATGAGCGACTACACAATTCTCCAACTTATTTGAAGGACCTACTCGAGCATTATGCACTCAGTTTATAATTAGTTCGCTTTATTTTACTACCACTTCACCATAGAGCAACATTTTATCTCCGTATTATTATTGTTCAGTGTGTGTGCAGTGTATTGTGCCATAATAACATGAGTACATAAGGCTGCTAGTAGCCACAGTTAAGATTGAACAACATTAAAGTTACACAATACAATTGCTACATTTATTTGAGTGAGTATTCTCTAACATAAGACGATATAACAAGTTCCACACTCGTGTAGAGTCCTCGCTAGTTGTGAGATGAATACTAAGGGCTCCATCAGATTTATATGCTGGTGTCTGAAAAGAGAAAGTTTTATTAAATTTGGTGAGCCGATCTCCCGCCATATTATCCTAATGGTTATCGATATTTCCCGCTCGCCGACAGATTTAGAATTCGCTCGAATTGTTGAACATTTCGTCCCTTTTTAGTTCAATTTGCGGTACAATTTTAACTTTCAATATGTTCGTAATTGAATTATAGAACATATTCAATAATAAATGAAAGGTTCTTTACCACTCGTGAAAGGTTTATTTTCTACGTAAGGGTGGCAAACGTTAAATCATACACAAAGTTTGTTTTGGAATGCGAAAACGTCGCTCATTGACCTGAATCACAAGTAGAAGGCATGTTAACTTATTGAGAGGGAAAATAGCAAAAGAATTCAACGACTATTAATGTTGAAAATTTTAAAATGTTTAGTTAAAGGTAAATTTCAAATATGCGTTGAAGCGATTGAAGTAGAGGTCAGGAATATTACTTGAAAACAGTTCTGTTGAATTTTATTTTATATATAATAATTATTAGTCTTAACACGTTTTTTACAGATTTTCCTGCATCTTCCAAGAATGACAAGCAGGAAATTTACAATAAATTTGCACTCCTTTACATTCTGGTTTGTTAAAGGTCTTTAAACAGATTATTCAAAAGGTGTCTCAAAATAGCCTAACCGGCTACATACTGTGCAGCTCAAACCGCACTTTCGTAAAAGGTATTGCCTCAAATATTAATAGCAAAGGAAGAATGTTGACCACATCGTACATACAAAGTTAAAACAAACAGCTCAGTATCACAGGCTGTTATATTGCGACGAGCATACTATGAGTATGTGAGTGGATGAATATTTAATTTTAAATTAATAAGCATAAAAATTTCATTACGAACTTTTGTTTGTAAAAAGTTATAATGCATGTTATGGTAATTATTTTTAATTTGGCTTCTTTTTGTTTTGTTGCCCGTGTAATTTGTCACCATACAAGTATTAAAATATAATGTGCATGTTAAATTCATACCTTGCCAGATAAGAAAAATGTTTGAAAAGTAATGCAAATGTTTGTAAATCGTTTTTTCTTGACACTCTTTTCCTACATGTTGTGATAGTAGACTTATTTTCCCACTCGCGTAGGACGGAGCTTTTAGTAACAAGAATCGTACTTACGAGTAACATAACAGCAAAAATGGCTTGATTTAAATAACCCAATAAAGAACGGAATGTTTTTTGCAGCTCGGTAGTTAAAATGTGTAGTTACTTTATTATTTCTGAAGTAATACGGAAGTAGAACATTGGGCAATAAAACTCGTAAGTAGTTTTAGTGTAAGTAATAGCAGCAGGTAGCAGTGTAACAGATGGTTCCTAGTACTTACGAGTACCTCATAAACTAAATACACAAGCTGGACGTTCATAACTCTTACTGGGTATTTTACTGCACTTATTATATTTAGCATTTGTATTTATTCTCTTATAAAAAGTAGAGGGAAACACATTACTTGAGGCAGTTTTTTTAAGCCGAATTAATAATTACTAAAACCATATTACTTAGCTCTGAAATAATCCACTGCAAGAACAACATGGTCTAACAAGCGCCAAGGAAATGTACTATCTAGGAAATTTATAATAATAACAAAATTGTTTACATATATTAACTGATAAACTCACATTCTACGAATATTAATTACTTACTACTGTTATATAATAAGTATGTGTGATAAAAAAAATGATGTGCCTAATACAGCTTGACTTGTATGCATTGTCTATACAAGTTCATTCACGTAGCAGGCCGTCCTTCTACCTCAACAAGACAACCCAACAGAGTAAAATATTAGCAGACTATTGCTAGAGGCGCACACCATGCCGCAGGGAAATCTCCGTAGGCAGCTCATAGCTCAAAAGATACACAATATTTCAATACCTTGTCAGTTTGTCTGATTTATTAGACAAATGTCTGTTAGAAACGTAAATCATTCACTACATTGGACGGTGCTCGCATCTCTAAATGTAAATTTTTAAATAATCCTAGTTTTTATCTGATTACTTTAATTTTCTTTTATGTTCTACTATATTTGTTGCAATCAAATGTTTTATCTTTATATTCTGTAGCAGTTATAAAAACTGAAATTGAATTTGGGAATACTTTTGTATACGTTTTTCATCTTGGTGCAACTTCAGTAACTCATGTAAAACTGAGCCTTTTAGACGAGTTTTTGTTTTAAATAATTTGTAACGGTATTACGTAAAAACGGAACATTGTAATGATATAACTTTAACATTTAAATGTTCCGGTTGTTTGTTGAGGCAAAATTCATAAATATATTATTTTATAAAAGATATTTCTTTTCTTATTACTGTAGGTTGCTAAATATGCAATTTAATTTCCAAATGAAACCCACGTATTACTTAAGTACTTTGATATCAGAAATACTTTACGTCATAGAGTAGACCCAGTGGGCAATAGCTATTAAAACAAGCTTTATTCATCAAATAAATAGATAACAAATGATTAACATATTATCAAAGAACCTCGTAATTTATAACGTGATCTGTCAAGATATTGTGGGTAATTCTCTTTCAATACTTTGTTGATTAAGAATAAATGGATATTAATTACTTTTGTAGTCAAAGTTAATCTACAATTGAATTAAATAAATAAAAGCTTACAAGAAGAAGAAACATGTCTCGTTAGACTGTAAAACACCAACTCCATTAGCACACATAGATATAAAAAACGAGACAGCGGGAAGACTTATATACCTACTGTACAATTTCTGTTCTATATAAAACATTGTCTTTAACCAGTACTAGTTTCTACTCTTGATTATTCTAACTACCATCTGGCTGCACTCGTTACAACCGCACAAAATCATAATAGCGGAAAACTACAGTAAAGGAACAAAATGTAAGCTTTTAAAATGATAATTAAAACAATTTCTTAGCAATCTTATGAAAGAAGTCACCCTGTGTAATGTGGGTTGGAGGCATGCCGCACGTGCTACTACTACACCCTGTATATGCCGCGCTACTTCATATTGTCGCATGACATTGCACTTGCACTACGTTCCCTACTATTTAATTGTCTTTGTACCATAACAATGTCGTTTAATTTTTTAATAATAAGGAAGAAAGAAAGAATGTAATAACTGCAATTTCAAAAAAAGAACGCTTTTATTTATCTGTATTTATAACGCAATTATTCAATGGTTACTTAACTTGACGACCTCCGTCGAATTGGTTGTATGTAGTTCTTAACTGTTGTGCACAGGTCTCGAATTCGATTTGCACTTAATGCAAATCTTTGTGTGTATAAACATGAATATGAACTTTTGCATTTTGCGGGGCTTTTCCTTTTATACTATGGAAAATGTTTGTAAGATTTAAAATATATTTTGTTAGGGCGGATAATACGCCGCTACCTTGATGCCCGCAAATAGATTGAATCAGATAATTTATCTTAGTCTCTGGCCGACTTCGATCAACCATGAAGATACGATTTGGGACACTCTGAAGAAACATTGTAAGATAAATGGATTGGTGGTAGTGTTACCCTAGCTGAACGCACTGCTTAAATTAAAATGTAATTTTTAAATGTTTTTTATACCACTAAAACCTTTTTTATACATCAAATTAACTTAGATAAAGAACATCCAGAATTAAAATAATAATTTATGGGTTATCTTGGACGATATTATTTTTCCTTTAGACTCCATTTAGAGTTAATTCTGAATTGCTTAAAAGATTTCACTTAATTTAGACTTATTACAATGCTGGTTTAAGTGCAGTGCACAATTCCTAAACGGTTTTAAAACCAAAACCTTATCTGTAGTAATCATACCATAGCAGTACACATATTCATGTAAAAATACTTAACATAATACGAATAATTTGTTCGTATAACATTTGAATGACTAATTAAAAGTTTAGAACTTGCTCGGCAAATTAAACTGGATAAAGAAAGCGCTTAAGTATAACTTTGTTTGTTAACAATCTCATTATGAAGGGTCTTTACGAGCCTGATCCTTTAGTTTCACTTGAAGAGAGTTTCATGCGGGCTCCTAAATATTACCTATCTATGAATAGGTTGGGTATGTACATACAGCTATGATTGATTAGATTCATCGATACTTTTGATACTTTAGTAGCTGGTTAGAGAGGAAAGTGGACCTATGTTACACAAGTATCGCTAGTTTTTATAGAACAAGGGAAGACATTAGTCGTTTTTTTAATTTGACCTTAGAAGTTTCCATGAGATAACCTGCAACTGTATTCATGCAATATATTCAAAAGGTTCTAATGTCGAATTATAATTAATTAATTTCTACTCGTAGGTAATGTTGATAGTAGTAAATAGTTTGTTTTTGACTGTATAAATTAGTCAATATCAAAGCATATAATTGTCACTAGCTAGATATATTAATCTAAAACAACAAACCATTTTCTCTTTCTTTATATATTTAGGTAGAGGAAAACTTGAAAGTTATGAGAGGCAAATCGAGAAAATCAATACACGAACGATCTTATACGAAGACGGGGTTTACGATTGACCTAATATTTTAGCTATTACAACACAACCAATAAGTCACCCTCTATAAAAATGGACAGATCGAGAAATACCTCGCGCAGCTGTATATATTTGGGGACTACTTTCCCGATTTCATTACTGGAAAGTGCTTATATAAAAAGGTTTTTGGTAATATTCTTATCAAATTGCAGTATTTCAATTTTGTATTTATTAATAAAAAGAAACAATAAATCTTGTTAAAACGGTTAAAATATAATACCATTCTTAGGTAATCGCATTGTTAGTAAAAAGGTAGCTAACATTAATAAAGGTTATTTGTGTGAAAATGGACTTTTAAAGGTGCTAGACATTTTATAAAGGTTACACGGGGTTCAACAACGGTTTAACTCGGGGTGTGTTTTATGTCTAATTTTTCAACAGTTAACATGACGATAACAACAGGTTAAAATTAATTCATCACTAAAAGCATTTATCAAAGGAGAATTAATTTTGGACACAGGCCTCTTCCTCTGTTTGTTTACGCTTTGTCCTTTCATGTGGCTCCTTCATTCACCTCCCATAATAGATAAATATTATTCCTGCTTGTCTAATAGTTCAACAACATATAAACATTTATGAGCTACAAATATCAAGTATTCGTTATCGTTTGGGTGTTTCACAACAGGGGATTGTGATAGATCTGTTAATTGAGAATTCATGTTCTATAACGGTCTACTAACAGCCTCTAATACAAGGGATATCGGTGCCTGGGCCCAGCGACCTTGTTGTCTCTCGAAATAATTGTTAACTCTTTCTAGGTTAAACAGGTCCATATTGCTGCAAATGTTAGTCTATGTGAACACAGTACAAAGAACTGAAGTGTTACTAGCCGACAGCTCAAAGCATTTTGTTTGCTTTCGTTTTGTACCAGTTCTTTAGGCTTTATTGGAAAACATTGAATGGAAAAAGCTACAAAATTGTTGGTTAGTACAATGGGTACGTAATGAAAGTGCATAGCTCAGCACTTGTTTCGTGTGGGGAGGAACTAATATCGTGCCATATGGTGAGCGTCGCACTATTTTTATTCGGAAATATTCGTGTAAGATTTTTTTCACTTATTACAATATGAGATTCAGGTAGTGAAGTCTCAGTCAATTGTATTATATGAGGTTTAACAATGTACGGGCGACCTGGACAGGAGGTTGGATACCCGATGCTATATAAAAAGATCTATCTATTTACAAAAGCTTAGCTGAAATGATCATGAAAATATGAGATTAATTTTCATCATAAGATTGAAAAATTATAAGTTTGTGTATCCTTTGTCACCGCTCATGGTATAACTTCTGCTTAACTTGAGACTAGATGGCGTTGTTAGAATGAGTGATCAATAAATAATGGTTTAACATAAATGTAAAAAGCTCTTCAGTAAATCATTACTATATTAATATAGTTTAGTATTTAATTACATGCAGCAAAACTTTGTAACATCGTAAGCCACTTCAAATAACTGAACGCAGATAAGTTTAGGCCGCAACACATTAATTATTAATTATTTTTCTTGTTTAAATTCAACAAACTTAGTTTTACATTTAAAGTTTAAATTTATTGTAATAACATAAATTTTCTGTATATATTTACTTTTAACTACATTGAGTATATCTCGACAATACACCAAAGTATTAATAAAGTGTAAAGCAAACTCTTGTAAAGGGTTAATTGATTTTCCAATAAGATTGACAAGAGACGATTGAATTGAGATAATTTTATGTTATTTTACGCATATTGCTATTATACGCTTAACCCTAATTGTTCTGATCCGTTAATTAAGAATTTTTTATAAGCTACATTGTTATAATGATTTACAATCCCCTTTTGAACATAGGTATACCTCAGAGCACTGACTAGAGACAATAAAGACATATCCAAATTATGGAAACGTATAGAAGTGACAATAAATAAAATAAATATTGAAAGCGTAGAAGGATTGGCCAGAATCCGCTTTTGTCTATTGAATCTTGAACGCATCAAGAGCAATGAAAATTAATGAATTATGCTCTCGCTGCTCTCAGTTATCAATTAATAACAATCAGTGATGCGTTCTGTTCCATCCCCCTCCCTCCGCAACACCCCCGCACCTCCATGACAGGGTGGTGACGTCACGGAGGCTCTGTATCTCGTTGAATGGTGTTGATCGTCGTTTGTTCCCTGTCGCGAGCACGCCGACACCTACCCGCGCATTATTAATTTCCCTCGCATTGATCCGACATAGCTTTGTATAATTATGTTTTCTTCTATTGGCGATAATTATTACATTATATTGACTTTAAAGACGAAAATGTTTGCAACGTTTGTTGCCATAATTATAACCAACGATTTATTTCTAGGTACTGCGTGTAAGATTTACAGAAAAGCTAACAGGATTATTATAAGTTCATGCAGGCAGTTACACATCGAATGAAACCTATGCCCAGACACATTAATACGAGTTCTTACAGGTCAAACATAATCTATACTAATATTATGAAGAGGTAAAGTTTGTGTATTTGTGAGTTTGGACGTTGTAGGGGGTAACCTCTGGATCTAATTAAACGATTTTTTAAATTCTATGTTGAAAAGTCCATTTACCGGAGAGTGTCATAGGCTATATAGTATCACACTATGACTGATAGGAGTTGAGCAGTAATGAAATATGTTTAAAAAAAGGGACGCGTTTTATTTCGCCGCCCAACGAAGTGGGCACCCGTGCCCAGCAACTTACTTAATATATTTTTAAATTTTCTGAATATTAGAAACATTAATAATTAAAGCATCTAGAAATCACATCGTAATATTAAATAAGGAAAAATAAGAAATCAATTATATTTAACGGCAACAAAGTAAAATAAGTCTGCAACCGCACGTTCTATTTAAATCTGAACAGAGTAAGTGAACAAAAGAAAACCTCTAGAGTGAATAGCAGTAATAGACGAGAACTATAGAGTGAACACCCATAGTAATTACTGAACGCAACCTCTCGAGTTGATTGCTCGATTCGACCTCGTTATATCGATACTCGAAACTACAAACTACTACTTAGTCATTTTATCGATGTCTATAAAGCACTACTACTGATTATCTGACTTATTACACACACAACACTTCGTACACAAACAATTTGGTTCGCACATTTAGAACGCGGCCATCATTAAAAGCTAAGATTAGTCGAATAGCCGTAATGGATTATAGGTTCTGGAAAGTTTAAACTCGTTTCCAGTAAGCAAGTTATTTTCCAAGAGTACTAAATAATCTAGCGTTATTGTTTTTGTTTACAGTTTTGACTATAATAACAATGAGAATGGCAATTCACTTGTCGCCAGGTGGCTATCTGTATCAGTTTCAGACTTCTTCAAGTAGGTAAAGGCTCGAGGTATTTTGGAAATAAATAGGCATAACTCTATTAAGTTACATTTTATAATCTCTTTTCTTATTGTATTACAAAATACAAAATATATAGGTAGGTACTTAAAAACAGCACTAGCACACGGACACTATAGCAGTCCCTCATGTAATACCGGATGGACCACCAGCCTCACGGGTTCGGTGGATTCTTCCAGTTCTCATGACGTTCTGCTAGAATGACAACTGCCTTTTGTCATTCTCGTCCGAACAATTACATTTCGAATGTTTGTTTCATAATTCACTATGGATTTGAAAGGAGTATTCAATCACAGGCGCCAGGGATGCGCCTTCACGGCCGGACTGACAATCTCGACCGTCCTCGGGCGATAAATCTAAAAATAAATAAGCCATCGTCATTTCACAATTCCGCTCGCTCATCCTGACTCTAACGTTTCCATCTGAATAAGAGCAACTAAAATAACATTACTTGTGGTTCTATACGCTAGACAAGCCAATCCTTAATAGGATGTGACCCGGACGACATGTTTTCGTCTCAACACTACGGACAAGCGAACCCTCAAGGAGGGTCTCACTCGGACGACGTATTTCGTCTCAACACAACGGACAAGCGAACCCTCTAGTAGGGTCTAACTCGGACGACGCATTTCGTCTCAACAGAACGGACAAGCGAACCCTCTACTAGGGTCTAACTCGGACGACACATTTCGTCTATACACAACGGACAAGCGAACCCTCTAATAGGGTCTAACTCGGACGACACATTTCGTCTTAACTCTATGAACAAGTAAACCCTAGGGTCTTACTCGGACGACAACTTACGTCTTAACCACATGAACAAGCTAGCATTTCTAACTCGGACGACAACTTACGTCTTAACCACATGACAAGCCAGCATTTCTAAAACGTCTGGCTCGGACGACTTGTCTCGTCTTATCATATCAACACAACACACAAAACAACAAGCTAACTTTCAGGTTCTCCTCGGATAACACGGTCGGACATGATGCGTCCCCTTAACCAACCCACATGGGTGTGGTCTGGGTGGCACATCGCCGTCTACTAACTAGAAGTGTCAGTAGTTAACACTTTTTCTACAAATAGTCTCAAAATAATACTGTCCTTTTATGTTCCTCTTTACTCTTCCTCAGAGAGCCCTCTAGAATACACTTAGACTTCACCAGGAATAAGATATTTTACTCCCAGTAACTTCATTCTTGGTCTGTTGGGAGCCACACGTCAAGTGCTCCACCGTTTCGTCTTCTTTACCACACGCTCTCCAGTCCCAAATTACTTACAGGGAAATGACCTGTAAACATACAGTCAGATATAAGACTGCGGCTTAGGTTCCACAGCTTTGTGGTCCTGCCCTTATTTAAATATTAACCACTTCTTTCGCTTATTTCGGTGTAGCGAAAACCTCCCTCAAACATTCGCACAACGCCACCTAGTCCCAAACCAAGAAAACTTGTACTTTGGGTACTAGAAGGGTCAAGGCAACACTTATGTTTATGCACACAAAGATTTGCATTGAGCGGGAATCAAAACCAAGACCTTAATACTTTCATAGAGGTATGACAACTTATGTCACACTTTTCTGTCGAAGCCCGAAGCGGGCCCTTGTTATTAATTAGATCTTAGATAGTGCGTATCATTGAAAGAACGAGAAACGATTTGACTGAATACTATACTAAAAAAATTACAAGTTACTACTTATTTAACTAAGAATAACTATAATCTAAACAGTTACAAAACTAGGAAAAGCGATGATTCCGATACAACCAAGGAACCATCGTCCAACCAGATTCGCTGTCACATTACAGTCTCTATGGTTGTATCGGCTTCACCCAAGTAGTATATACTTGGCGCTTCCTAAAGGCTGGCTATAATACTGACGCGCCTTCACATGACCGTCCTGACATTCACACGTCCTCGTGTGCTACCTCAAGGAGAAACTCCTTCGCTCGGTCAACCTGACCCATTAGTAAAAGATCACTCAGATACAGTTTAATAATTTGGTAATTCGCTAATCTTTGTAATTAATTACGACCACGTTAACACGAAGCAAATGACGTAAAGTTATTTACTTAGCATTTTCGAACGACAGTCGAACAGCAAAAGTCTTATTTAGTTACTATTACTTGCAAAACAAACATCACTCAGCCGACAAGGACTCGGGCCACGCTCACGGTACCCGATTCACAACACAGGTCTCAGGTCACCCTCACGGTGCCTGATCCATCAACACAGGACTCGGAACAACCTTGAGTGTGGGTAACCGTCCTTATCAGATAGCGGACAGCTTAATACTCCATCACGAGTTTACTCAATAAAATACTGCAAAGGATATTCTGTTCGACACGCGTGATGAAATAACTCCTAAATAACCTTGAACTGACTTGACTTTCAACGGACCTTTGTATATTTATGGTACTAATTTAATGTAACAGCGTAGTTTAGCAATAGGACATAATCATTAATAGCCTATGGCTTAAACATAGCTTTAGCGTTATCGAAACCTACGCGCGATACTTTCTTGTTTAACCCTTCTTCGATAGAGGCAATACACTCAACGTACATCAACGGACTACGTCTACGTTTTAGCTGCTAGTACAGTCGACCATCTACGACCGATTGAATTCCCACTAAAGTTATTTCTATAAAGTTACTTAAATAACTAACTTCATAACCATTCATAACCATTACTTCTCTTAAGAATTTCTACTCAGACTCAGATACTGGCATGTATCTGTTTAGCATTTTATGTAGGCAACGATATTAGCTCGCGTAGTATCAATCATACTCTGTATCTTTCACTACCCACAAACAACAGCTTTATGTTCTACTTGAAAATAAGCAAAGTCTTTAAAACATGTTGCACCAAAGGCATAATTTTATTAACTATGTCAAACTGCTTCACAACTAATTGAAGGTATAATTATTGTACCTTAATCTCGTTTTGTCGCTAGGACAAAATGTTAAATAAAATAATGTTAAATATCAGCGTTTAGCAGTGGTACACGCCAACAAAACAGACTTGTGATAGTATGGCACATTGTAACAATATACTCGTAGTACTTACAGACATTATTGGACATCAATTATTCTCCGTTCTTCAATCTTACCTTATTTTTACTCAACAGTGTTATTCACCATAATCGTCATCATTACCAATTAATTTTCATTGTTCTCAATGTTTAAAGCTGAAAACATCATGATATCCTATTTAGTCACAAATAATAGCCAGATAAAACACGTAAAAGGATATCAAGGGATAAACGTCAATTTGAACACGACGAGCTATATCAAACTAGAAACAAAATCGTCAAGGTTAAACCTTATGGAATCATTCTTATTAGACAGTACTACGTTAGTGTACTGATAACATTATCGGTTATACTTTCAAACTGTGAGCACTTTGCTCTTAATATTATAAAAAGGAACATTCTCACCAAAGCCAGTCTAACAACAATATCTGCAATTTTCCATAATTATTACCACACTTCATGTGGTGTCTTCGTACACCATAGTGAGGTGTTTCCTATCCCATTTATCACCATCAATTGGAGAATGTTAACTAATTTTGATTATTAGCCCTCCATATTCTATATAGTCGTGTCAAACACAGAGAACTGCTGTATTGCTGAAATCAAAAACACTTTAACCATGGCACAAAGCCGCCATGAGTCGCGCGCCATGATCACATTCTTCATTGATATATGCCGAAGTAGAAATCCATCTAATTTGTCAGAATTTTTCCGTCGGCAAAGATGGCGTCTTCATAGTACGAATAATCGTCATAGAATTCTTATTTTGTCTCTCAAGCGGTAGTTGCCATTTTACACGGGTATTATGACGATTTCAAACACGTAGTGTGGTGTCTTCGGATCCCACTTCTGATGTCGCCAGGTGGCTATCTGTATCAGTTTCAGACTTCTTCAAGTAGGTAAAGGCTCGAGGTATTTTGGAAATAAATAGGCATAACTCTATTAAGTTACATTTTATAATCTCTTTTCTTATTGTATTACAAAATACAAAATATATAGGTAGGTACTTAAAAACAGCACTAGCACACGGACACTATAGCAGTCCCTCATGTAATACCGGATGGACCACCAGCCTCACGGGTTCGGTGGATTCTTCCAGTTCTCATGACGTTCTGCTAGAATGACAACTGCCTTTTGTCATTCTCGTCCGAACAATTACATTTCGAATGTTTGTTTCATAATTCACTATGGATTTGAAAGGAGTATTCAATCACAGGCGCCAGGGATGCGCCTTCACACTTATATTTGACTGCGTTTATATTTTTGTTTTGCTTTTTATTACTTACTACAAATTTTATGTTTATGAGTATTTTTTTTCCAAACAACATGAAAATAAGAGACGTGACAAAAATAGTTTCCAGCGATTTTTAGACTTGTTTTTAAATAGAAAAATAAATCCTTTGATTTATTTGTTGAACTTGAATTTAAGTTTTATTTAAAAGACAATTTCACTAACTCTAAAATTACATTGAAAGTTTGTCGAGAAACTAAAAAGAAAATAGCAAGAGTTAATAAATGAGTGGAATGTGTATTAATTAGGAATCATTTTTTTTAGAAAAGAAAGTAGAAGGTATGGTATTTAATGTTATTGTAATGTGTTACATAAGTCAACAGCCACAATCGAGTTGATAGACGATTCATAGAGAGAAGGAAAACTGGAATAATTGTCAGAAACCCTATGCAAATCAAAATACTTTGTCATTGTGCCTGTTATTGGCTGGTAAGAGAACATACAATAGAAAGAAAGAAAATAATTTATTTTGTTGCACACAATAACATACAGTAACTAATTATCAACATAATAGGATGCCTCAACTTGGTTAGGTATAGCATGAAAAATATTTTGTTTATATATTCGAAGTTAATAAATCTGACTTGATATGATCAGTTTAAAAAAAACTACCTTCGGAAGAAAATATTCAACGAGATATGAAAAAGTAATGTGCAACATTTTTTTCCCATCCTGTTAAGGTTATTTTGTTTTCTACTCGCTACTAGAGTTCAATTATCCCCCTTTTGAATTTGTTGCTTTTGTTCGGTCGTCTATACAGGACAATTTTTATATCATTCGTATTTAAGGAAATGTTTGTTACATTTGAACGTTGGTATAAAAATCTTTGCGTAAATAGTAAAACAATTATGTCCCATGACCTATATATTTGCCGGCGTTTTCTTTAATATTCTCAATGATAGATGATCGCATTTAAACTCACAGTAGGAACTTTAAGGCAATACTAACTGTTGAAGCAAAAATTCAACAGAGAAGACTTTCAAGAGAAATAAACATATTTTTGAACGATGTCGTAACAGGCAGCGGCTCTTTGACTAATTCCTTTAAAGAAAATTCGTTTTTAATTTTGCATTTCTTTTCGCTCCGTCACTCTTATTTTAAACAAATGAAACATTTTGTAATTAATGATAGGAGGTGCTCAAGTGGAATTACGCTCTTATTTTCCATTTCGTTGCTTTGAATTGGTGAAGTGGAACAATGTCTTATATTTAACAAGATTTTATTCACGTTTATATCATGATATTTTTACACGGCATTATTTCACTAACTAATGACTTAAGTATTCCTTTGGTGTCTGAAATACGATAATAATTAGCTTTATCCAACGTTTATAATTTCTTTTCCTTGTTCATTTCTGGTGTAAAATGTTTTTCTTTTGGTTTTACAAGTAGCAGAATCGTATCCTTATCACGGATCTATTTTAACAGGAAAATATAACAATGTTTCGTCTTATTCTGTGAGCTTATAATGTTCATGTAATACGTCATACTAATTTATTGTGTAAAAAAAATTGTATACAATTTACTTCAATAAATTTTTCATGACAATCTCGAATATACAAAAAAAAAATGTTATATTGCTTCAAAGATCGTAGTCGTAGTAAAGCCCCTGGATACTTTAATATTATTGGCGCCATATACAGATTAAAGATATTATTACGACAAGTCCCAAACTGCAGTTAAGTATCTAATGCAGTTAGGAACAGCACTTATTTTGTACATTGTTGCTCTAAGTGCACATTCACCTGACTTTGTTCAACTTTGTGAGTTTGTGGCTGAAACAGTGCATCGATTTGTCGACGACACACATTACATTGCTTCTACTTCTTTTGTTAGGGAACTCCCAGGTGTGTACTGTGACCGAGGAAATTATAGGTTTTAGTGTCACTTTTAATCTGGTTTATAATCTGTAAGAGTTGTACTTATTATCAGATAACCACGGAAATCGACTTATTTGTAATGAACAGGAGAGTCACAACAGCCTTTTAATGTCCTACTGTCGTAAACTGTGAAAGGCGTTTTCTAGTGTTATACGGAAGTTTGGATTACCAACACCTAATTAATGGGTTTCTGTCATGATTTAATTCTTTAGTTTTTGTAGACCTGCTTTTCGCGTATTAAACTTTTACGACAACCATGGAATGAAACGAAGCTATGTTCTTAGTCCGTTACCACGTGGACAATTAATATTATATTTTTGTATTTGCGACATACCATTATTATAAGACTATCAAATCTGATGGAAAGTGGAAACACAATGGATTCACACCGGTTTATCACCGAACACGAAGCTAGTGAAAACCATTTGGGGAGCAATTGACTCTGGTGAATCGCAGAGCCAATATCTGGCTAGCCATTATTAGACAACCCGCAGGGGTGTGGTAGTCCGTTGCTTTATGGTTAAAAACTAGCATTTTAAATGTTCAAAACTGTAATATTATTGCACAGCAGACATGATAAACGAGAATGATAATATGAACTATTACAAGCTTTACTTATTGGCAAAATAACATATGATTATTACATATTAATCGGCGGCCATTAAGATAATCATTCCCATTTATATTATAATTGTGTGAGTCTGAAGCTTTGTACTCATTAGTGATAATATAGTCGGTGAATAAATTGCATTACGGTATTCATTTTCAATAAATAATTAAACGTTCTGTTTTAAGAGGTGCTTTTCATTTTAAGTAAGCCTGTTAGGTTTATTCTTTACCTACCTATTTGATTGTCACTATAATAAACGTCATAACTATACACATGCATACTTATTTTTGTACAGTTATAGATTTTAGATTTAGTGTTTCAACATTTTCAGGTTTGCTATTTTCTCTAAAGTTGAAATAGCTACAGCTAAAATTTCATATGCTTTTTTTAAACAATTGGAACCTGTAGTTAATTAAACTTTTGGCGTTCATTTTAGTGTTTGGTTTGTATATAACTTGGCATTCGCATTTTTAACTTATAAAATATATTACTGTTTGCTAAAGCCTGGAACTATTCCAAATATAAACTTGTAACGGAAACTAAATTCAGACCAAAATTAAATCGTCGATGTAACCTGCACTAACTAATAAACGAAAGTCTTGCCAAAAATCAGTGTAAAATTGTTTTAATTTTAGTTTTTATGACAGGATGTTCTACATCTGTTAGAGTTAAGCTGCCCAACTTTAATCTGTTTTATACATTACCTCTATGTAACCCTTTTAAGGGCCTTTACGTGTCTCACTAGCGCCGCCAATAGAAAAAAAATCATAATTCGCAAATAAGATAAATAATGTTAAATGTTGATAACAAAGTCTTGAGAAAAGACAATAAGGTATTTGTATAACACACTCTTTTAATTAGTTAAATATCGCATTCGAAAAAAAAACGGCCGTTTTTGTTTATAATGCAATATTTATTTACTTGAAAAACATTTAAAATGTTGAGAGTGTGTTATACAAATACTTTATTGCCTTTTCTCAAGACTTTGTTATCAACATTTAACATTATTTATCTTATTTGCGAATTATGATTTTTTTTTCTATTGGCGGCGCTAGTGAGCCCTATAAACGCTCTTAATAGAGAAATATAATTTAAAATTAAGATTAACCCATTTTAATTAAAATATGACTTTGAACTTTGTTTTTTAAGAAGAAAATATTTTAAACATATAAGAGAGTTACCACTGAGTGAGTCTCTAAAAGAGTTGCTGTTTTGTATTTGACGTAGAGCATATAACGAAAGATTGACTTACGCAAATACTCGTATTTGATGAAATGATTTTTGTATTAGATTGTAATATTGGATATATTATTCGCTAAATTTAAAGCTTAATGTAGTTTATTAGTACGTATTTAGTTCTTCGCTATGAACGAATTTTGAAACTCTATCGGACGAAATACCCCGATCGGATCAAAAATGAACGCGCGTCGTTTTAGGCGTGAAAAGAAAATTTCTGCATAAAAATGTGATTCTTTCGTAAAGGCTACGAAAGTTTGGGTAAATAGGCGCATTAGGTATTTTTATGGTAAGATGGTTTGTGTAATAATGTTAGGTACGTGTTAAAAGTAACGGATATGATTATGTATCGGACGGGTTGAGGTTACCGCAATATCCTTAGATAAATCGTTTATAAGTAAGGTAGGTAGGTACGTGTTATTGGGTGTAATGCGTTCCTATATTAACTATAGAAGTAAAGATAGCGAAAATAGCATTTATGTGATGCTGGAAATGAAATAAACAGTAAATATGAATATTTAACTATCACATTTAGTGAGAAAAAAAATTAAAAAGCAACAGACTTTGGTATTTGGTGAAAATTTCAGCTTGATACCTCCAAGCGTTCCTGAGATAAATGGTTTTGACAGACAGACAGACAGACGGCCACACGGACAACAAAGTGATCCTATAGGTAAGGGTTCCGTTTTTTTTTAAATCAGTACGGAACCCTAAAAATAGACAGGCGTCTTTGTATGTACACAACAGATTGTTTCTTATTTTCTTTAAAGCTTTACTTGTCTAAATTTAATAAATACTACATCATAATAAATAGGAACATTTGTAATTTTACACAAAGTGTTTTATACAAAGAGACATTTTGACAAACTATATTCTGATCTAATTTTTCTACTTTTCGACGCCAAAACATCTGAAATACTAGTTAGTAACGGCTGCAATAACCTCTACAATAAAAATACTATTATTTCTCGTCTGAAACATTTTTTCTTTTCAGTAATAGATTCACGAGTTGCACGTGGATAGCTTAAGCCCACTCGAAACAATTTAAATAATTACGCTCCAACCTTCTGTGGAGGGTTGTTACGCTTCGCGGAGTTTACCAATAAACTGTCAATATTGTGCCTCGTTCTCAACAACAACAAACTGCTGAGAGGCTCGACCACGTGGAGTACACAGCCTTCAGTAATGGAAGCCTTTATCCGCAAGCTTGTGTAAATAAACAGTTATAAATATATACCGTTTCGAAGAAAAGGTTATAATTGATTATTATTCTCGCTATCAACTGTGTAGGCGTCGAACACAGAAACAGAAATATCCATTATACTCAACACTTGTATTTCTTTTCAAGTTCGTAGTTTGTTCGTTATTAATTACTATTGTTACTGAATGATTACTAGCTAAATTCACGAATCGTAGAAGACCGTTTTGATTCATTATAATGCTCGGGGTTTGATAAACCAAGTCATCAAGGTTCATTCATTACATTTCAGACAGTCATTAATTTCATTTAGTCCATCACATTTAATTATTTACGAATTGTATTAAACTCCCCATTTTCGAAACATGTTTCGTATTTATCAATATTATTGATAGTTTCATCCCCACAACGTCGGTGAGTGTTATACGGGTTCAATGATAAATTATTATCGAGGTTCCATTTAATTAATGTTAGTTTCACTGTCCACTCGCCAACCACAGTAAATAATAGCGGTGTGGCTACCAACTTAAGCCGTTACTATGATAAATTCAAAGTGTAGGTGCATTGGATCTTAAATTAATAATAATATTTTAGCTTCTGAAATTGACGCTTGTTAATTATACCTCGGTTTTATCTTACTCATAAAATAATTTAACTTTTATTGTTTTCTTTAATCAGATATGAGAGATTTTAACGTAGGAACAAGAATGTAGAACCATTACAGAAACGATTAAAACTAAAATTCTTTATCGCCTACTCGCTAGCTAGCTCACTTTTATGAACCTATTTTTATCGTATCTTTTTTCACTTTTACGGCGCGTTGAATACATCAAATAGTTTATAGTTGCGAAAACTACTAAAGATTAGTTTAAGTATCAGTATGAACGTTCGTATCGTAGTCTTGTCACGATCGCATCTCGAACGGTTATATCTTACATACATTTGACGTTCACTTCGCAACATGAATTGAATAATATCATAAATCAAATAAAAGGTAACATTGATAAAATATATTTAAGTTTTTTAAAAGTTCTGCAAGTGAAAGGTTTTTATTTGCTTTAGTAAAATATATCTTGCTGTAAATATTTATTCATTTTATTTAACTTTCACAATTTTCTGCGACGTTTATACGAACGATATGGTTTACCAATATCGATAATGATTAAATAAAATATATCTGAACAAAATAATTGTAAATAAATAGAATAAATATACAGAATATCTTCACCTATGTGGTGCATTTCGTGGGTCTTGTAATCAATTCGTTTAATTTGACAAGCGAACATTTTTCATTTGAGTACCGTGGTAACCGTTGAGCACTATCAATCATTTGGGCAGTGAGCTGGTGAATATATTCTTATTCTGCAATATGAATAATATTGATTATCATTTTTGTTTTTAACTCATCATAATATTAAATATTATATTAGTAAAATAAATTGTAGTGTATCATTATGTTCTCATAGGGTGTAGCTATATCATAGCTATAGCTATATCATAATAGGGGAAACGTTAACAAAATTTATGCATACTTTTATTTATTAGTTGAGAAGTATCTTTTTTTTATATTTTACCATAATACTAAAAATAGATACAGAAACTAAACAAGTGTTCTAGTTATTGTTTGTTTCGTAAATGTACCGGCAAAGTATTAAGATAAAGTACAAAAACACTTCACAAACAAAACACAAAACTATCACCAAATATCTACAGGTTGTTGTTTCATGGTCCATGAATAAAAGTAATGTGTAACAAAGGTGCGGGACATTGCGTCAGAGGGACAGAGGGAGGCTCGTGTCAATCTGGGAGTGTGTGTGGACTCGTCCATCAACGTGTCCTCCGTGATCGATGGTAACAGATTTGTGTGTTACGCGTGTTTCTGTTACATCTAGCTAGGGAAGTCACGCAGTTTATACTTCATTTAACTGAATGATTTAAGGGAAAAGGGCTTTAAATACATGCATTTTCAAGTTATATTTTTTCGTAAATTGTAAATCTGAAGATTCTGTAGGTCAGTAGTGTATACTTTTCTTTTTCTTAGGGCGCAAAATAGTTTTTATTAAAATAAAACTATTTTAATTTTGAATCAGTAATCAAAGTGAAAGTTATTATGAAAATGTATAAAACTAAATCACAATACAATACGAAACAATATCAGGATTAAGGGATATAAATTATTTTCATTCTGTTGAATCTGTGTTTTCTTAGTTCAAAACAAATTTGTAACAAACTTACATAATACATTTTTGTTTTATTGCTTTACTTGCGTAAGGTTTTGTTCAATCGCGTGGGAAAAACCCATTAAAAGTTTTTATCAATATACTCCTATTCAAGGCAATTACAGCGGCAGCCCTGTGAATTAATCGGGTCCACAGAACAGCCTGTAGTTGTCAACATATTGCGACCTCACGCGCGAGGATCAGGTTACTAACGCATTACGTCACAAGTAAGCTCGCTACACCATGTATCATATAAAAATAACGAAAATTGAATGATTGTGCGAAAACTTTAATAGCTGAAAAACTGCAGCATTCATATTACCACAAAAGGAATAGTATTTCTTTTATTTTCAAGGCAATCTCTACACTTGGGATTGTAGCATGTATTGTAGGGACACGAAGAACATCAGGCCGCAAGACTTTTGCGTATGACTAAACCCGAGATTACGTGGCTTAATAATAAATAAAGTATTTTATATCATTTAAACAGTATCAGAGACTCTTAAAGTGTCGCAATTTTTTTTCTGTAATGAATAAAATGCTAAATAGGAAAGGTATACAAAGAAAAAGGTTATAAATGTTGCTAGCATGGTATTAACATCTAAATCTCTTTATCACCTGAACATCTTTTAAAAAAAATGTATTCTAAATTTTGAAAATAAAGTTTATTTGATACATAGGTTCTTCAGCGCTAATCCTTCGAGACCAACTAAGTAGTAACATGTAAAGTGAACATACTGGATATATCGTATTTCTCACGTATAAAATAACTCGCGTTTTCGTTTTTCATTTAGTTTTTCTTGAGTCTGGTGTAAGACAGCGACTGTCTCAAGTGTAAGAGGATTGAATATCTCACTCACATCTCTAGCGGGATATTATGTCACCTGTCTTATATCAGTTATTGATAAGAACGTACCTCCATAATTTTCTTCAAGCAATATAAGTGAATTGCAGAAAAAATATAGGTCTGTGTATTTATTGCGTTTTAAAAATCGTTTCTATTTTTTGGTTTTTATATTTATATTATTGAATCACAATTTAAAATAGTACTATTTTTTAAATTAAGTAGTTATTTTCACCTGATGATCTGTAATACAAGTGCTAATGTCCATCAGATTCCAGCTTCTCACAAAATGTAATTATAATTACATCAGAATTATTATCCTGAGCTATAAATTGTTGTGTATAATTGCATTAATAATACAATGTAAACTGTAGTTATAAGTGGAAACCGATTATTGGCTGTCTATGTTCTAAATATAAGCGTAACGTGTATTAATAGGCGTTCGTTTTTTTTTAAATAACAGCTATTTCACATCAAGCTATTTGTTACCTTTGTTTTGTAAGAAGAACTGAATGAAAAAAATTGTATTTTGAAAGAGGTAGGTATTATTCATACAAGACTTTCTTAAATGTTTCAGTGCATGCAATCCCATTACTTATTACGTTCGAATAATAATTGTGACATTAAGTACTCTTATTCTGTCACCACAGGGCTTGTTCAATTACATCAAAACTTGTACATCAGAATAAATTAATAATAAGTGCAATGTCAATAGTATCAGCGTTTGGTAAGTGTTTTTTCTTTGAACTTTCTGCTATTCAAGCTTGTAAAAACTTCATTTAAAACGATAAAAATGGACATTTAATTTAATAATATATATGTTACAGCCAAAGTAATAAATATGAATATTATACATAATAACTAGCCATTATGTATAAGGGCAACTCAATTTAGATAAAGTGATAAATGTCGAAGAACTAATCACATTAACTAGCCATTATATATGGCAAAAATACAATATTAAGACAAAAGTCAGAAACAGTTGGTTAGGTTAGGTTAGTACAGTTACCAAAGGACGCACGAGCCGAGCGAGCGAAGCGAGCGTGCCGCGGCAGCGGCCGGCTAGTGCTAGAATATAGTAATACTATATTATTCTAGTTTTACATAAAAAAAATGTTTCTTCTTCGTCCTTTGGTCACTATACTAACCTAACCTAACCAACTGTTTCTGACTTTTGCCTTAATATTGTATTTTTGCCAGTACTATAACATATATAATGGCTAGTTAATGTGATTAATTCTGCGACATTTATCACTTTATCTAAATTAAGTAGCCATTATACATAATGGCTAGTTATTATGTACAATATTCATATTTATTACTTTGGCTGTAACATATATATATATTTATAAGTCAAGTCAGTTTCAAAATTAACATTTAAAACCAATACCAAACGCTACACATCTTGAAATACAACAACTACCTTATCTTTCGTACAACCTAGTCGATACTGTGTTATGACAAGCTAATTATTATTATGTTACAGTAAACTACATATTTTTGTCTGCGACAAACCCTCAGGCCAATCCCCATCGGCAGGACATACTCGTAGCATATACGCATAATGAATAAACAACAAGTATTAAATGTAAGGGCTTCCTTTAGACATGGCTTGTTGGTTTGGGGAATTAATTAGTAGGACAGACCCACTAATTAATGCGTCCTTGTTACCAGAATAAGTCATGTGAATGATAATCTTCTACTTACAATGTCAACAACGACGCACAGTTGTGCCTCCGATAATTAAGTTACAATTAATTATACAACTCTTCTCTTTTTCAATTCCTTCAGTTTTGTTTTATCTGTGGAACTGTATGTGTGTGTGAATTAAACTCTGTGTACTTCTATAGACCGTAACTAACCAGATAAAAAGTACATCCAGGCTTAATGCCATACATTGTTGATCGCACAAGAAATATCTTTAGTGGGAAACCTGCAACCTTGCGCATCCCAGCCGCATATACAATAATTTAGCCATGGAGCCAGTCTCTAACTTCTTTATTTCTTAAATTTCTTCTTTACTAAAAACGTACAAGCATTTCCATAAAAGACCCTATAAGAACACGGTGTTGTAAAGTGTATGATGCTGCATCTAAGTAGATACGAAAACTCAATAAAAATAGCACCCTTTTTATTTTTATCTGTGGTCACCATGCTGACCCTTTCGTTTATAACGGGCCTAAAAATTGAACGATAAATTATTTTTGCCACCGGGAGCTAAATAAAATTACTCACATATTTAATGCTAACATGAACATAATTATGAAATATATACCGATATTTTATTTTGGACGTTTTACTATTGCTATAAACATTTTCGAAACAACAGTCATACGAGTCCCAAATGCTATTCTATTAACTTACATATTTACCAAACACCATCTTCTTGAGGTAACTTACCATACACATGAAAACTTGCAATTATTTGAGAAATTAAAAATAATATGTTTTGTAATGTTGTTTGTCTTAATAAACAGTGAGACTGTTTTTAAATAAATCCAAAGAGTATACGAAGGTGTGTTTTATTAATTAGATACTTTCTTATTGCCAACCTATTTCACTGTAGTTTTAAATTTAATTCGATGCGATTAATAAGAAGTTTCAGAAAATAATAAATGTGATAAGTATATTGAAGTCGAAAGCTCCTTACTGCGTAAAATAAAAATGTGTTTTTAAACTTACGTATTTTTACAACCAGCTTCGCATCTCGTGATTTTGATTTGTGTGAGTGGTTCTAAAATAATAAGCTACTAAACTAACATTTTAACTTAAAAATTTGGTTTACAATGTATTTTTATTTTTGCGGACTTTTAAAACATTAAATAAAAAGCTATCTGCTAACCACGAAGTGTAAATTTTCAGTTAGTAGGGCCCGTTCTCATAATAATAATAGTAAACGTGAAATATCGTTTTCGTTGAGCTTGTGAGAGTATCAGAGACATAAGGCCACCCTTCCTTAAAATATCTTTCATTCTGGTGTCGAGCCCCCGATAAGGTTCACACATCATTTCCCCTCAGGTTACCCGAGTTTACCGAATTTTTAACTCAAGTCTTTTTTTGTCAGAAATAAACACCTAAATATAGATAGTAGTAGGATAGTCAAATACAACACATATATGGATTATTAAGTACTTTGTTTGCATAATGCGGTTGTTGATCTCTCGGAAATACGGAGGTTGTGGCTATTTAAATGCGAAGACTATATATCCAGAGACATTCAACCTTTGATATAATATGTATTTGGCCTTGGTTTATCGAGATTTTACTGTAGACGATTTTTATGGAGCTATTTAAGTAGGCTAGAATTAAAAATTCTGACTTCCTATTTGTCTGCGTGATTATTTCAAAAAAACTTGGCCATACAACTTATTTATTCAATAAAATTGACATTAGTTACTTTGTTTAAAAGGTTTTAACATACAATTAGCATATTCATTCAAATTACTATCACGTATGCAGAACAGAATAGATTTTCTATTATGTGTGAAAGGTTTTATTATTAAGAGCTAAAATAAAATGTATTCAGTCAACCATTACTCTATCTGAGAGATTAAATTCAAGTAGCTTTTGCGATAAAACAGATTTATACCAAATTTATTTACATTGAATATTTAAAACTTTATAATGATGCATAAATCTAATGAGAATCCAAAATTGATGTCAATTGTTTTTTTTGCAATTTATTTACTTTAATGGACTATTATAGCTTTAGTACATGAACAAGATATCACGTTTTATTTTAAAACAAAGGACTTTGAGAACTGTGTTTTAAACTAAAACAGTTTTTTTGGACCTACCTTGTGAGAAATAATAATGTAGTACTTAAGTACCTAAGAATAAATAAAGACGTCACTTCATCTCATCTAGACTGATGTTGTAACAGCCAATTAAAGAAACATTCTTAGATATTGTCATTATGAAACCAAAATAAGGAAACCTTGACAAGAAAATTTTATGTCAAGTGGTAGAATGCCAATCTTTTCTTGAGTAGGTCTAAATCTGAAGTATGACATTGAGGGGTTGTTGTGTTGAAGAACGTCTACCTGTTGAAAGCAGTTACTTTGTGAGTGTCAAAACTGCTATTATATTGTAAATGTAAACTTTTATATGTTTTTAGATCAAAAAAAAAATCTTAAAGCTGAACAAATATTTAAAAAACAAATAGCAACCGCGATTGCTTTTATATAAGGTGCATGTCTGCTTTCATCTTTGTACCAATAGTCTGTGTTTAGACTTGTCATCATTGTATTTGAGTTAATACAGTCATTAAAATATGTTTGTGCCTAAACACATAGCTAATTAAATGAATCTAAAATACTGCTTGATATAGAATACGAATGTAGTTTTATGTAACGAAGAATATATAACTGCGTAAATAGGTAGTGAAGTAGTCAGACGTCCAAGGTACCCGAATAAGTTTGAGGTGACTCACAGTTATTCGGGTACCCTGGATGTCAGTTAGACATCTCCACTATCTATTTATTTACGTAGTTATATATTCTTCGTTTCATAAAACTATAACTTTTTGTACAAAAAGTAAAAGAGCCTTTGTATTTTTCATCAGAGTTATTATTAAATACGCATCCGTTACTGTCACTTGTCAATGATACGTTATAGTAAGAATAAAACTCACAAAAATATTAAACAACATTTCGCTGCCTCGAGGCCTTGTTGGCAGAGCGGATGCCATGGATAGTCGTGATTTCAAATCTCACATAGTCCAAATATTATAAAAGATATTTGGACTATACCAGTGAAAAGTGTAACCTTGTGACACAGCAATTGTTTATAAAAGAAGATGATGAAAATAGTGACAAACAAAAAAATATAAAGACTAGTCTCCTGTGTAAACGGATAAAAGCAAGAATATACAAAAAAAAGCGTCAAACATATTGTAATGTTCGGATGCACTGCGAGGACAGATATATTACCACATATTCATACACAAGCACCGCACTTGTCTTAACCAGAACACACAAAATGTTTTCTTTATTTGAGCAACCTGTTGTCCCCGAGCGCCGGGGGTTAAGGAACTAATAAGTCGGTGTCTCTCGCTCGCGATTAAATTCTCCGCGTCTGAGTAATGTTGTGTACCTCTGACTGAGCTTTGTGTTACCACAACTTGTATGAACGTATTTCCAGGTTTCAGATTAAAGTAGTATATGGTACAAGGTATTGTTAGTTCGTTGCATATAATAATATGTATAGTTATGACACAGTACGAGTAGTAGGTAAGCTCTATAATAGATGTGTAGTAGAAATTGGATTACATAAAACTAACATGATTTAATACAGGCATTTGGTTTATTTAAGTAAATATAAAAGAAAGTCTAACATTTATTTCAAGAATTAAGGTTTAATTGTCTTATGCTTAAAGTTTTATTGTTTTATTTACTTATTTCGATTATTTATTAAAGGGACTGTTATCATCTTTGGTACTTCTAAAATACTTCTAATAAATTATTATAATATTTAACTAAAGCTTCTATTAGCTGTAATCATATTCAGAATGTAATAAGAAATGTTATTTGAAATCTAACGATAATATTATCATGTATATAGCTGATGAGACTTGTGATTCAATAGATTCGACAGAGCGTAACTATCATAACTAGAATAATACATAGAGAAGTATGTGCACTAAGCACGCAGTCTAGACGTGCGCAATACTTTTATGTTTACTACATCAACCTTATATTTTAAATAAACTAAATGGAAATATATTTTCTACAACTTGTTTTTCTGCTAAATGTTGTAAAATGTTAAAAGTTAAATTAGTTTCAGCTCTTACTTATACTTTCGTTTTCAGTAATCTGCTAATATAAGCTGATGCGTGGTTTAAAAATGTTTTTGTTTTGTAGGTAAGCGGTAAAAGGTATTAAGGGTGGTATAAACGTTGGTTTTGTGGTAAGCGTTTATACATTTAGCTAACAGTTCTTAATTCACTTTACTAATACATTAAGACAATGTAATGTGTTCGAGAAAATGACATAATCAGAAATGGTTGAGTGTTTACGTTTTAAGCCGTGGAAGGTAAATATATATATTCCAGATAAATCCCTCTACTACCTACTATAAAGAATGCAAGAGAAACAGAGGCACTCATTAAATGTCTTGTATAATAAAAATAGTAAAAAAGAAAATTAAAAAAGAACTAACTTTATAGCTTGATTAAAAAATAAACTTAGTAAAATATTTTCTAAGTTTATATCATTACAGGTATTATTTCCTTAAGAAACCTGTCAAAGATTTAAAATCAAAAGTTTGCAGAGCTCGTCTTTCTAAACTACTTCACATTTTAATCAGCCAGGCAAACTTTCACGTCGCTTATAAAGGAAATGCAAGTAAACTCTACCTTTAAGATTATATTTATTTATTAAACAAAGTATTTAAGTATGCTTATGAGTTGTCTAGTACCCATAGTACAAGCTTTGCTTAGCTTGAGACTAGATGGCGTTGTGTGAATGTGTGAGGAATATTTATTTATTTATTTACTATACATTTTTTTTTTAAATTGGCCTATCAGAATGACTCTATGGTGCCTGATGTTAAGCATCCATTAGAGTCCAAGAATGGCGAGCTTATAATAGTAATATAATATACAAACAAAAAAAAAATATTTAAAGTAAATAAGCTGAAACGTATGAATTACAAAAATTTAATTTAAATATGGTAATATTGTGATCAGAACACCAGGATGTTTTTGACAGTTTTGGAGGAGTGACTTGTAATGGAAAAAATAAATAAGTCCAAATGTGTGAGTAGAATATTAATAAATTGCAAATCGAATTTAGGGTGGAAAGAATAAATTAAATTATTGCGGTTAAGGCGAAGTAAAAGCCCTTGTTTATTATCTTTTCACAAGTTTTTACGTTTAAGAGTGAACTAAATTTTAATTTAGTTCACTCTTAATCTCATCATCCAGTACCAAGAAAGGAGAGAATTAATAAAACGTAGAGACGATTAATTTGTTAAATATAAAAATAATGTAATGAACAGGCTTTCAAACAAAATATGAGCCTTATCAGTGTGAATAGATTTCAAGGTCCGAGCGCGAGAAATGATACACAACACTATCACTAATTGCGTATATTCACACACCAGAGGGCGCAACTAAACTTTACAGTAGTTAACACTTCAAAACAATACTGACATCGCTTGTTGTTAATTGGCACCATAACTTTTTTTTTTTTTTTTTTTGTGAGGACGAGTAGTCGGTCTCAGACGACCATTACTACTTTACGCGGGCTGTGGTGGGGCGGATGGCCCTCAACCAAAGACATTTAAGTGACGTGCCACAGGGGCACCCCCTTTGGAGTACGAACCTCGGCCTGGACCGTCACTGACTAACAGGACGTGCGGAAGGCACGCCCTCTAGGAGCGAACGCGGCGCGTATCGCGCGCGTCCGCACCGCGGACGTTTTGTTGTGGCTTCGCGAGCCGTGTGAGCTCTACGTTGAGCGATCGTGATCCTATCGTCCGGCTCTTCGAGAGCATGCCTAGGTCTACGAATTTTGCTAATCTTGGAGGGGATGTACCCGGACGCCCCGACCACTAGTTGGTTGGGGTGAGTGGCAGCCGAATCAAAGTAGCGGCGGGAACAGAGTTTCATGTGTTGCTGGATAGTAGGCAACTCGAGGTCTATGTGAAGAGGCACCATAACAATTTAAAATTTTCCTTATATCTACAAGCGGTAACGAAACCATAGCCAGATGTAGAAACGAGGTACAACGCCATCTATGAAATAGACTAGTAAACTCTCGCGATGGCTTCTGTATTTGACAAGTTTACATTCACGAACACAGTGTAAAACCTTTGTAGAAGGCATTCATCTATGATTGTTTTTCGGTCTTTGTCTTGTGTTTTAAAGGCCTCTGACGCAAGATACGACTGTCTCATTACAACAACACTCAGGACCCACGTTTTAAGTGCCCTCCGAAGCACGGAGAAGCTCAGATGAAATACCACTGAGTGGTCACCCATCTATCTTCTGTTCTTGAATAGTCTAGTCTAGTCTTTGTTCATGAATTGGCCTAGTTATTAGCCATTTTTTTATGAAATCCTTTAAAGACTTACATTACTATAATAACAACTTTATTGCCATTAACTAATTAAACAAGTTACTTTTAAATTAGAGTTGTTCTATGGTTTATCAAACGATGGCTGAAAGTGAAAGAATGAGACTTTTTTATTCATTTTATTTCCTTTGTCCTGAAACATACAATGATTGAGAATCTGTTTTCAATCACGGTAATAGTATTATCTATAAATAAAAGTCCTATGAGATGGACTTCCCGTATTATTGGCAGTGCCATATTAAAAGTCATTCTCCGCCTACGGATGTGTAATCAATAAAATGAGAGATTGCTTCCTAAACTTAGTCGCCATATTTATTACGTTTTTCATAAATTGCCTCGTGACAACCTCGTCGTAAATTGTTTTGGGATACGCGCGCTCATAAAAGTTTTATTTAGAAGAAGATATCTTTTGGAAATCAGTCTTTAGTAGGCAGTGTTGTGTAAAGAGTATAAAAGCTGATTATGGTAGAAAGAAGTAGATTAACCGACTCTATATCAAGAAGTTCTAAATTCGGTTAAATTTTACAGCATTTTTTTTACATAGAATTTGAACATTTTGTAAACAATTTGATTTATTTTTTTGTTTAAGAGGCAAACTTCAATGTTTATTCCAAAGAAGTTACATCGAAATTGGTTTAGTATTAGCATTTATATCCTATTCCAGATATTTTGATAGCAACAACTTATACATACATACATACATGAACTCACGCCTTATCCCGGCCGGGGTAGGCAGAGACGACAGAACGCCACTTGTCACGATCGTGGCAAACAGATTCGGCCTCGTCCACATTCATTAAGCGAGTCATACATGCGCGTCGGTTACTGATAACAACTTATACATCCTTTGCTTTCCTAAAAACCTCTTCTCAAAAGTTTCAGCATGGGATATTTTATATTTTTGTTTCCAACTTATTATTTTTTTCAGGGATAAGTCATAAGAAAACATGTAAATGAGTTTGATATACCTATCTTTTTGTAGAGAAATACTCATATTTTAGGATAGATAAGAATCTAGTAGGTAGTCAAGTAAATAGTACGTATTCTGGTTACAAACCTAGGTCCGCTAGACGCATTGTCTCAATTCCAACTACATTTATATGCTAATTCGTCATACATATGCAAACTCATGTTTATCTACCCGGTAATAATAACTATTATGGAGCGGACTTTTGATTTAAACACATTTTGTGACCTTTCAAGTACTTATATAGTTTTATAACAAAGTTATTATTGTCCTGTGTTTAATGTTAAACTTACTTTCGAAATTTGTATTATGTTTGGTAACCGCAGCATTTACAACAAAAGGGTCCAAGTTTTTTTTCTGCCTTTTGAATCATTGAAAACCTAAGCGCAGATTGATTGCACTGATGATTTTTAAACTGTACTGATCAGAGGTAGCAAAATAGTTTAATATGAGTTTCTACGGATGGTATCAGGCTTTGTATCAGGTTTTCCAACTTTGCCAGAGATAACGATAGTACGTAGCAATAGCAACATTACTCGCCTTGGTAATACATAACAATGTGTGTTTATTTTTATTTTCTAACAATGTTTGCAGTTTAGTGATAGTAAAATTCAAAATAGCAAATCGTGTAACAATAAAAGCGCTTAAGCAGTTATAAATGATTAAAACATAAGTGATGAAATCATCCAAGTATACACAGAACAAAACGTAGCGCTTGTTAACTCGCCTGCATAGTCAAACAGATTCAAATATGTACGAATGGATTAACTACTTTATAATTTAAACTATCATTCCTTTTGTATAAAGAGTGTATATTTTGTGAAGTAATTATATTTATAATTAATATCTTTTGTTGTTGTCTTTTGCACCTGTGTTTAGATAAACGTTATTGTTCTTTGTTGTGTGTTCATTTTTTAAATATTTTTTTAAGCAAAACGTTTGTTAAAAACTTTGCAATATTGTTACAGTGAAGCACACATTTATTCATTTTAACCTGGTATAAACTGCAGGGCAAAGTTTGTTAAATCTTCATAAGGACATATCACTTAGTCAAATTGTCCTTTTAACACACTTTATACTTATCGCTGAGTAATCAAGAATGCGATCTGAACAGGTGCTATGTAAATATTACTTATAGGAGTTCAGTTATAAACTATCTAGGGTTTAAGATAGCTGTATACAAAGCTTCAGTAACTAAAAAGCATAAAATCATTATGTATACTGGCAGTAATTTTACAATATTCTAATAGATTTCTATGTAAATATAGGTATATAACTTCTTTGAACATAATACGAGTATTCCGCACTAAAGCGTCAACTTAACATGTCATTTATGCTGATAGGTGTGGGGCGATGATAATGTAACATTTTTGCATATTCATAGCGCGATATCGACTTGTCCCCTGCCATGTCACCGCTTGTCAATAGATGATTGATCACCACTTTTTGTATATTCCTAGTTTCTGTAGGATGACCTTGCTTGAGTTATGTTCATTTGAGACATTACATGTAGTAACTTTAAGTTATAAATTATTATTTATTTATAGGTGGTCTTAAGAAATCATCTTGGTCCACCCCCGGTGAGCCCGCATAATTCAATTAAATTATATCACTTAACAGGATGTAAGCTCCATTTAGAAGTGGACGAGTTACGAAAGTATTCCACTTAGGAAGTGGACGAGTTAGGGAAGTGGACCACTTAGAAGTGGACGACTTAGAAAAGCGGACGAGTTAAAAAAACGGTCCACTTAGAAAGTGGACGAGTTAGGAAAGTGTTCCACAAAGAAGTGGACTACTTAGGAAAGTGGTGCACTTAGAAAGCGGACGAGTTAGGAAAGAGGTCAGATTAGAAAAGGACGAGGTATTCTAACCTTGTCCTCTGGTGTTCGCTCAACTGAAACCAATCTTGCTTGCTTTGTTTCGGATGTAGTGGACATAGTAGACCGGGGATCATCTGCTGATGTCATCTACACAGACTTTAGTCGCGCTTTTGACAGAGTCGACCATGTTTTACTGCTTCGTAAACTTAACAACTGCGGTATAGCCGGCAACTTATTGCTATGGTGTGAGTCTTATCTTCGTGATCGTTCTTCTAATGTGGTGGTCAATGGTTTCAAGTCCTGCTCGTATGAAACTCCGTCAGGAGTTCCTCAGGGATCACATTTGGGACCGTTATTTTTTAATATCTTTATAAATGATGTTGCAAATTGCTTTTTATACTCTCAAATTTATTTATATGCTGACGATCTAAAAATAATCAAAAAAGTCGACCACCTATGTGACACACACGGTCTTCAGTCTGATTTTGATCGTTTCTATCAGTGGTGCATAATTAACAGGATTAATCTGAATACTGATAAATGTTATCATGTTCATTTCTCTAGGAAAAAGGAAACTTACAATCATAAGTATACTTTTAATGATTGTATTATTGACAAAAAAGATGTTATCCGTGATTTGGGGGTACACATTGATAACAAGCTACGTTTCAATGTTCATGTCGATAGAATCGCGACGAAAGGTTTTAGACTGCTTGGGTTTGTGTTGCGAAACTGTAGGGAGTTCAAACATGCATCTAGTAAAATATCTGTTTACAACTCCTTAGTGAGATCTGGTTTAGAATACTGCAGCACTGTCTGGACACCGTATTACGAAGTCCATAAAAAGCGTTTAGAGGCTATCCAAAAAAGATTTTTATGGCATTTGTCGTATCAACATAATAGGGCAAAACAATTACCTTCATATCACTCACGCCTGAAATATTTTAAGCTTTCGTACTTGGAAAATCGTCAACGTTTACTGAATCATCTTTTCTTATTTAAAGTGTTCAATAGTCATTTTGATTATTCTTATCTATTGAGTAAAATCAATATTAACATTCCATACAAACTCGCACGCTTGTCCAATTATCAACCGTTCTGTGCTAGAGCTGCTAAAACTAATCTAGGTCATTTTTCAACCATTAATCGGATTCAAAAACAATATAGTCTCCTGTCACGAACACCGAACCTTTGGATCGACATGTCTTATTCGCTGTCTAAATTTAAATCTATCTTGATCAATAGCTTATGCAACACGATATTATAATTTTTTTTTGTTTAGACACATAATTGTAAGCTCAATTTTATTTTATTATCTACATAGTTGCTTATTTTTTTGTATGTTTTTGTTAACAGTATGCTAAGTTTAAGTATATATCTTTTTATAAATTACAGTGCAGAGCACACTAGTTACACTGGTTATCTTTAAATTATTTAATAAGTACAATATTGTGTTTATTGCATGCCGTGGCAGCTTTTAATTAAGGCTACACTTCCTTAGGAATCATTATAAATGTATCTCAGTCATGTAATAGTGTAAGCTTTGTTAGTTGTCCATAAATAAATAAATAAATAAATACAGTGGTCAACGTAAGAAGTGGACGAGCTAGGAAAGTGGACAAAGTTGTCCTGAAGGGTTTTGTGCCAGGACGGCGAAATTGTAAAAACCTAGCAGTGCTGCACACGTAATAAAAAAGTAAAACGTTACTGCGTTTACCCATGTAAAAAAACTCAGGCTTGAATTTATTATTCGTTTACTTCATTGTATGATGTACTAAACGGCGCGGCGGCCCTGTGTGTCCTCAGCTATTTAACGTACAAGAATAATAATGGTCCTTCAGGAAACGGACCCAAAGGTATTCTCGTATTTACACTTTTGTAACTTTTGGTACATTTTTGAAAAGGGTTTATGAAACAAAATACAAACGGAATAAAGTATAAAAAGCTTTTTAAGCAAATGAATATTCTTTTGTGGCTGAAAGTATTAATTGTATTAGTTAAATAATGGTTCCATTGTGGTTTTCGAACAAAGTTTTATTATTGAATGATATTCAGAATCTGTTTCGGAACGAACTTTTGAAGTCTATGGCCTACGTGTTACATCCGGCTTTCCTCTTTTTTTTTATTGTCACTATTGTTCCGTTTCCTTTATCCAAGAACTTTGTACTCAACACATGGAATATACACAGCCATTACTCTTCCAAAAAAGGCATTTTTATTTAAAGTATTCTACAAGTTAATCAACAGTATTTCACAAAATTTATAATGTCGCGCGCATAATTCGCGACATTTTGGTCCTTCATCGCCATATCTCGAGAAGCATCCTATGGTTGATACGACAACGTGGTAGCGTGTGCCTAGAAGAGGAGTGGCCCATATCTTCATCAACAGTTCGCATCTTCAAACCTGGTACGGCCAACCATCCTGTCTATACCCCATCACCTCAAAGCCCTATTGTGATACCTGTGTTCTAAACTGATTTCAGTAAGTCTTTCGGGTGCGAGAGTTGTCGAGTAGTAGAAACGTGGTTTTCGTGGTTCATCTAAACGTAAGTACTTTCTCTTATTCTCACCGACCACCAAAATGACTACAGAACACTTAAAACGCGATAAATCGCCTCTCACTCTTAATATTGATAGTGCTAACCTACAAATCGGTAATAAGTCACCTAATGTTTCATCCGAACATTCTAATTTGATGCGTGACTTAATCAAAAGGCGAGGTATTATTAAAGGCCGAATTACAAAGTTTTCAAATCATTTAACTTCTTTAGAATGTGGTAGTCTATTGGTTTCGTCTCAGAGCCGTATTGACTTGAAGTTACGCATAAAAGGGGTTTCTAATCTATATAACGACTTCAACGAATTACAATCTAGAATTGAGGAGCAATGCGTTTCTGATAGTGAGTTAAATGAGCAATTGAATAACAGAGAAATATTTGAAAATTCGTACTATAGCATACTAGCCCGTGCCGAGTCAATGTTGGCCGATGGTGAGGTTACTGATGGTTCCAAGAATAAATGCTGCACTGAACAATCACAGTCAGTTAAACTCCCTATAATAAGTTTACCTATTTTCGATGGTTCATTTGAGGACTGGCTTGAGTTCAGAGACACCTTTTTATCTTTAATACATAACTCTAAACGCATTAGTAACATACAGAAATTTTACTATTTAAAGTCTTCCTTGAAAGGTACTGCTGAGTTAGTCGTGAACGCTGTGAAATATTCTTCAGATAATTATATTGTTGCATGGGAATTGTTACTAAACCGATTCGATAATCATACTCTGTTAGTTCAAAATCACGTAAAGGCGTTATTTAATATAAACCCAATCACAAAAGAATCGTCCACTCACATTCACAAGTTAATTGATACTATTTTGAAAAATTTACGTGCTTTAAATATCTTAGATGAGCCGACTGACCACTGGGATACGCTCATTAATTACATTATTGTGTCTAAATTAGATAAGGTTACGGAACGCGAGTGGGAGACACACAAATACGCACACTTCCCGATCGAGAACAATTCTAAACGCAAAATTAAGGTGAGTGACTTGTTAGGTTTTCTCAAAGATAAGGCCGATGTGTTGGAAACATTGCAGCGTTCACATCCAAAAGAACAAAATACACAAATTGATAATAAAAAACGTTCACACTACACAAAACATTATTTACAAAATCAATCACACTGCAATGTTTCCACACATAAGCCAAATGATGGCCGCTCGCTCACTTGATAAGTGTGTGTTTGGGTCTTGTAGGAAATGCAACCGTAAACATAATTCATTAATTCGTAATGACAATTCAGATAGTTTAGTTGCATTTCACTCAAGCTTTGCGACTGAGAATATAAATACGACTAGCAGCGACGCGGCACTGTCGAACGCAGTCGAGGTCCACTCCGCCCCCCTTTCCTCAACCGTCGCAGAGTCCAATACCATTCAAGTAAACAAGATACATATGCATAACAATCAATCTATAGACATGCACTCTGTCCTACTGTCAACAGCTGTTATCGAGGTAGCCGACATTAATGGTATTTATCACAGGGCGCACGCGCTGCTTGACAGTGGAAGTCAACGATGTTTTGTCACAAAATCGTTTTGTAAGCTAATTAAAATACCTACATATCAGTCTAATTACGAAGTTAGGGGTGTAGGTGATTCAACGATACAGTGTTCGGAAACTTGTAACATTGAAATAAAATCGCAAGTTGATAATACTTTTAAAACACGCATCACTTGTTTTGTATTATCGAAAATAACAAATATGATGCCGGCGTTGTGTCAATTAAACGCGCAAATATGTATTCCACATAACATATCGCTGGCTGATCCGCAATTTCTAAAGTCTAAGAATATAGACATATTAATAGGCGCTGATAAGTTTTGGGACTTATTAGGTGAAGGTAAAGTGAGACTTCCCAACGGCCCCCACTTACATAATACGAAATTGGGGTGGATTGTTTCTGGATCTATAATTAATTCGCATAAAGGTAAACACACTATCAATTCACATATTCAGTGCAACTTAAGTAATTCGATTGATTTACAAATACGCTTATTTTGGGAGCTAGAGGAACTACCTAAACTCAGGGATACGTGGTCACAGGAAGAACGTGAATGTGAGGAACATTTCATTCGTACTACTACGCGCAATAGTGATGGGAGTTTCTGCGTACGTATTCCACTAAAGGAGCCGCCTGAGAATTTAGGTGAATCGTATACGCAAGCTGAGCGTCGATTTTACGCATTAGAAAAACGCTTACAACGTTCACCTAATTATAAATTATTATATACTAATTAATAGAATATTTAGATTTAGGTCATATGAGCCCAGTTAGTGGTTACGATTCCCCGTGTTACTTTATGCCACATCACGGTGTATTTAGGGAACACAGCACTACAACCAAACTGCGTGTTGTTTTCGACGCAAGCGCATCGACATCTACTGGTAAGTCACTCAATGACTTGCAATTAGTTGGGCCGCCAATACAGGGTGATCTTATTTCTATTCTTTTACGCTTTAGACAGCACAAGTACGTTGTGTGTGCTGACGTACAGAAAATGTTTCGTAATTGTTTAGTAGCTGAAGATCAACGCCAGCTTCAAATGATTTTGTGGCGTAGTGATCCAACATTACCCTTACAAATATACCAACTTAACACTGTAACGTACGGAACCGCATCCGCACCCTTCCTTAGTGTTAGGTGTTTAAAACAGTTAGGAATTGAATCTTGCAACCCTGAGGTTCAAAGGGTAATCGACGAGGATTTTTACGTTGATGATTTTTTGTGTGGCCATTCTGACAAGTTACATTTGTTACAGTTGTGTGAAAATGTCAAAAACGCGCTTTCTAAAGGTTGTTTCTCACTTAGAAAATGGATTTACAACTTTACTATTAATAACGACGATTTACTTAGTCATTCTATACAAATAAAACCTGATGCAAATACTAGTTCTAAAACGCTGGGTTTAGGTTGGAACAACGTGACTGACAACTTTTACTTTAATACGCAATTTCATAATGATAATAAACCTATTACTAAAAGATCTATTTTATCTTGTATTTCACAAATTTTTGCCCCTCTTGGATTATTAAGCCCGTCGATAATTATCGCAAAGGTATTGTTACAACAATTATGGCTTAATAAATTAGGTTGGGATGACACAGTTCCATCAAGCATCGCGCGAGCGTGGAACCGGTTTGTTATTTCTTTACAAGCTTTGTATACGATCACACCACCGCGTCTCGCTATAGGTAGTCGACCTATGTATATAGAGCTGCATGTTTTTAGCGACGCCTCGCAAACGGCGTACGGCGCTTGCGTTTATATTCGCACGGTAAATGATGATAATACAATATTAGTTAGATTACTATTTTCTAAGACTAAGGTTGCGCCTCTAAAACCTTTAAGTATACCGCGACTCGAACTTTGCGGTGCTTTGCTAGGTGCTAGAATACTCGACAAGGTTCGCAGCTCGTTGCGTTGTGAGTTCGAAACTGTAGTTTGTTGGACTGATTCAACAATCGTATTAGGTTGGCTACGCATGTCACCGAACAAACTAAAACCTTTTGTTCAAAATAGAATATCGGAGATTCACGAACTCACAAAAGATGTACTTTGGCGTCACGTAGGTGGTAGGGACAACCCCGCAGACCTAGCTTCGAGAGGTTTATATTTAGAAGAACTCACCTCATCAGATTTATGGTGGGGAGGTCCAGAGTTTTTAAGAAATCCTACATTTTCGTTGGAGAATTGCAAAGTCGTTGACGATAACGTGAACCTACCTGAGATAAAACCATCTATTTCTTCGTTTGTAACTCAGGATTCGTCTAAATTAGTTTTATTTCCGTTTAATCGTTTTTCTCAGTTCAAAAGAATGCAGCGTGCGGTGGCCTTTGTTTTACGCTTCATTCATAACGTACGCAATAAAAGTAATAGACAGATAGGCCTTTTAAGTTGTGAGGAATTAAGTCTTTCTCTAATAACTTTAGTTCGGTGGTCTCAAATAGAAAGTTACCCTAATGAATATGAGTTTTTAATTTGTAACGCGCAAAGCAAAATCAAGGGTAATTTATCAAAATTAAATTTATTTTTAGACAAAACAAAAATTATTCGCGTCGGTGGGCGCTTAAGTAACTCACAAGAATTCAGTTTTAATAAAATGCATCCCATGTTAATATCTTGCAAACATTATTTTTCGTTGTTATTGTTTCGCAATGGACATCTACAGCTACTACATGCGGGACCTCAAGCCTTGCTATGTCATTTACGCGAGACGTGGTGGCCTGTAGGTGGCCGTAACTTAGCAAGGCGCGTTGTTAATGGTTGCGTCATATGTACTTGCATTAAGGGTCAAACTTTAACGCCACAGATGGGTAATTTGCCCATGGAAAGGATAACCCCTACTTTTCCCTTTAACCGATGTGGAGTAGATTATTGTGGGCCAGTTCTCATACTTAATCGTAAAGGTAGGGGAGCTAAAACTTCTAAAGCGTATATTTGTTTGTTTGTGTGCTTTGTTACGCGTGCAATTCACTTGGAACTAGTCAGTGATCTTACTAGTGAGGCATATTTGCTAGCACTAAAAAGATTTATTTCAAGACGTGGAAAACCTACAGAAATATTTTCTGATAATGGTCGCAATTTTGTCGGATTAATGAACGAGTTTTCAATTTTCTTACGTAGATGTAGTACTGATATAATTGACTATGCAACAAGTTTACAAATTAAATTTAAATTCATTCCTCCTTATTCGCCTCACTTTGGTGGTCTGTGGGAAGCAGGAGTAAAGTCTTGCAAATATCATTTACGTCGAGTGGTAGGGAATGCACATCTCACCTTTGAGGAGTTAGACACAGTGCTGTCACAAATAGAAGCCATCTTAAACTCCCGACCACTTTCTCCTATCTCTCCTGATCCCAACGACTATTTACCCTTAACTCCCGCTCATTTTTTGGTTGGTCGACCCTTGACAGCACCAGCCTGCGATGACCTAAAAGACGTTCCCGTCCATCGATTGCAGCGATACCAGAGGATGGAACAAATTCGTCAGCACTTTTGGGCTCGCTGGTCCAAGGAATATGTTACTGAGTTGCAGGTACGCACTAAATGGACCGGCAATAAGGCACAATTGAAGGAAAACGCTCTCGTGGTAATAAAGGAAAATCATCTGCCGCCTTTGAAGTGGAGTATGGGCCGGGTGCTGAGAACTATCCCAGGCAAGGACGGCGTTTCGAGAGTTGCGGACATACAGATGGCAGCAGGCGTAATACGGCGAGCCTATGTCAAGATTTGCCCTCTTCTCCTGGATGAGGCGTGAAGATTGCGCAAACTGTTGGAAGGTTACTGCTTCCAAGGCCGGGGGAATGTTCAGAATCTGTTTCGGAACGAACTTTTGAAGTCTATGGCCTACGTGTTACATCCGGCTTTCCTCTTTTTTTTTATTGTCACTATTGTTCCGTTTCCTTTATCCAAGAACTTTGTACTCAACACATGGAATATACACAGCCATTACTCTTCCAAAAAAGGCATTTTTATTTAAAGTATTCTACAAGTTAATCAACAGTATTTCACAAAATTTATAATGTCGCGCGCATAATTCGCGACAAATGAAATTACTCATTTATTCCGTGTATGAGTTCTTTGTATTATGATTAGTAAATTTTCAATTAGGTATTAATATTTATTACCGATGTTTGGGAAATATTTAAAATCAAAAATATATTTTTACATTACAATATTTGGTAAATATAAAAAAATGCATGAACACTTCAGTAACACTTATACGCCTAGTATCTTCAGGACTATGGTATGAGCATTATTTTTTTAATCTGATCCTGAACTCCATTTTTTAAATATTTTCTGGTTAATTATTATATATTTCAAATAAATCTTAAAAAATCAAATTAAATGGCTTTTTGGTTTAATTTATTATTAATTATTTTCAAATCGACGTAAAAATGACTAAAATAATTCGCTCATTTATGAATCGATTTGTATTTTTAATTCCTGCGTTGGTCAAACTCTCATATTTTCCTTTCCAATACACTGGGCCGCAATGAAAACGGGTCACTTACAAAAACCTTAATATCTTCCAAGATATTGGAACTAGCTTTATGAAATAAACACTAAAATAAAGATAATTTAACAATCCTTAAATGGAAGTGATAAAAATTACAGATGGTTAAGTGTATTTTTGACAAAAGTAAGTTAAATAAAAATTGACACTTTTATTAGATGTCGAAAACAGGTAAAAGGTATCAAAAATGCAATTTTCACTCACTTAATACGCTGTATTATTATCAGAAGCTGTTAATACAGCTGTCATCTGGTTTTGGACGCTTTCCATTTGGTTTTTAATTTAATCCTGAGGAAAATACACCCATTTCTCTATCACTTTTTCTTTAAGTTCACAAAGAGTGATTAGAGAGAAATATTCATGTTCTCCTCATCGACCCAATACGTCCTAAGCATGCTAGATCGGTTTCAAGTCTGGGTTGCGTGCTGGCCACTTCATACGTGTGATAATGACACCTTTACGGAACTTAAACACTATTAAATCTGTATGAACACGAGCATTAAGTCCCATAAAGGTGCCTTTTTCACCGATACTTACCAAAAATGAGCCATCATACTCATCAATGATTTCAGTCAAGTTCTCCTCTGCAGTTAAAGTACCATTTAATATCACTACTAGCTCGGTCCGGCTTTCAGAAGAAATTCCAGCCCACACGTGTACAGTGCCTCCGACATAAGGTACTTTCTCTTCAATGTAAGCTTGGTTATACAGATTTCCTGGTCTTTTGCAGACTCTTAGCCTTCCATCGTGCTTGTATAACGTAAACCTCGACTCATCGGAAACACTTTTCTTAATTAATCAGCCATGAGTGCTATTCACGAGTTTTCTATCATCACTCTATTTTGAATTTTGATGATGTCTTTCAAGCTTACGAATATTTGCAGGTCAAGGACTGTCATTTTGCTTCATCTAGACACTGCCTCACTATACACGTGCTTGGATTGCTTTCTCGAGCACGTAGCAAGATGATTTTTGACTACAATAGCCGTTTGAAATCGATTTCTCAACATTCTCGACACCATGTAACGATCCTCTTGTGTTTTTGTGCACGCTGTTGGTTCAAATTTTGGTCTCGGCGCATTGGATACAGTGTCTTCTAATGGCTGGAGTACTTTTCGAACGGTTGAGATCTATAAACTAACAGTTCTCGCTGTATTACGATGACTACGTAATATTTCTAGCATTTCTGGAATCCTTCAGGGGTTATAGACATGTTTTTATGCTTATTTGATCAGAATATTGAATTTCTGTATGTATAATGCGTCTTTTTCATGATACAACAGAAAAAAAAGTAAAAAAATGGTTTTGAAACTGTTGTTAAAATTTAAAATTTTTGTCTTTATTTTTAATTTATGGATTTAATACAATAATCAAAAATAACTTAAAAGATTTTCTCTCGGCGTCTCTATCTGAAATACAAACTTACAACCGCAAATAAAAAGATACATCTAAGCACGTATAATAATTACTCTAAATTGTTAAGACGCTGTATTTATAAAGCCCAAAAAATAGAAAACACTCGATATATGCTACAATCAAAGAATAAATGCAAGGCTGCATGGAAGGTAATCAAAGATAACTGCATAGATCAGTGTGGCCAACCTATAATTCAAGAAATTAAATTTGACAAATGCACATACACAGAGCCTGAAACTATTGCGGACAAATTCAACAACTTTTTTATTGACCTAACAAATAAACCTAATGATTCTTTTTTACATAATAGCAATTATTACAAATCTTTCACAACTAACATTAATAATAGCATCTACTTGACCCCAACTAATGACATTGATATATTTCGAATAATTAATTCCTTGAATTCCACTAATTCTACTGGTTATGATGACATAAACACTACAATGTTAAAACAGTGTGCTGCATCTATAGCGTCTCCATTAAGCCATATTATTAATTTGTCCATTATGGAAGGAATATTTCCCTCTAGACTAAAATTATCAATAGTTAAACCACTCTACAAAAAAGGAGACAAGACTGACATGAATAACTATCGACCCATCACGCTTATATCCATTATAGCAAAAATATTCGAAAAAGTAATGCACAAAAAATTGTATTCCTTTATTACACAATTCGATATTTTAAGAGAGGAACAATTCGGGTTTAGGGAACATAAATCCACAACTCTGGCATGTTTCACTCTTATAAAAATGGTAACCTCAAGTTTGAATGATAAAAAACCAATAGTTTCTATATTCCTCGATATGTCTAAAGCATTCGATTTTGTAAACCACAAACTCCTCTTGTTCAAGATGGAGCGTTATGGAATCCGAGGAAATGCGTTAAAATGGTTTGAAAGCTATTTATCTAATCGGATGCAATGTGTTCAAATATCAGGCTACAAAAATAATAATAAATGTGCACATAGATCGTCATACTTGCAAAATTCGAGTGGGGTTCCCCAGGGATCCATTCTTGGTCCGCTATTGTTTTTATTATACATAAATGATTTACCTACCATTACTAAACATAAATGTATACTCTATGCTGACGACACGACACTAAACATAAAAATAGAAAATAAAAATTACATTGAACATCAAACTGAAATTAATGAAACAATAAATAAAATTATGGAATGGTTGAAGCACAATAACTTACATGTTAACATGGACAAAACTAAAATGATAAATTTTCAAACCTATAATACAAGACATACTCCATTACAATGTACAATATGATACTGACATTATCGAAGAGGTTGAAAACACAAAATTCCTCGGTATAATCATAGACAAACACTGTAACTGGAAAGCACATATAAATGATCTTTGTAGTAGAGTACAAAGATTTGCGTTTGTCTTATATAGATTATCCAAGGTGGCTGGTATAGATGCAGCAAAGCAAGCCTATCACGGCTATGTATCATCAATTTTGCGCTATGGCATTATAATATGGGGTAATTCTGTGGAATTTATAAGGGTTTTTCGTGCACAAAAGAAATGTATACGATCAATGTGCAATGCTCAACCTTTGGATAGCTGCGTGCCATTGTTTAAGAAACTAAAAATATTACCATTACCAGCTTTATACATATTCGAAATGTGTGTCTTCGTGTATAAGCATATCAACTAGTTCGAAAGACACAACGATGTAGTAGCTAGACCTAGTCGTAGAGCTCATAAATTACATGTACCTAAGCAAACGCTTACATTATTTTCAAAGAGTGTCTACTGTATGGCAATACGCATCTACAACAAGCTCCCAGATGTGTTTAAGGCACTTAATTTCAACTTGTTCAAAATTAAAGTGTTTGAATTTCTCTTGAGCAAGTGTTATTATTCATGTAATGATTTTTTGAATGACAATTTAGCGAATGCTGTTTTACTTTGTACATGACATAATTTACCTTAAAATTGTATTTATTAGTTATTATTTGTTTTATTTTTTATTTTTGGCATGTCTATATTTGGTGACATAATGTCTAGTTTTTATTATTTAAATCATTGTAATTTAGTAATTTTAGTTGATTTGTTAAATCATTTAATTTATCATTTGACATGTTATTTAATCCAATATTATTAATTTATATCATGTTATTTAATCAAATATTCCAATATTATAATCCAATGTTATTTATAAATATTTGTACACCGGAAACGGTAGAATATAATGGACAAAATGTATAATGTAACACCATCTGTAACTATATTCTGTCAAATAAATATATTCTTTCTTTCTTTCTTTACTTGCAGCATTATATGTGATTAAATTGTCTATCATTTAGTCTTTATTTCATAAAGCTAGCTCCAATATTTTGGAAGTTATTAAGGTTTATGTAAGCGACCCGTTTTAATTGCGGCCCAGTGTAGTTTTTCTTTCGTCCTATAATTTTGTTTGTTTCTCTCTGCGATAAAACAAAAGATTTTAAATACTCGTTTAACCTCTTTTTCTTTAATTTTTGTGAATTACAATATACTAAGGACTCGTCCTTATAAGTATGTCATAGCTAGTCAACGTCACCCTACTCTATACATTGATGGGGTATTTCTGTATTTCCGATACGAGGGCCGCGAAGTCCCTTATTCGCTATATGGCAGATTCTGTATTGGACAGATTCGCGATTAGGCAGATTCGCTACTGGACAGATTCTCTATTGGACAGAATCTGAATTGGTCAGAATTATAATTCGGCAAAAGTACAGTTGATAAAAGTAAAGTTAATGTGAGATTTTTTATTCAATTTAAGTATAGAAAAAAAAACAGAAACATTAAATCATCGGTCATAATATCATGCCAGAACAAATATATAAAATATACCTATATTCAACTAACAAACAACAAATATATATATATATCGGTCATATCATGCAATTTATTTTGCATAATCGCTTCAGACATTCTAACACGCTTATTTCGATATTTAAGGCTGCTTGAACAACTATGTTTATCTGTTTTTTTTTTTTAACAAATTCGAGTTATGCCGCTTTTCTTTGCAATAAACTAGACTTTTTTTTAACTTAACATCCTGAAATCGCGATTATTTTTTCAATAGATCAATGAAATGGTAAAGTTGTGGCTTGATTGGAAACCTGTTCTTCAGCCTCAAATGCCACAAAAACATGTTATAGTATATGTTCCCATCCATGTTCTTGAGAAGTATTCGTTAAACTCGTCATATCCTTCGCAATCATGTGCTACCTCGTAAAGGTAATTGCATGTGAAGTTGCGTAATATACATTCCGTGTTCTGACTTATTGAAACCAAGTTTTCAAGGAGTTCTTATCTATGCATAGAAGTAGTTTCTATTAAGTACCTACTTCTCTAGATACTTCTCCGAACAACGTGTTCGGGTGGTTGTGAAACAAACATACGATATAAGATAAATAAATTATGTGCTCTACTGTACAATTTCAGCCATATAGCGAATCTGCCAAACAGCGATTCTGTCCAATAGAGAATCTGTCCAGTAGCGAATCTGCCTAATCGCGAATCTGTCCAATACAGAATCTGCCATATAGCGAATAAGGGCGCGAAGTCATGGCGGTGCCGGTGGCGCATTTTTTAAGTCACACGGCTCTTAACGTAAGTTCGAATATTTGCATCTTCAGCGAATAAAATATTACTTTATTACCATTAAATATTCTCTGAATAAAATAGCAATGCACCTTTAATCTAATAAGGAGCGTATTTAGAAGACTTGTGGAAGAAGATATAACTTTCATCCGTTTTGTTTTTTTTATATATTATTGAAATTAATTAATGTCGACATTACAAATTTCTTTATATTAATTAATTACAGTGAGGTATGCCTGTAATTAATATCAAGAAATGTATCTTTGAATAAGATAAAGATGTCCTATATTTTTCTCGTTGTTTCGATAGTCGAGCAAAGTAAATATTTAATTGAACATATTCATCATCTCAGCCAATAGACGTCCACCGCTGGGCATAGGCCTCCTCCAAGTACCTTGTGTGGTTAGGAAAGTGTTACTGTTCATTAATAGAAATAAACAAATTAACAGTGTGATTACAGTGTTAAAACTTAAATCGGTGCTTAATTGAAATACAAATAAGATCAACCAGCGCAAAAGAAAACAGTGATTAAATAAAAAAAAAATATAAATATGTTTTGAGCTGTAAAGGCTTAAATATTTTTAAATATACTCGTATGTTATTAAATCTGGTGTTATTGTATTTTTATTATAATCTACTACTATACTAGCAAATGTTAAGTATCAGAATAACGTCCATTCAATACAAAACACAGTTTTTGTAGAACAAATAAGGGAACCATAAATATATTTTTATTATTTCGATTTCTGGACACGTCCCCGCAGACCTTGTTTTTGTTCCCTAACCAATATCTTTAATGTACAAAGTTCGTTATTCTTCAATTCTATAATTTTACAAAAATACTGTTTACTTTAGGAAATTATTTGTGTTTATTTTTAGAATATTATGGAGTGTACAATGTTATTTTTTATTTAATATTCTTAAAAAGTCCATTGTCATCTTGCTGCTGTATATTTTATGGTATTAATAAAGTAATAGAGATTTTTTTATCAAACGCATAACTCTTTATTAAAAAGCAAACATAATGCTGCAAGTAATGGTGTCCAATACAATAGTCGTTTGAGTTATAAACCAACAATAACTTCAATATGAAATATACAAAAATATATTTTGGAATGCACAAACAAAGCGCTTTGTCTACAATCTCCTACTCGAACGAGAATCCCCAATATAAAATTGCATCCTTCTATTTCAACCGCTTTGCCAACGAAATGTAAAAGTAAAATGTATATCGATAAGTCGGATTAACACAATTTTAGCTGATTTTACTAAGCTTTATGTTTCAGATTTTAATATCTACTACTACTTGTAGCAGTACGCCACATAGTTAAAAATAAATTTCTTGAAAAATGCTAGGTTGTTGTTTTATCTTAGTATACGTACGTCTTTCAATTTTATCAGAGAACTAGTCAATGAGTAATAAAATTTAGATGTCCTGATAGGAAAATGTACGGTGTTTAACCGTGTTACTTTTCACTATCAAATAAAGTTGCATTTTTAAATCTGGATTACGTTTTCCTATGATGCTTTCCTCCTATAGTTGGCGTTCTAAGATGCTTTATCCCTTAAACATTTTTTGACAAATGGAGGATGACTCTCTCTCTCTCTTCCCAGCTATGTATCCCACATGGTGGTGGGGTCAGCTTTCCTTACATTTCTCTTCCACTTCGCTCCATCCTCGACATCTTCGTCAGTTACGTCGCATTCCCTCTTGTCCTTTAGCACTACATCCCTCCACCTAGTCTTAGGTCGTCCTCTAGGTCTTCGACCGGGAAGTTCAAGCTGTAGTGCCAAATATCCGACGTAGTCTGGTGGCCTCCTTTTTACGTGACCATACCATCTCAGCCTACTTTCCTGCATCTTGTCGGCGATGTCGCAAGGCTTCCTCGTACGTATTCGTTTCGGATTTTATCGAGCCTGGTTACTCCGCACATCCACCTAAGCATCTTCATTTCAGCAACTTGGATGGTATGTACGTTTTAATATTATTATTAGTTTTTATATTATTTTTTTTTTATGTTTTTTTATGGAGGATGACCATCAAGAGGATATCAGTGAGTCAGAATTTGCTACATTATGCTTTTTGTAATGTTATTTTGTTTCTTCTGTACAAGAAAAGGTTAAAAGGAAACTTTTTTTATCATACTTACTATGTATTAAGAAACACTTTTTGTAGTTGTTTGACAACTGCATTGCAATCATACCAAAGATGACCTCGTACCCGTAGTTGCCACCCCAGCGACCAAGTGACGATGGTATTTTCTCTCCTAATATTTTGTATAGCCAATACGATTACGACAGCCATTATTTAACTGGACGGTTTTGCAAGCCTTTCATAACACAAAATATTCTCAGCACGATGTATTATCGTGCTGAGAATATTTTGTGTAACTTATATAAATAAATGAAAGTTCTACATCGCCAAGTTTCCTATGCACCCCTATTATTTATAGTAGAGGGTAGATTTATGAGTATAAGTGAAAAGGGACGTAAGTATAGCAGGGCAACATGACCGGCCGCCGATAAATTTGTGTGTCCGACGTGTTGACTATCTTGTTTACGGGACGTAGTAGTGTCCTACACGGTGTCCTTTCCTTATTAACTTTGATTTCATTTAACTTTTATACAGTTACTCTGAAAGCTGTATCTCATGTTACAATTTAATAAATGTTTCGAAAAGAAGACGGTAACACAATGGATAACATATGTTACTCGGGTTAGAACTCGAACGTGCGTCTTCTGAGAATACGCCTAAGACGCTTTGAGTGCTAGTCCACCCGAGTCCTTTTCTCGTTGACCAAATATTCGTCTATTGTCTTCACCTTCGTAAATTTTACATTAATTATTTAATTTTAAGAGTTTAACAAACTAACGGATATTTAATTAGGTACAGTCTACAGTTAATACTTATTGTAGTTGTACAACAGTATTAATTAACTTATAAATTCTGTTGACTTTAAATTAACTTACTTACCAAGTTATTTTATGTTAATAAGATCCAGTTATTAATGACAATATTTTCTTTGTTTAAGTTATAGGGAAGTTAAAAAGTTCTACCATCGTATTATCTTTACATCCCAATCATTTCTAGAGATCAGTGTTAACAATCATTATGTGAAGGCGTTACTTTGAATTTCTTGCCTATATAAGTAAAATTATAATAAGATGGAATACAATAATACGGAACTATCTGTATAACATAACAGCTCACTAATGCCCCACTGCAGGGACGGGCCTCCTCCCGTGACGGAGGGATACTTCCTACTAATACTACGCTGGCAAAACGGATTGGTATAGGGTTTTTTTCAAGTTTTCCTTCTTTTTATTACGTAAAGATAATATTCACGAATAGTCCCTTAGTCGGTTTATACGACACCCATGGGATGAGATGGGTGGTGACACTGTATTCTTACTCCGTCACCACAAGGGTCATCTGTATATAATTGTTTGTTATTTATTTTTATGTTTCAGTGTGTCATATTAAGCTTTAAAAGTATTACCTTTAACCATCAATAAATAAAATAGGTTGACCTAATTCTTAGAATTTTGTGGATATCGTGCGGCGGCTATGTCTATAGTGTGATTAAAGAAGAAACATTTGCTACTATGACAGGGACTAGGACTTTGTACCCACATGTTATTTCAAGATGTCTTTCTTACCTTTATCAGTGTTTGTCTTGTGTACGTATATTCATGCATAGACAAAAGTTATCATACATTATCATCTAAATAAACAATATACCATTTTCGTAGAACAATGTAAATAACGAGAACATACCTAACATTTATTATTCCATTCTTGCGGTTTTGTGAACCCGTTGGAGCAATCCAATAGCAAAACACTACCAAACGGTTTAAAAAAACAATGATCCCGATGCTCTTTGGATACAAAACGAGGTCGTTCTAAGTTTCCCTTACTCTACTTTACATAAACATTCTTTTTGGAAAGTCACTTTAAGCATTGTTACTAGTCATTCTCTGAGGCAATTTGGTTGTATAAGTTTGAAACTAGTAAATGATCTCTATTTTGTTTATTCATTTATTCGTTTTTCCTCGTGAAAGATTTATTAAAACAGTGATTAACTTAATTAATACACATCATCCCATCATATTCCATGATTGTCATGAGAGCCAAACCAAGGAAAAGTTAGAACCTAATTTTATTTCCATAAAAATGAAAGAATGAAAACTTTAGTTTGGGACTAGATGGTGTTATGTGAATGTGTGACAAAAATAAATAAATAAAATAAAATAAATTTACAACAAACCTTATAACAAAACAAGTTGTTTTAAGTCGCAGGAGTACTCAGCCGGAACGGACTACGGCTAAATGTCTGTTATATGTTTTTTTTATTTCGTCTCACAGGGTCACTATTGTTAAATACTTACCTACCTATTCAGAAATAATCGTCCAGAAGCCTGAGGCTGGTAAAATCATCAGTAGCCTATATGAAACAATTCAAGAGAACTAGTAAAAAGGTTTTGTTGAAAAGTAAGTAGTAAGCTAACAATTTGTTCTAGATTCTTTTTATAGCTCAACATCATCTGCGCATCGGTCGGTAGCTTGAAGAAAAACCTTATTATTTTACTACGGGTACCGTCTACCATGAGACAGGGGACAGATAAATAAAAGAACTGTAATATTGTGTACCTTTATTGATATATTTACGAATATAATTTATGTTGTGTACCTGATGTTATTATGTTTTCAAAGTGCCACTCCTATTTCTTTAAGTACTGTGGTCTAGGCTTGTTACAACCTTACAAGAAAGTTTTTTATATGTAAATATTAATTTTAAATTTATCACTGTATTTTTCTCCATTTTGAAAATCTAATAGGCCACATGCTTAAAGCGTACCTATATTTAAAGAAGATTGCATTAAGTTTTTTTTTAATTATTTCTAGTTATTTTTCCATTAATTTTAATAATTTCCAGATGATTATTGATGATTCATATCTGCCTCCTTATATGTTTTAGTTACATAAGTCCACCAAAAAAGTCAACCTTACGTATCTTAGTTAATTGTGACAGCTAACTTCACTTCATTTTGCCTTAAAGATTTTACGGTGCATTGCTCTGCTTAAAGACACAATCGTGTATTATTTTTACCATAATCCATCAGAGACCCGTTTGTATAAAAAAGAGCTTTTACCTTTTGAGAAAAGTAATAGTTGTAGCGCAAATGAGCTATCTCGTAAGAAAACATCATCAAATAGGAACACACCCACGCTTTTAATTGTAGGTAATAGTAGAGTCTAGTAATGGATACGTATTCAATAGATCGACGTCTCTTCTTTAAGTTGATTACTTACCGCTCTGGAAATAGTAAAACAATACTCTCACCACTAACATTAATTGTATAATATTACTCTTACTTAATTATCGTTCGTTATTTCACCACTTAATGTAGCACAACTGAGCAATGTTCACTTAGTTTTGATTCCCTTCATTGAGCATTGAACATAAAACGACATGATGAGTTTAAACGTTTCCTCTCTGTGTAAACATTGAACACATTTCCGTATAAACAAATATTTGATGTCAGCTCGGTACTCGGCTATGAAAGATATTCACCAAAATGGCCTCGTAAATGAGAGACTATATACCAAATAGTAGTCATTTATTCATATCAACTCTTTTTGTCTTCCCCGAGGCGTGATATATCGTCTGTGTTATAATATATAGGTCAGGGGGGTCTATAATAAAATAACACAACCGAACACACATTTTCACGAAACGTAATTTTATTACAACTTGTGACATTATGACAATTTTATGAATATTTACACGATATGTACATTTTTTTTTAAATTTTACGCCCTAGTTACTGGTATACAAACAGTAAACCTTACACTCGCTATGCGATAAAAAATTACATTTTAGTAAATTCATCGTTACAACCCTAGGCCGAATCGATTCCATACACTGTTGTGATTTTATACAATAAATGAATTAACCCCACTTATCGATCCTCTTACACCTAGTTAAATATTAAACGTGTATCGGTACAAAAGTGTGTTGCGTGCGCGCGCGGGGTATGTCGCGGCGGCACAGGGCTCGCGTGTCGCGGCGACACGGGCGCGCGCACACAACGCGCACAGTCTTACTGCTCTAATCGATGGACACGATCAGCGTGTCTTCCTCTAGCAGCGCGCTGGAGGCCTCGCGACGGCGAGAGGCCCGCACTCAGAGCCGCGTGTGCGTCAGACCATTCGTTGCTATGAGCGGAGTGAGGGTCGCGGGGCGAGCTTCCAGTGGCACCACTTCGCTGGCTACGGCCGACTTTGACGTCAGAGCCGTTGAAGCATCAGAGCGTGACCCCCCGCCTCCCACCGCGACGGACAGTTGTCCCCGAGACTCTAGCGCTCGAGCTTGAGCTCTGGCTGCACCGCCGCCACGTTTCCTCGGTATAACACTGTTCTCTACGTGCAGAGTCGCGTTGACATCCTTCCCAGCCGCGCAGGTACAAGCCTTTAGAAAACTCTTTTTAAAATTATCAGATAGAAATGCGTACAGAATGGGATTCATGGCCGAATTGCTGTAGCTAAAGCAAGCTGCGACCAGAAACACGGTGATAGTGATACGACTTGCACATTCAGTAGGAGGTGAGTATATCAGCGCCACCTGAAACGCCCAGTATGGAAGCCAGCACAGTACGTATACAGCAATAACGGTTAACACTAGTTTGGTCACTTTTCTATGAGATCGTTTCTTTTCCTTTGACTTATTTTTCGGTCCAACTGTTTTCAGTTTGCGAATAACAAGACAGTAAAAGACAAAAATAAGAGTCAGAGGTGCTGCAAAACCAAGCGCAAAGGAGTACAGAGTAAAAGATGTCTGTCCTTTATTAAACTCACGTTCCGGCCATACAATGTTACACGACAGACCATTGTCAGTAGGTATGAGTGTAGTATACATGAATATCGGCGTCATGACAAGCGCTGACGCTGTCCAGGCGGCGGCGGACACTACGCGGGACACGAAGGGTGTGCGCAGTCGCGGCGCCGCTATGGGGTGACACACTGCTATGTACCGGTCAGCGCTCATGATGCACAGGAATATACTACTCGTGAACTGGTTAATACCGGTTGAAATCATGTACGCTTTGCACATAAACCGTCCGAAGGGCCAAGCTCGCAGCGACATCGTTGTTATAAGGAATGGTATACCGATGAGGAAGCATTCGTCAGCGATCGCCAGATTCACAATGTACATGTTGGTAACAGTCTGCATCTTGGAGTAGCGCAGGACCACGTAGATGACGAGAGTGTTGCCGAGTAGACCGACCACGCAGACCAGCGCGTAGAGAACCTGCGTCACGACGTACACCACCGGCAGGTTGATGTTGGGACAGTTCTCGAACGTTCCGTTGTACGTTCCGTTTTCATCGTAAGAATAGTTGCCGTTTCTATACATCTCCACGTCTTCTAACTCCATTTTGAATTAATTGATGAATAAGTATTTCTTCGTAAAATTGTTTACCTGCAACAATAATGAAAATTAAATGAGTACGTGTGTAAGTTACAACTATTGCTGATAGACTGAGTTTCGCTAATACAGTTATACAATAACTTTTATCTAAATAATTGGCAAAATAATGAGTCGAGTATTTATATTTAAACAAACTAGTTATGATCATATGTCAGGGGCGTGGTTGATAGGTACCTACCAATTATCACCTAATTTATCGAAAATGGGTCTGTGTAATCGAAGTAAGTGCATTTTAACACCTTAAACAAATAGTAAATTGTATTGCATAGTGACGAAAGTGAATCAGGTGAAAGGTAAAATGCAATAAAGATATTTTTACGAGAAGAAATAAGACTTGATGTAAAACCCAATGCCAACCATTGGTCTATAAAAAGGGATATTTTTTTAGCTGTCCCTTTGGTTTCGCTGTGGTTTTATTAATTTTCTAACATACCTTTCCTTTTTATAATATATCGTCTTATTTTACTTCAGATAATCGTTACTCATGCAGACTCTACTCTAACAGCTATATTATATCTATACGTGTTGTTATGTCAACTATTTGTGATAAACAGACTGTGAAAGCGTGGCGTGTTTGTTTAGCTGCTCAAGGCTCACGTACGCTGTAGGCTGCATCGTGATCGTAGCTTATAAATAAGGATATAGTATGGGAAATTCTCCAAATATGAGGTGTAATACAGTGTCATTTCTTTAAAGATGTCTAGAGTGTTTTCCGTTGGCATTAGATAGTCGTTTAGTAGTTTCCCGCTTACGTTTTTCGTTATTTTAACCGTTAGTATTCGTTTTCCGTGTTTCGTTACATTTGCGAGTTCAATCGTAAATGTAACGAAACACGGAACATCGCCCTCCCTTTCTCCTAAGTCTGGGAGTAACTTCCGGTATTATTTAATTTGCTCGCTAATCATCAGGATTTCTTTTTTTCCATGAAGAAAGTAATATTGCATATTTTTCATTTTTTTTTCTTTTTTCAATTCTATTTATAATCCTATGTTAAAATAAAATAGCAAAAATTTAACGTATTATGTTAATTGATAATGCGAACCATTTATAACACTGATAAACAAATGATATATTCTCAATTTAATAATAAAACACTCGAAATCAATGTACGAAGAGATTTATTGAAGTTTTATCAATAATGATTTACGACCGTGTGCAGAGAAGGGCAGACTGCATTGTGTTACTCTTTACAAAGGTGTCCGAAATTGAAAGGTTCGCTGATAAATAATTGGAGTGATTTTACTGTAGAAGTTGGATAAAATATTTCATATGAATACTCTTTTATATTCGTTACGTTAGAGTGGTATTGAGAGCTCTACCTTTCTTTAACAATAGAACTGATTTAGTTTTGTAGAATTTATTTGTATAATTACGCATACGGGTATTATGTTTGTTTAAATTATTTACTTTAATTTAGTCGGTGTGTTGCTTCATGTCTAAAACTAATCACAATCACGACTCAAACTTTAAAATACTTTACGTTGACGTTGACAACCTCGAAAAGTATTTTCCAGTTGTTAAAAAAGTATACGTTATTAATAACCGGAAAATGCTTTATTAGCCTTTTTGGTTCATCTATAGCATGTTTCTTGCCTATTATAAACGGAGGTGAAGTCGTTATTTATTCTAAACACATCATCATTTGTTAATCAACTTAGAAGTACGATTTCTAACAAGTTGTAAAAACTTTCTCAGCTCAATGTAAACATTTAAAGTATCTAAATATCTGGCGAGTACGTACTGTACATACTACGATAGTATAGACTGTAAGGAGACTTAGTTACATTTTTACGGCTGACCGCCTGCCGACGACAAGACCTTTTTAGGGTCAACACATTTACCCATTGCTTCTCTTACGTAAGAATCTACTGACTTCAGAACTGCTATAGGACATCTAGGTACAAACATAAATATGAACAGGCTATATCTATGTTATAGCTCAGAGGGGTTCCGAATACTCAATAATATATTGTTAAACACAATACTTACATAATGTATCAACCAGCAATTATTTCATGAGTTGATTTTGAACCGCAATACACCTGTAACAAAGAAAAACATTTTTGTTATTTTACCTGTTTATCGACCTACGATTTGAAAAGGGTGGCTAAACACAAACTTGGGCAAAATAAAAGATTTTGAGCTAGATACTAAATCATATTTTATGTTCCTAGCATACACTAAATAATAGTAAATACTTAATACATTTCCGTATTTCCGACAGCTATGAGTACGTACAGCAAAGCTCTTTGTAAGTATTTTCTATAAAGTAAATTTCTATGACAGAAACAGGGTATGAGACAATATTTGCATTGAGAAAGAAAAAGACGATATAAGTCTAACGTGGTTATATAAATATACAAAGTAGCTTCTATAATATTAACACAAATTTTACATTTTTCCAAATCTCTCCTTGATTTGCGTTTCAATTGAAAGGCTTGACTAGTCAAATACTATTAAATTTCAATAAATCCATTCAAAAACGTGTAACTTAAATTTTTTTAAATGTTAATTTATTGCTTATACTAAAGGCCTGGGCACACCGGGACGGCATGGCAAGGGATTTTGCCGTGAGTCAGCGCACACTGGCCGCTTAGATGCCGTGGCATGCCACGGCGCGCCGCGGCATGCCACAGCGCGCCGCGGGACGGCATGGCAAGGGATTTTGCCGTGAGTCAGCGCTCGGTCGCGGTAGGCAACGGGATGCCGTTGCCTACCGCGGTATGCCGCGGCGTCCCGCCACGGCAGCCTGTGGCGCGTCTTTTAGCGCCGGAGTCCGTGGCACTTGGTCGCGGTAGGCAACGGGATGCCGTTGCCTACTGCGGTATGCCGCGGCGTCCCGCCACGGCAGCCTGTGGCGCGTCTTTTAGCGCCGGAGTCCGTGGCACTCGGTCGCGGTAGGCAACGGGATGCCGTTGCCTACCGCGGTATGCCGCGGCATCCCGCCACGGGAGCCTGTGGCGCGTCTTTTGATGCCGTGCGATAAAATCCCTTTCAATGCCACGGCATCATTTTAAAGCATAGCAAATTATGTCGTATTTCTGTAACAGTACGGTTGAATTTCCATTAGTAAAAATTAAAATACTTTGCCATGCCGTCCAGGTCTGCGTTAGCCATAAATCATTTGTATTTATCATAAACATTGACCGTAACGTTATTATTTCTACTCATTATTATATTTAAACAAAACGAAAGCATAATTTATGAATTAATTATCAGTAGAGCTTTAACAAACTCATTTAAATATGTTTTGTTGACATCGTTTATGACCAAGTACAATGACTTAGAATATTAAAAACGTAATTAGAATAATAAAGAATAAAACTGGGTCACAATTAACAAATTAGAACCACATTAACATGTTTGGAAGTGCCTAAAAATACATTGTGCTGAAATTTCATTTCATTTTGTTAACCACACAGAACCGGTTTATACCTACATGGAAAAAAATATTAATATTTTTTTATGTAACTAACCAGAAGAAGATATCTCAGTTTAAAATCCTGCAACGCTCGTTTAAAAACGGTCTAACAATACAATTTTCTTTCTCTCTAAATCACTATCCTAGTCGTAAGTAGTTATTTATGCACAGAAGTGAATGATCAATCTACAGGCAATATTTAAAAAACTTTAATAATAAATTATTTCAACATACTATTCAATAAACCATGTTATAATGATAACTTGCCGTCAGCCGTCTCTTATGCATTTTGCTGTATTATACTCACACGATGGACCGACGACCTGATTAGGACGGCGGGAAGCCGATGGATGAGGGAGGCACAGGACCGCACAGGGTGGAAACTTTTGGAGGAGGCCCATGTCCAGCAGTAGGCGTCTATAGACTGATATGATGATGATGATGACTATTATACTACTACATTATATATAAAATAACAACATCACAAAGATTTTATTGATTCTTTCCGTTTCGATTTAAAAGATAACCAATTTGTATAGTTTCTGACAATGGAAAAGAGCTGTACTATGTTTTTCATTCAATATTAGTACCAAAAGTGAAAAAGACCCTTCCATTTTGTCCGAGATGATCGAGCATCGAATAAAGCAGAAAAAAGGTTGACGTGGCGGCTTATGTATTTTGCTAAGTTTTCCAAATCCGTAGGTACCTACGTGAATTTATCTAAAAATGATTTATCAATGTTGAAAGAAAAGCCCCAGGCTCCAGAGACTAACGTTATTATAAATTTGCACTTGAGTACTATGAGGGCCCGACATCATTGAATCAAATTGGATTTAGGTCTGATGTTAGCATTGAAGAAGTACACGCTTTTATTTGTTTTTAGTGAAATTTTGAACTCTACGTTTGTTTAATATTAACATTCTATTAGACATTTTCCACTTGCTTAAATATATCCAATTTGCAAAGTTACTGTGTATTTCCAGAATTGAAAATCTTTAACTGTTTATCTATACAGTCATTACAGTTTTCAAATTGTAAGTAGTACTGAAATGTAGAAATAAATACACGTTCTATTTACTCAGCTGTAGGAACAATGAAATTTTGTATACGATCTATTTGATTTGTGCTCGTCAGTTCGCTGTAGATAGATGTTTTGTTCCCTCACTCGTTCAATACTAGAACTCTACTACCTAGGTATATTATGCATACTAAAAGAAACAAATACTTTTGTGCTGGAATTCTGTGGTTTTATTGCTCAAGACAATGGCATAAGGGTAAATAAAACCGGAGCTCAAATGCACTTTCAACACTAAAACCTGCTTTATTAAGAAACCGTAGTTTATCCACAAGCAAACGTAATAACAAATATATTCTATATTCTTTAATAATTCTTCGCTGTAAACGTAAGAATAATGAATTGTGTCTTATTGCTTCGTACTTTAAGTCTTGTGTAGACTAATTATGGGAAATTTCATTAAATACACACATCAAAAAAGTCTAAGCAACATGCATGATATTACAAATTTACCATTTATATTAATTAATTTCTAAGTATTTACTCACTCAAAGTGTATAGGTAAGTAAACTTCAAGTGTATAGGTAAAAAAATTTCGATTATGTTTTGTTTTTTTTCATAAAATTCAAATGACTGCGAATTTGTTTGAATTTGAGTGCATGTTAATTGCTACGTTTTAGTCTTGATTTTATAATTTTACCAACCATTTAAATACAGTTGGCGACAAAATTGAATTGTTAGATATTCTTTACGTCATGGAGCGACGTCATTTGACGGCAGATGAAATGCAAAGAGCTGTAGGGATGTTGCAAGCGGGAAGTAATCAATCTCAGGTATCTCGACATTTTGGTATTCATAGAAGTGTTATTTGTCGTCTTTGGCAGCGCTACAATAATACAGGGGAACCCGCTGAACAGCATCCAGGCCGTAAAAGGAGTACAACCACTCGGCAAGACCGGTACATACAACTGACTGCAAGACGCCAGCCGATGTTAACCGCTCGAGAGATAAGTTTGAGGCTACAAAATTCAAGTGGTGTTGATGTAAGTCCCCAAACTGTGCGAAATCGACTGCATGAGTACGGCCTACGAGCTCGACGCCCTATCAGGTGCCCACCGATACGTCACGGGAATCGCGCTCGTCGAAATGAATGGTGTAGAGAACGCATAACATGGACCCAGGAACAATGGGATAAAATTATGTTTTCCGATGAGTCGCGATTCGGGTTTAGGCCTGATACAAGAAGGGTGCGAGTGTACCGTCGACCCGGAAATACTGAAAGACTCAGGTGCGTTCAGGAAGTTCATCCATACAGCGGCTCAACAGTTATGGTATGGGCGGGTATTATGAAGAACAGGCGAACTGAGCTCGTTTTTGTAAATGGAAACATGAACGCTGAAAATTACGTTGAGGATATTCTCAGACCTTATGTCCATCCATTTGCACAAACCTTTGGCTCCGATTTTACGTTAATGCATGACAATGCGCGTTCACATACAGCTCGGCGAACCAGTGAATACTTGGCAACGGAGAACATCCAGGTATTGCCCTGGCCTGCACAATCGCCAGACCTCAACCCCATCGAGCACGCATGGGACATGCTCCAGAGACGTGTTTTGAAGGACTTGGACGGAGTGACAACAACCCAACAGCTGAAGGATTTGCTACAATTCCATTGGGAGCGAATACCGCAAGATGACATAAACAGTCTCATTAATTCAATGAATAATCGTTGCCGACAAGTTCTGAATAGCAGAGGAGGCCATACTTTGTATTAAATTGTCCTATTCTTTCACAATAAATTCATTTTCTTAAGAAATTTCAATTTGTAAAAAAAAAGTTTAGTTTCTTATGTACCTGTATATTCTAATATTGTTAATTTCTGTTATTAAAAGAACTTATAAAGAAAACAGCTGTTATTTTTACATCATAGAACCCTAAAAATATTATTTTAAAAATAAAATACAACGTTATAATTAAAATAAATGGTAAAATAAATTAATATAAATGGTAAATTTGTAATATCATGCATGTTGCTTAGACTTTTTTGATGTGTGTATTAACGCTCTAAAAACGAAAGAAGGAAAAGTTTAGATTAAACCCACTACCAAACCATCTGGCCAGCGGTATATTCGTAGGCCGAATTTCTGCCATCACTCGAGAAGTGAAATCCGTCTCTCGAAAAATGCAAACCAGTGACTTACACTAGTAAAATAACTTTTACTAGCTTTCTTAAAAGATTACTGAAGATCTTGCACCAAAAAGGTATAAAGTGGGTAAGGTAGCTTGGGTTTTAAAATACACTAGAAAGATAAATAATTTTAAAATAATAAGGATAAAATATAAGCATAAAAAATAGAAAAGGAGTAAATCTTGAAAGTCAAAAACACCAACTATAGATTGTCACAGTGTTTTCAAAGGCAAATGTAGTGTAAGTATTCTAGACGATAGTATGCAAATCTCAGCGTCGGTAATGTCGACGCGTTTTTATAAGACGTTGTAGTTCCAACACCAAACGGTTCATCAACTATACAAAGCACTCGCTCCTTGTACAACTGTTTGTTTTTTGTTTTGACGCAAAGCCTTTTTGAATTTTCCTTTGTGAGCTTTTCTAATGCAAACCTCTTGTTTGTTTGCGGATTTCTGACTGATTTTCGTCTTGTACTACAGTACAAGACGTTTATTCCTGTAGAAATCATATCGTACACGATATGATTTCTACAGGAATACGAAATAGTAACATTATTCTATTTTTGGCAAGTCGTAAGAAAATATTAGAATAACGAAGAAATAAATGTATGTAATATTATTTATTTGTACAAAAATGTACTCCTACATGTTTAATGTCTCATTGCCACAGGGTTACTTAGTTTTGCTTGTTTGTCCCTGAGGTTACAAAAGGACCTCCTGCCATGACATGCTGTTTTCGTTATAATAAGAACAATACTTACTAATTAATTAGTGCTTGGGTTATTTTTCGTGATAATGGTAAGCGATTATGAGGGCACAAAGCCAAAATATTGGCTGTACTTTTTATAAATAAAATACTCATTACAATAATATTAAATAGAACGAGCTCAGTTATGTGACTGCGGCTTGTTCAAGGTTGCTCTAATTTCATGAGTATTTAGTAAGTGTAATGAGTAATTCCTCGAGCCGAATATTGTGGTGTTTCCTTCGGGAAATGTTACATCTTCATAAATTGACTTGTTTATTACAAATTAGTACATTACCTACATGATTTATACGCAATTATGTTAAGTACAGAAATTAGGAACGATTAATTATACAACTCGTTAGTCGTACTTAGTTACAACATTAATTTTAGTTAACATTTTCGTGATTATTGACGACGAAAAACATTTCTGACGATCACTAAGCGGAGTTTTAGTTCATCATTACTACGCAGAGGCTTCCAGTACAATTACCGCTGAATGCAACTCTGTGTGTGCACGAACATTGATGTTTCCATTGTAATGCTCGGGGTGTTTTATATTTACCTTATTGGGTTACAATCAATTAACTAGGCTATCACAGTCGACTGGTGGACACAGAACACGGTCCTGCGCCTTATTAGGTTACATTTAGTTATAATTGCAAAAAATAATACCTACATGAGGTTTTTCATATACTATTTATTTAATTATTATTATTTTATATAAAACATTTATTTAAAAAATAAATAAAAAGAATGCTGTTGTTTTACTATAATAAAGTGAAGCGATTGGTATTGTTACGGTTCCTACAAAAATCGTTTTCAGTTAATGTTTACGAGAGGGTTTGAGTGCGGCCTTGTATAGGTAACAATATTTAGCCTTTCCCCCATAAGTTTATATTTAGATTATTGGGGTGTTATTGCCTTATTGTCTACAGGAATAGGTAATATGATAAAGTGTGTTCGGTGTGTAAGTGTCTAGCCAGAAAACTTCCTTCTCCAACTCCACTTCACCAAATTAAAAAAAAAAACAATTGCAAGTACAAAATATGTTTGTGATTTACTACATATTTACGAGTATGTATCAGTATAAATATAAAGACATAATTGAAAGTATTTGTATAAAGTAATGAGTCACTTTATAAATGGCTAATACACTGGGCGGCAATGAAAACGGGTCGCTTACAAAAACCTTAATAACTTCCAAAATATTAGAGCTAGTTTTATGAAATAAAGATTAAATAATAGATAATTTAATCACAAATAATGCCGCAAGTAAAATCTTTCAAGTTATTTTAGATTATTGTATTAAATCCATAAATTAAAAATAAAGACAAAATTTTTAAATTTTAACAACAGTTTCGAAACCATTTTTTTTCTGTTATATCATGAAAAAGACGCATTTTATATACAGAAATTTGATATTCTGATCAAATTAGCATAAAAACATGTCTCTTACCCCTGAAGAGTCTACAAGGATTCCAGAAATGCTAGAAAAATGACGTAGTCATCGTTATACAGCGAGAACTGTTAGTTTATAGCTCTCAATCGTTTGAAAAGTACTCCAGCCATTAGAAGACACTGTATCCAATGCGCGGAGACCAAGATCAGAACTAACAGCGTGCACAAAAACACAAGAGGATCGTTACATGGTGTCGAGAACGTTGAGAAATCGATTTCAAACGGCTGTTGTAGTCAAAAATCACTTGCTACGTGCTCGAGAAAGCAATCCAAGCCCTTGTATTAGTGAGACAGTGTCTAGACGAAGCAAAATTACAGTCCTAGACCTGCAAATATTCGTAAACTTGAAAGACAACATCAAAATTCAAGATAGAGTGATGATAAAAAACTCGTGAATAGCACTCATGGCTGATTAGTTAAGGAAAATGTTTCCGATGAGTCGAGCTTTAAGTTATACAAGCACGATGGAAGGCTAAGTCTGGAAAAGTACAGGAAACCTCTATAACCAAGCTTACATTGAAGAGAAAGTACCTTATGTCGAAAGCACTGCACACGTGTGGGCTGGAATTTTTTCTAAAAGCGGCACCGAGCTAGTAGTGATATAAAATGGTACTTTAACTGCAGATATGTACTTGAATGAAATCATTAATGAGTATGATAGCTCATTTTTGGTAAATATCGGCGAAAAAGGCACCTTTAAAGACCTCAACGCTCGTCTTCATACAGATTTAATAGTGTTAAAGTTCCGTAAAGATGTCGCTATCACACGTATGAAGTAGCCAGCACGAAACTCAGACTTGAAACCAATCCAGCATGCTTGGGACGTATTGGATCGATGAGTAGGACATCAATATTTCCCTCTTGTCACCCTTTGTGAACTCAAAGAAGCAGTGATAGAGAAATGGGTGTATTTTCCTCAGAATTCAATAAAAAACCAAATGGAAAGCATCCAAAACCAGATGATAACTGTATTAACAGCTTCTGATAATAATACATACTATTAAATGAGTGAAAATTGCATTTTTGATACCTTTTACCAGTTTTCGACATCTAATGAAAGTCTCAATTTTTATTTAACTTACTTTTGTCAAGAATACACTTAACAATCTGTAATTTTTATCACTTCCATTTAAGGACTATTAAATTATCTTTATTTTAGTGTTTATTTCATAAAGCTAGCTCCAATATTTTGGAAGTTATTAAGATTTATGTAAGTGACCCGTTTTCATTGCGGCCCAGTGTATATAAAGAGAATAAAAAAAGAGAGAATATTTTAAGGTTTTTAGTATGAAACCGTAATAATCCTTAGAACCAAAATATTACTAAAAACAACATCATACAATCCTCTTCATTTAACGAGGCTCATAAAAATGATAGGCCCTCTCGACACCATATGTTACTATAAAGATAAGTTACCGGGTTCTAAATTGAAGGAATGGAGGCTCCTACTGTTTTCTAATGTCATTCAATCCTCGCGGGTGTCATCGTGACACGACAACAGAAAGCAACCTCATATATTCGTACAATAGCGGAACATTACTCCCAGACGATGATGGAGAAAATAAAACATGCTTTAGTATTGTTTACATTAAAGGATTTCAAACGAAATTGAGGTTTTTACCTACAAGCCCTTTACTTCGTCTGGTGATATAACAGTAACTGTTCTACAATGTAAGCAGCACTTTACTTCTTCTGTTGTTCTAACTGATGTGCTAGTAAATGTACTGCTGTTAGAGTAATCAGCAATGAATAATATATACTTATTAATAACTTTTCAATTTGTTTATTCATAACTTTTTGTACATTTCTTGTATTACCAGTGAGACTTATGGTGTATCAACTACTATGTTTATTGTATTTGTTTCTATAAACAATTAAAAATATAAGTACAGCAATCAGTAAAAGTCAGTGCTCTGATAACTATATTTCATTTGTTAGAATTACGAATAGAAATACTATTTTCTTTTCAATATAAAGTGAAGTCCCTTGACATGACATTCACGAGAAGACTTATTGAATTTATAATCTAGTCCCATGTGTCAAATATATTTTTTCTGCTGATTTAGATTCAATATATTCAAGATCTATCGTACTCGTAGGTACAAATATAAAATGATAAACGTAGCAATGTGTGAATCGTCTGCAGACACCAAACTATCTGTTGCTTTAATCGTAACTAATAATCGTGTCATAAAGTATTAAGAAAAAAGCTTTTTTTTATTTTTGTATTAATTGCCTGTTGATGTTATGTTATGTTATTATCATTAATAATAGGCATAACTACTTTGAAGGGTAAAAGTTAATAATGTGCCACCTTTGAAACTGGTAAAAAATTAAGTAAAGTCAGATGAAAATATTGATGTTTTTTTTAAAATAAGTGTTATCATTTTAATAATATGAAGACACAACTTATAAGTATGCACGCGTTTTAAATTTTTCTTTTAGGTCTGCAGCTGCATATGGTGAAACTAAAAGTTGCTCGTTCGAAATAGTCACGCTGAAAGCTAGTATGAAAATATATTCCTAGCGACACGTAATTATTTATACTCTTACAGTTGAATTAATGTTTATTTTTAGATATTTTTAATAGTTCGCATTTAAATAAATACTAACCTATAGACTGGTGACTTGAAAGGTATCATCACGTCAATATCTGTAACAAAGAAATAAAGAATTACTTATCATACACTTTTCCATTTTTGTTTTCAGGAAATGTTAACAAAATAACGGTTGCCTTAAAAACATTCTTGCTGTCTTTAAGGCTGTGCTGTATGTTTGTGTTTGCTTCAATAAAATAAGGTTAAACATTTAACATGATTTTACGTTTATATTATTAAGTTGGTACAAGACAGGCAGACTACGGTTTACCTGTCAAAAAATAACAGCAGAAAATGAGAAACCGCTGCGAAAAGAAAGCTTTAAATTAACCAGTTGCAAGTGTAAAGACAATATACAATAAATATTATAACAAGTTAATAAGCCAAGACAAATACTTGAGCTGCCAGGGCACGTGTTCTCAGATTAAATTTATCTTCCACAGAGATTAGTAAACCTACCACGCTGACAATCATCTACTTAATAATTTTGTTGTAAAATGAAGCTATTTTTAAGTATGTTTTTGGTAATTTTATTTTAGACAAAAAAAATAAAATTATAACAATTACTATAAAAGTCTAATAATAAATTGAAATTGTGGAAAAAGATTAAAAACTAGTAAAACAACATAAATCCATATAATTGAATAAATATGTGTAAGTATTTTATGTTATTTTGTTCAGTAAAAATATAATAAGAAAGAACTAATTTGGGAAAACAAATTACGCAATATAAATAGAACGTTTATGGATCATTATGGCCGTCTTGTTTATAAGCAAATAATATTATTCGTTATGGTAAAATAATATTATGATGAGGTCTATCTAGATCGGTGTAAGTGAATAACAGATAGTCACTGACCCCTCTCTGCTAGACTGACGCCAGATTGGTTCGCTCATGAATAACATTATTCAAATTTACACCTCCGTCATTATGTTGTACCACAGTCAACATCGAGACACAAATTACATTCAGCCATTTAAAATTCATGTCTCGATTAAATGTAAAACTTAAGTAAAGATACCGATTCTATTAATCTATTTTGGAAAGATACAAAAATTTTTTTTAGCTGTATTACCGAGATGTCTTTAAAAGGTCTTTGACCACAGGATTACTGTATGTTTAAAAGTAGTAAGAAAAATGGAAAATAACAGCTAGTATTGTGTATATTTATGATTGCCTTCCTCAAGTGGCGATGGGCAAGGCACTGTTAGGAGGCCGGGTCCGTTTGTCTTTTTAAAAAAAACTCGCAAGTAAAAACCACACTTTATTAAACTAAACACTGTTTTACTACAATTAAGTTTAATGGTTCCTTAACCGTTCTGTACCCTGTCGCGTCCCAGATCTAACTGATTGACTAAAGTCACATTAAAGGCGACTTGAAATATGATGACTCTAATGCAATAACAATGGAAAGTTACGTGGACCTAGGAATAGCTGACTTAGCTTTAATAACATAGTAATAAGGGATGTAACAGCCCCCCCTTTTAGACGAAGCATTATCTAATTTAAGATAAAGCGAAGTCAGATAAAAATAAGTAAGTATTTTGAAACGAATTTAGAAACCATTAAAACATAAAGAGATACAAGATTAAAATTAAGATGTACATAGATTTCTAAAATAACAGGATATAGTAAAATTAAGAATATACTCGTATTAAAATTATGAATACAACAGTAATAGTTAATTTAAAAGTTTTTTAAATTTCTATGTGAATGACACTGAACCTTATGCAAAGTACCATAAGGTTTAGAATTAGTTATAGGTAAAGATTTAATTGATTTGTCATCATCTGATGTTGACATATCTGTCATTTCGATTGAACTAGTAATTTTAGAATCATTTTTAATTGATTTCCTAGTGTTACATTGATTATAAATTTGAATACAAAAATTAGAGTTTCTACGATTTTGAAAACAATTATATAGTTTATAACTTAAGTATAAAAATAAGCACACAATTAGGATATAAGTAAAAGTAGAATAATAATGGCCATATTTAATAAAATGAGATTCTTTTTGAAAATTATTTATTTCATTTTCTAAATTATTTAATTGGTGATCTTGGTATTTTAATGACTCTAAATTAATTTTACTTAAAGTGAGTGGCGTTAAATGCGGCAAAGTTTTATTAAATACTCAGAGAAGTATTTAGACCTAGTATAAATGTATTTAAAGCGAGATCTTCCATGGCGGCTAATCTGCCGGGAAGCTCGTTAGTATCCTTAATATTATATTGGACATCTGATAAGATCCTAGTAAGAATCTGTTCTATACGTAATGAGTATTTAGTAACATCTTCAGATGTTTCCTGGTTGCAATTTTGAAGATCAATTAATAAATGAGTGGTATGTTTCTTTTCGCCAAACCGTCGCACGAATACTTAAGTGTCCAACCTCCATTTGCAACATTTTACACCAGAGACGTTTTATTGATTAGTTTAAGCAAATAATATGATTTTATAAAAGTTTTATATTAAAAAAATAGGTAATGTGTTTATGAAATGATATATTACAAATAATCATGAAAAAGTCAAACAGTTATGTTTATTTTCACAATTTTTTATGGAGGTTGAGCAAATAAACACATAAATAATTATGCGATTGGAGATAGACCACTACCGGGGTGGAGGTTGAGCATTTTGCATTTGAATATATTTAGTACTTAAGTGCCCTATAACCAAATACAGTGTGTTTGGGTATCGTGGTAAAAAAAAATAACTAGTTAACTGGCTATTTATTATTAAAAAAAACACAGAATTAAAAAAAAACACTGTTTGATATTATATAAAATACAAAATACAATATTTTTTTGTTTTTGTACCGATACAAGATCGTTTACTTCGCCTGGTATTGTTTATGTTGTCTGATCCTGTCAAAACCTTTTTAATTAGAGATTCCATAAAGGATTTGTCGTCAGCTTTCATATATTTGTAGGTACTTCAAATATTTTTATTATCTTTTCGGTTAGTGTCTGATTTGAATTAGTCCTTATTTGTCGTATTCTTCTTTCGTCGGATTCTTGTTTGGTCGGATTCTTGATTCATCGTACGTAATGTCAACATAAAATGAAACTATGGTATTACCGTGACTCCACTTCTTCATTTCAATATGTGCAATAAAAACGACATAAATTGAAAATAAAACGATGATAAGATTATACCTATACGTATAAAAAATAATTAATATACTGAGACTATTTAAACAATTTAGAATAGATTTATTTTTTCAAGAAAATTAACCCTTTTTTGACGATTCTTTATGTTTTCATAAGGAATTCTTTTGTTTATGGGCTATTCATCCCTCAACGGCTTAATTAGTTTTGAATTTTTCATCCAAAATAGGGAAGAAAATGCAAAACAACGGACATAAAAATAGATGTACAATGTGAGCAATGGATTTGTGGCGCGTAAAAAATAGTATTAATCTACTTATCTAGCATCTAACATCATTGCGAACGCAAAGCGTAGGTATAGGTACGTAAACACAAAACTACCCATTTAATGCTAAGAAATTTACCCATATAACAATTAGCAAACATGAAAGTAGCAGGTATATTTTGACAGTCACCGCACAAAAGCAATATTTTTTATTATTATATTAGTTATATTTTACAACCTTACGAAATGTTCGAAACAATCTGTTAATTTATAGATACGTCACAATTTCATTTAAAGATTTAATTAAATCTGAAATTATAAGAATTAAATTTAAACATCCTGTACTATAAGTTAACGATACGCAGTGATAATCTACAAAGAAATGTTAACAAAAATACAAGTTACCGATTCTTTTTTATAGTTGTGACTATATTTTCCGATTTATATTTCGTCACAGACATCTTGGGTACTGTTTTCTATTAAAATTAATACCTTTTTTCTATATTTCGCGTTAATATTTACTCAAATTCGTGCGAGCACCAGCTTTGTCACATAATAAATTAATGATGGCGGCGTATTGCGTCATCAAAATGCGATATCGTGATTGGTTACCTGTGTGGAGATTGAATACTTAAGCACGCAATCGATGCTCGGATGCACGTTTGGTGTTTCTCTACGGACTTTGAGCAATTAAGCATGAAGTTTTAATTCTCTTCTGTTAGTTTAAAAAAACTTAAATTCGTTATAAGTAATGTATTTAAAGTCCAAACAGCAAGTATTATATACCAATCGATCCGCAATTTGATCCTTAATAAAATTGCATTAAAAAGTGAAAATCGTCAAAATGGTCGGTTGAGCAAATAAGCATTCAGGCGACGAAACGTTTTTCGTAAAAATGATTTTAAATCGAGCCATTCATTAAATGTTTTGAGGCTCACTGCAACTTGGGCTTTGCCTTCGAGTTGCGAAATAATAAATTTACATAAGATCGATTGTTGATCTTCACTGGCTAAAGACATGGCATTATCACAGTTTGTGAGGAATGCCGGGAGTGACTCTTTGTCACCATTATAAGGTTTAATGAATTTAGTTAAGAATGTAAGAGTAATTTTGTCAGACATTTCTACTTTTTCTGATTTAAAAGACATAGAAAATTATTAAAGAAATTAGTTTAAGAATAATTGTTACACAATTTGTAAAAACACACAATTTAAAACAATATGTAAAAGTTGTTTAAAAATAGAACAATAAAATATAAAAATAATTCGCTGTAAAAAAAACACTTGCAAAAACACAATTTTAGATTCACATGAAACACTCACAAAATTATCGACGCGGTGAAACACGAAGCTGGAGTCATTTCTAGAAGGCGGTGAACACGCGGCGATGAAATGTGACCCAACTGCGCGGCGAGTGTTGGATAGCTGCGACTTTGCAGTTATTTGCTGCTTCTCGTGGGAAAGTACTAAATCGAATGGAATATGGAAATAAAGAAATTGAAATGGAAGAGACGGTAGGTGAGTTAGACCTGGTTGGCTCTGGCTCGGGCTGCTGCTGAGGCTTATAAGTTACCTGACGGAGAGTACAGCGGTGGCGGCGGAATGCTGAAGCGGGCTTACGCTACAGAGCGGAGGCTTATCGTCGTCCAGGGGTTTTCACAATCTTCTGGTGCAGGCGTCGTCTTTGATGGCGAAGTCTTATTGTCGACCAGCGCGAATAACGGAAGCTCCAAAAATAATGGATGTGCCAGTACCGTATGAAGGCTATCAATCTGACACAATCCCACTTCTGACACCAATTTGTTAGGAGGCCGGGTCCGTTTGTCTTTTAAAAAAAAACTCGCAAGTAAAAACCACACTTTATTAAACTAAACACTGTTTTACTACAATTAAGTTTAATGGTTCCTTAACCGTTCTGTACCCTGTCGCGTCCCAGATCTAACTGATTGACTAAAGTCACATTAAAGGCGACTTGAAATATGATGACTCTAATGCAATAACAATGGAAAGTTACGTGGACCTAGGAATAGCTGACTTAGCTTTAATAACATAGTAATAAGGGATGTAACAGCACGTAGCATGCAGTGCAGTTGCATTCAGGCTGAAAGGTTTTGCAATCATGAGCGTGTGCCTGAACTCAATAAGTGATTCCACTTAGAATTTTTTTTTTTAAAACAACAAACACATATATGATAATAAAACCAAAATAATAAAGAAATTAAAAAATATTTTGCCACGTTACTGAGAGTGAGACGCAGCTTTTATAAAAATACTCCATCTTTTTTTCGACGAAAATATTATGAAGGTCGTTGTTTCTTTCCTCGTCGTTTTGAATGACGTTTCTGATAAATAATAAGCTGAATCCATATATTATGAGCTGGGAGATAAGTAAACGTTACTTTTCCGTCGCATAATCCACACACAACCTTTTCATATTCTTCTGAATACTTAATGCTAATTTATTTGTCTGCTTACACCCAGCTTATTTACGAACACTAAGAGAGATGTTATTAAGGAAAATCTGTGTCTTTTAGTTAATAAGAACCAGTCGTAAGCTGAATACTCTATATAATTATCATATTCTAGACTTGAAAGTGTTCTAAGTACCAAATAAATATGTAGTAGGTAGAGTTAGAACTTACTTCATAGTCTTAAATGAAGTAGGTTCTGACTTTACTTGCACGTATTCGTGGAATTATCTTTATGTTCTAGAAGAACATTTAATGTTAAGATTTCGTGAGAGACTTTTTACAGCTAACTGATATAGACAAAGAATACTCACATTGTATATCTATTTTATCATAACAGTATTCCTTGCAATAACTTACGTACGTTGTCTCTTAATACTCAACATACTAATTCTGCGTTATTCGCTACATCTACTAATAAGTAGTAGGTATACATAATCAAATATAATTTCTAAGAGCTTACTATACATAGCTTAATTTACGCAAATAAGTTATTAGTTGTAGAGCCGTGGTCATCAATCAGCGAGGAGGCTTTTTCTGTCGCTGCCGGGACACCCGCGTCGTGTCGCGTCGCTCACACGCGAGCACAATGCCTACGGGATTAGCATTAGGTGAACGACCGACCCGCATGAAGCGTATGTAATATCTATGTAGGTATATGTAGTTATATTAAAATTTTCTTCTTCTTTACAGCTTGTTAAAATAATTTTGCTGAGGCGAGCCTTTTAAGTGACAGAAATTTATTCTATTAGCAGTTTCGGTATACCATTTGGTAAATAGTTTTGGGTCAAGTTTCAGAATAGAATTAGTCATATATAAAAAGAAGCTAAATTCTTTAAGAAACTGAGTTATTTATTGTCTGTAGAAATTCTTAGTGTTAACATATTATTATCGCAAGTGAAATTAATAAAACTATAATGCCAGTTAAAGTTTTGATAAATAGCTTCTATCTACTCAGTTTCCGTTTGCTGCCAGCTCAGCGCGTAATAAATTATTCTTAATTACAAACGGCATTAATATCTCCAGTTATAACTGTCGATCTGTTTGTGAACGCCACCTAAAACTGCTTCAAGTCAATGACCTCAAAACTGCCATCTTATCGGAGACGGTTTAGTACCAGACTATACCCTTATTGCGCCCAGCTTAATCCATCTTCAGAACAATCACTACTATTTCTTCCCAAATCCATACGCTTTGAATACTCGTTCCCATAGCATATTAAACCCTAATTCAGTACCAGTTAGGTGCGTTTTCCGAATAACGATATCCAACTTATAAAAAGTCAAGTCAGCAGAAAATGTACTTTAAAATTGAAATAGTCGGTTTCAAATTTGCTTGGCGGTGTAACGGCTGTGTTTCAATAAGACGGCAAGTGCACGAGTTGCAATAAGACCATCTAGGCACTTGTCTTACTTGACAAGACTTATTGAAACAAACGGAGAAGATTTTTTAAAAGTTTAAGGTTTTATTTTATATTGAGGCAAGTCTAGATCAAAAGTAATTTATTTTTATAAGACTTTAGAGAATGTAGATTTCATTGAATTTTTGCTTGCTACTTCTGAAGAAATGTTTTGCATTACAAACAATAATAACCGAATAAAGTTTTCTCCGCAAAATCTACTGAAGCTTTAAACTTAGAGTAAAAGGGTCTACTAAATGTAATCTGTTCTTAGTTTAAAAGTTATCAGATTACAGTACTGATGACTTTTTATTATGTCTATGTAAGCAGGGGCAATGTCTTAATCTGTAAACTAAAATCATTCCACCATGGTTTTCTTGCCAAACCCACCCTAAATAACCATGGAGCCGTGGCTACAATTTTCTTTTTATAATAAAAAAAACAAATTCAATTTCAAAAAATGCTTCTCAATTTCATTTTAATAAATACCACCTATAATATAATAAATATAACCAAAAAGTCTCTAGTCGCAGAAGTTTTTTCGATAAAATTAATTATTATTTCAATCTTTTCGGTTCTACCTTTGTTTGCAATGAAAATTTGCTTCCTACAGTCTTTTACAAGACCAAAATAAACAGCCGCTCTCCTTATTTTCTTTAAGGAACATCATCTACCGCGCACAATGACAAGTCATTATTTTTTCCATGCTTCTTCAAATTGGAATATTAATCGTCTCTAACCAGTGTTGCCCGATTACGCGCTTCCCAATAAAGAGGGAAATTATGCAAAGTCGGTTTTCTTTGGAGGCTTACGAAAGTGGTTTAAGCCGACTTAAAAAAGGCTTTCAATGCGGCTGATTTGTTTTGTATACATTTCTCAAGTCCTTGTTGTAAACTTATATTAATAGGTTTCTTTCATTGGAAGGTAGTAACCTCGATAACGCCTCTATGGCAAATAAATATTTAGAAGGAATAAGCATTCAGCTTTCCTCTTAAGTAGTGGTTTTTTGGGTATTTGTGTCGGTGTATGTAATATATTCAGTAAGTAAAAAAACATATAGAATATAAAAAAATTAATGTACACTATACATATATCTGTTTTTAGATTTAAAATTGTAAAGTTTGCTGTAAATTAAATAAATAAATAAATATATCGCGCGCATAGAACAAACGGACTGTGTTAGAAATGAGCTGAAATTATTCTGATACCTACACTTCTATCGTGAACCTGTTTATTTAGTTTGACATAATTCAATCTGTGAGTTCGACCAACTGGTTGAAACAATACTAAGTCCTGTAAGTACAGCTTTTTTTTTCGTTTTGAGCTGCATAGCGTGAGACAAGGATTGATAAGCGGGCAAAAGCGCCTGGATAACGACACAAGGATTCTGGCACTGAGGTGTTTACTCAGAGGACGCAGGTTTAGATTATAATCAGTTCAACGTTTCATCATTTCTGTTCAATATCTTTATTTCTTAAAATGCAGTTTTTTAAACGTGTGGTTCAAATAATGTGATTAAGTTATTAATTCGTGTGATATTTAAAATTGGTTACCATATTTCAAAAACAGAATTTAAGAAGTACCTCGGTAAAACAATTTTCCGTGCAATTACGTCCGTACCTACATGTTATCCAGTTGTCGCGGTACACCACGTTTGTCGAGTCTACAGCGAGGCGTTTGTCTCTCTCGCTTATTTCCAATATTCGTACACCCACTTACTGAAGACTTTGTCCAATATTCCGCAAATTAAGAACCGGAGCACTCCATTTTTTTAATGTAGAGTGGCTGCTTTAAGTTAAATTGGATCTAGAATAAAGTATTAATAGACGGCCCGGTAATACGATATTTTAAAGTTTTCAATGAGGTATTAACAATTAATTCTAATTTTCTAAATAAGTATTTATTGAATAAGGGCTTATGGGTTAAAAAGTATGTCTTCATACTATTTTGAATTCTACAGTTGTGTCTCTTTTAGACGACATGGTGATGAGACGAACAAGTGACTAGCCTAAAAGCTTGTCCTTTCCAGAGAATGAAAAATTGGTGCCTGTAGCTTAGACTGTGCTCATCACCGTAACTAATAAGCTGCTGTCTCAAGGCCCCATAAGTTCACTATGTGTGGCAGCTTAATGTAGCTATTATTGGTTTAATTGTCAAAGACTAGCTCTGAACAATAAATTTCGATCATCAGATTAAGAGATTTGTGTTGGGTAGTTTAGTTCATCCAATTACACAAAGCTGTCTGATGCAAAAGGCGATCCCTTCGACACAGCACGATTGGAAAGTCTTTGTTTGTGAAACACTTCTAGATTTGTAATTTCAGTTGTAATTGAACCTGCAATGAGCACGGCAGGTACACAAGCGGAAAAAGCACACTACTACACTGATAGTGTACTAATAGTTCGTGTAAATGCTTGAGAAAGGTTATCAAAGACAGAATCATCAAGTATTATGTTATAATAACACAACAACATAATATCTGCTAGCAAAGACAACGAATAAGCCCTTTATTTTGTAACAGTGGCGCTAGTATTTTGGCATCATTTTAATAAATAGAAATAGTGTATAAAAAAAGTATTTTTAATGTAATATTCTCTTTATCAAATTTATAATAATGATCAATACAAACACTTAAAGTGAATATGCCTAAAACATTTAAGTAGCAAGACTTTTTTAATCGTGTCAAAATGGTAACATCTGTGTTTAGTAGCACATACATCAATGTGCCGGCGATCTGAGATATTTTATTCAGCACTCGTGTAAGTACAATTTGTATGGAGCAGCATCCGAAACGGAACGAATGCTGTATTCGCTCTGAATGCGAATCATTTTGACGTTATTTGAGGAATTTTACGCTCCGGGACGTTTGAATAGGTTAAAAATGTTCACGATAATACTTAAATGATTCAGCATTAAGTTAAGCACGTAAGTACTCAAGTTCTATTTATATCTTTCACATTTAATGCAATAGGTATTAATCTATATAATATATTTATTTGATTGCTTTTAAATTATTTATTTAAATGAGTGCGGAAATAAAACTTGTAAATTAAACTACATAGCTTTCCTGGTTAGTGGTAAGTTACGGGTAACTTAACGTTACACTAATAAATTAACTAGGTATTTTTTTTTGACATACTTTACGAGTAATAATGAACCAAATACATCGCAACATTACGTTAAGTCTCTATTTATTAAGAGAGCACATCACAGTTTTGAAGACGAAATCATTAACGTAACACAGTCAAATGAATTAATGGTACTTACTATGTTAGCCTTGAATACTGCTTGCTAGTAGTAACTTAGTGACATGATAACTAGAATCTTGTTACTTACAACAAAGCGTTAAAAGTATGCTTGTAGGATGTCACGTAGCCGTGCAGCGCAGCGCTCGAAGTGTGTCGTTTGAAATGTTCGACAATGTAGCTGTCGATGCAAGAGATGTTAAATGTCGCCACTATGAATGAAATACGATGTTACTATTCATAGAGGTAGGTCACGTACTTCAACATTTCGACAGTGCCAAGGAAACAAGTGTTGACCTAGTATTTACAGGTTATTTTGACGCTTGTGGGCCTATTAGTCAAGAATATGGGATATAAATAATAATAAATACTATAAAACATTCCTCACACTTTCACACAACGCCATCTAGTCCCAAACTAAGCAGAGCTTGTACTATGGATGGTACTATAAAACGGTACTATGTGTATAAATTTCGAAAGAAAAATAACTACATACAATTGCGGTCAGATTTAGATGTTATCTTGATCAATAACAACTAATCAAATTTAAAAAAGAATTACACTTTTATCCACAGAAATATGAATTAAGGTTTTATCCCTCTGTACTGTTTTGTGCAATAGTGTAGGATTTGAAATCAAAGAGTTTGAACACAAGAGCTCCATTCTACCATCAGGTAAATGTCTAACAGTAAGACTTTGATAACATGTTTCATTGATTGCAAAACACAAAATCAATTATTCATTACTTTTACAAAGTGACGGACTAACGTTGAAAGAGATTCACAGACTACAAACAGATACAAATTGAAAAGCAAACTAGAAATATGAATATTTGATGAGCTGCACTAGACACTGCTTAAAAGTTTGTAGTGGCCATAAGACGAAACATACAATATCTCGTTAACGTATAGATATTTATGTAAGTTTAAGGAAATACTATGTTTACAATACAAACAATGTTAACATTAAAATTCTAACGGATACAGCCGTGAGATAATGTAAGTTTGGCTTATTAGATAAAAAATAGGATTTTGCTTTGCATCTTTTCAATCAATAAATCAATTAGCCTTTTGCAACTCTTTTGTCCACTCCTGTTTTCCTTTAATTAATAAGGCGTGTTGAGAAATAAGAGTATGTGATAAATTCATGAAAGTTACATAGGATTAGGCAGGAAAACGTGATATTCAATTACTTATTATAAGAACAAGTAAGCGGGAACAATCCTCGAGACAAAATATTCCGTTTTATGTTTGCCTTAAATGGATGACAAAATACATAATTAACCTTATTACTACTTATATTAACAACATACTTACAAACTTGTATGTAATAGCATTTTTTATATTTCCTACGTGATGTCAAACAATTAGTAGCGGAGATGAGCGGCCGATGTGCTTCATTACCATAAAGAGTTTTTAATACAAAGAATACGAGCTGTTATTACAAAGGGAGTTAAGTGGTACATGACGAGATTGCCAAAGTTATACTTATCATTGAGCAAAACAATATTAGTATGCGAAAACTATAAAAATAACGATATGATAAGCCATAATAAAATTCTTTGGTCATCAATGTATACCAACGTTTCACTGCAGAAAAACCTATGAAGAAAAACTTGGAATATAGATAAAATCAGTTAGGTATCGGATTTTTTTCGTCAAGTTTTAGGTCTTTGCTATGGATGCTCTCTTATAGAGAGCCGTCTTCTAGTTACATGACCCATTCAGTAAAACAGGTATATTTAGTCTTTTACATGAGTAAGTTATCGTCTCAACTAATACAATAAAATTTTAATGACCCCTTGAAGAATACATTGTTACTCTATTCTTTAGGTTATATATTTATTTTAGGTACGATACTAAAAACAACGTATTCGTACTCTGGCTAAGATAAGTAGTACCTACAGGTAGACAGATACGTACACCTTTATTTATGTTTGTAAAGGTTAGAGTACAAAGAGTAGAAGCATAAAACTAGACTTAGATCAGAGGACCAGTTACATTCTGTATACGCAGATAAGTTATCAGAGAAAACCTCAGACATTTTTATTCCAACCTTAATAAATCTGCCATTTTGCGACGGTAAAGCAGCGAGAAAAGGAACTCAATCACTCTTAAGGAAAACGTCACCAAATATGTAATAGTCAATTTGTGTTCCGTGCGAGCAGAAATTGTTTCCGATTATGAAACACAAGCAATAATATACATCATATTTATGGCCTTTTGATATCAGTAAATGGATTTTTGCAAATAAACAAACAATTTTACAAATATTTTCGATTAAGTTATAAATGTTTTTGATATTTATTACAGTGGGGGAACAAAATATAATTATAATAAATCATGTATTGTATGAGTGTTTTGAAAATAATATTTGTATTAGTGACAGTGTTGCGCCCTTTGCTCAATAATAACGTACTTTAGATACAGCTGCGAAATGTATAAAACGTACAAATCGATAAAATATTTGCAAATTTATACAATAACCATACGCTGGTGTTGTCGAGGAAAGAAAATATTCTGGAGCACTTCCTATATAGCTTGTATCTTGGAGAGGCTGGCGTAAGCTCTGTGTTGGTTTTGAAAACATTTGCAAACTCGACATACTTCCCGAAATAAGTTTGTGATGTCTTGATTTTAATAAAGTTTATACTTAAGTAAATATTTCTTAACGTAGGAGGTAGGTGCCTCCAAAAGAACATATCAGGACGAGTAAGTAAACGTGATAATTATCTAGAATCGTTTTCAAATAGAAGAGATTTTCCCCAGGGACTACAAGCGTTCATAGGCTAGGTAACCACTTAATATAAGGTGGACGTATGCCTGTTTGTTACCAACGTTGTATAAAAAATATAGAATTTCATTAAGTATATAATTCTGTGCATTTGTAAAAACAAAAAAAATGAATGAAAATAGTTCCATCCCCGTCTACAGTCACCGCGTACAAACTACGTAAAAATTCCACTGACACACAAACAACTGACGTACACGATGTCTTTATCACGTCAATCAGAGTATCCTCGATCGTCGCGATAACTACACAATGTCGTATGTATGAGCTGTATTGTCAAGCAATGGATATAAATCGAGCTCATAAGACCATTGTCACCACATCAACTATAAAAAGAGATACGACTATTTTTGACAGTGTGTAACTGTAAGGAAAAAGTGAATAAAATGTACCTAAGTGAAATTTGGCTGTTCTTTAGTTTGTAGTTACTCATATATGATTATAAAAAACAGACAGATATGTTATTAGAACTTTGTGGAAATGGCTATTATTACAGTGTGGTTTTTTGGTGTCGTGGTAGTTATGATATGGGTTACAGTGCACGAGGTTGGAGGATCGTATTCAATGCAGGACAATGGTCTTTGCAATACTTAAATGATTGCTGAAAACTCATTGCAAAAGATGTAATTAATACAATTCTTAAAGTTGCAAGAACGAACTAACTTATTATGTACCATTTTATTTTCAAAATTAACTTCTAAATAGAGACTGAGAGAAGATATTTTTTGTTTTATAAATATCTAAAGTCTTTGAGATAATTAAATTGTATGTTTATCTTATTTTGCGAGACATACCTTGAATATACCTACGAATAGCTACGATTGTAACCTATGTGCTGACATAAAATCTAGAAATTACAAATACCTACACCTTCTAAGTTCCTAATCATTGTTTTATATTTTAACTTATCTAACATTATTTTCTGAGAAATAAATTGAGTAGAAGTCAATGATATAACGCGCGGCAAGTTCGCGTCTAAACTCGGCAGATATATTCTCAATGATATGTAAATCTCTCGCGTCTATCCCGTCGCGGGATTCCGATCGTTGATCTATCTCGCTGTTCCTGATTTATAACTTTGCGACTCAAACATATATAGAGAAGAAAATTTGGTCGAATGATTATCCTATCGCATTTTCTGTTGAGTATTTCACTTCTGAACGAAGTTTTATAAATATTGCGTCATTTTTAAAATTGTGCATTGGCTTGTCATGATATATGGAGTACAGTTGATCGCTAATACAGCCCTGGAGCTTGCGTTCAGTTAATCGTCATTTTAGTTAACTCACTGTTTTGGGAGCTTTCCGCTCTAGTGTACTTGGTCGATACCGAGGTGGCTATTTAGTAGAGCTATAACCAGTCTCAAAAGATGAAAAATGGTCTGCAGAACCTCAGACCCCTCTTACAACCCTCATGGGTACAGAAAGGTGTTGTTTTCTAAAGCAATCACGGCTGAAGAAAAGCTTACACATGAAATCTTACATATTTGATACATAAATTACGAAACATTATAGTTGAATACCAACCAAAATACTAAGTACATTGTATTCCAATTAATAGACAGCAACGTAGTTAGTTAACTAAGATAGTTCAACAATACGTAATTGTATAGTGTATGCGGTGAATATTGATTACAATCAGAACATAATGGAGGCAAGAGATGTGTTGCCGTCGTCAACGTCACGCTAACTAGACGTAATGCGAGAGGTGAACGATGCAAGGGTTTAAGATAAAGGTAAGACATGGTACACCTTTTATGTTTTAAACAATGTGCTAGCTTGGGCGCTTAGTAAGTAGTTACCTCAAAATACAAAGAGATGTTCGTTATTACATTGAACAATATTTGGCTGCTACCATGTAGGTAATAATAGAAGTTGAGAAAAATAGTACGAATGTGGCACATCGTTTTGGGCGTTTTATTTAACAATTAAATATTATGTGAAAAATCATAACTTATCGAATATACTGTAGGGACACAACATTATAATATGAGCGACTGCTGACATATCGTAGTAATTAATTAATTATACAAACTGTAATTTGTATTTTAGTATTATTATCTGGTATTATAAGACCTACAACAACTTCAAACCCCACGTACTACTAGTAACAATAGATTATTTAGGAAACAATATTGATTCCTTTATTATCTCTGTTCGTTGTTCATTTACAGCACAATCAACTGACAATCACCAGTACCCTAAGTTTAAATATTTTATGTATTCTAATAAATATTTATTCTTTGATTACATAAAATATGTTTTCATAATTTTCCGATAATCTGTGCAGATAAAGGAAAATTATCCGCTTATACAGCATTAAGCCACGGACATAACCGGGTCTGTGTAAACATTGCATAAAATATTATTCATTATTAAATGTAGTTTCGATTATAATTTAACATCAGCTGGTAAATTCAGTTAGTCAGTATTGGATTTATTTTATGTATATTTGTTCAATAATTGGGTTCAACCAATCGTAATAGTGCACGCGGTCGACCAAATGCGAACACACACGAGTGTGTGCATGTCCTAATTGTTGAAGATATTTTAATTACAAGTAAAATTGTACATCACAATAATAATAATTCAATATTGCTTTGAATTGTCAATCAATGTCCTGATTTAGCAGGAAATTGAATTTGCCATTCCTATTTTACAAAATACCATTTTTTAAACGAAACGCAAGTCAGAAAGATTTCTAAATAAATAAGTTTTAAAGGGACGACGAGGCGTTGGGTACAAATCTCCTTAAATACCTCTTATTGTGCCACAGTATAAATTTTACACATTTTACAAACATTCATCACCGTTATAGTTGGAAGTAATCAATGTTCAAAACTTGATATAATGCCTATTTAAACTATCGTCTCGGCACCTGTACCGTATCAAAATCACTATCGCTAGGGTTATTATTATATTACTATTTTTTTTATACAAATCCAACGACATCACAATGCAAATTATGCTTATTATCCCCAAAATATGTTCTTGACAAATACACATTCTGGTTATTCAAAACTGCGCGACCCAATTTACCCTTACTTACGTCTGTAAGGATAGCACAACAATAGAGCCTTAGTAGGTTATACAAAAACTGACATTGTTAGCCTGCCTTACTGTTAACTAGATAGGCATAGTTCAGGTTGTACGGAAGATCGTTAGACACAGACATTAGTTAGTGTCGTCTAGTAGTTACAGCTACACCTGCATTGAGCTGTGGGATATTCGTTACAAGATTAAATATTACGATAGAGGAGACATCGTCATGTCCAATAATCTATGTGTCTTGTATGATATGATGAATTAGACGCAAACGCTTATATTTTTGGCATGATAAAAAACTAGACTGATCATCGATTCTCTCATAATTACTAGCTCCCATGTTTACAAGATTTTTTATTATCGACTGAGATGTTCATAATATGCATTAACCTAGTTTTCAGAGCGACACAAAGCAGTATATTTTTGTCAGAAAATTACTGATAATCAGCGGACCAGTAATGAGGTTTAGTAATGAGAAGAATTTGGAATAAATTTACTGTTACTTTCATTATGAATGTCGTATTTATATTTAGTGGGTAAGTACTTGTTTTGTATAAACAATGTTTTATAAAAGTAATTCGACCAAACGATCAACATAGTAGGTGTTTACGTGCATTCGACTCCAGTTGTTAACTTAATTTGAGCTCTAACTACACATGCGTACTAGTATTCAAATTGATTGGTTATATTGCATTCATATGCGTACTGCATATTTACTTGTATTAACCATTGTGCAGTAATTTCGATTTGATATAATTATAATGCTAAATGAATATCGAAAAACGTTAATTGGAGATTAATTATTATTTTAAATTAAAACTCTGAATTTAATTTAACTGGTACATAGATTATATATAATGGTTTGTGTGATATATTTAGATATTTATATAGGTATTACTTGATTCAAAAAAGTTTGTTATTTATAGAACTACAAGGTCCACCTATCTCCTCGTCGTCGTCAATATTCTATGGTAATTGATAACAGATAACAGAGAAGAATTAAATATAATTCATAGATATACCGTAGGTTAATTGATAACAGAGCTTTATTACACATATTTATATTAACTGATAATGTACTTACGGTATATCTGTGAATTATATTTCATTAGTGCGGCTTTTTTCATTTATATTTATTTGGCCTTAATTTATTAATTTTTAGATAGCTAGTTGTTATTTATTGCTCACAAAGTATATTGTTTTCAATAACTGCGACTCATGTACAAAAGATTCAGAGTTATTTGATATAACGACTTTTTACTTCATTTTCAACATAATCAGATGCTGAAAGTAAGTATTAATTAAGTTAATAATATTACGTTTTATAATTCTTGGAAACAAAATTTACATGTAAGTACAATGCTATGTTAATATCATAACTCCTCAAGTTGTAACGAATTCATGGTTAGCATGTGTAAGTGTTGACTGTTTTGATATACTTTATGAAAATAATGCATAATTATGTAAGTAATAATAATAACGACTTCTGACGAAAATATCAAGACCGTATTAACATTATCTTATGCAATAATTTAATGTAGAGAACAGAATAAAATTATTCCCAATTTTAAGACGTTCTACTGATTATTTTAAATTCCATAACTTTCAGATATATATTATGTTAGCTATGTTATCTTTTAAATTTTAGTACATTTTATATGTTTTAAAAAAGGATTAACTGAAACTAAAAGTCTCTTGGCTGGGTTTCTCTGAGCTCTAAGTCTGTTTCTTAGTCGGCTCTATTGTGTGTTATATCGTGAATTGTAATCATTATACAAATAAACTTACTTTTTTTAAATCAAAATGGTCCAGCTTATATTATGGAACTACGTCTAAAAATATATTTTTCCCGCAAAAGCGTACAAAGGTTTTCTTTAAAGTGGTGTGTAACATAGCTTGCATGTCTTCCCTGTGTACGTTAGTGTAGTAGTCCATTAGTAAGTGTTGTGTTCCCCACACACAGGGCACAGTGGACAGACCTCATACATCAGTGTCGGCACAATTAGATAGAGGCTGAGTTTAATAGCTCTGCGGGGCTCTTTCGACGTAGACTAACGAGAAGGATGCGAGGGAAATACGTGTAATGGCTTGTTTAAGAAATTTAAAACCCATGCCAAAGAACTTTATTCGTTATTTCTAAGTGATTAAAATTTAGATTCCAATCATGTTAGAGCTACGTTTCAATAGATTGAGTAAAGTTTATTACGATTCGAGGAACACATGTCGTTTAGTAATCGATATCAACGTGACTTTAGTATTGGGTTGTTATTATTACAGCTAAGGATCATCAAGTTATATTTGGACTCTGAGCTGTAACTAACATGTGCGAATTGTAGAATTATATCTCATGAAAGGAAAAAATAATTATGCGATTCATAAATGATAAGCAAGGTCCCGGATGTCCTTTGTGTCTGTAATTACATGTATTGTGTAGAATACACTCGCGCCAAAGGGTTTGATCCTCAGTGCGATAGTTATCTTTTATAAGTGGACCTTTCACTAGGGATATTCTATTTTTGTTATGCTTCTATGAAATATTTAATTTCAAATAGAAATCCATATTCAAGCAGATTGGATTTTTTCTAGCAGAATTAGATTCCAAATAGATCCGTTATTGTGTTGATAGTTAACAAAAGAAACACAAAACATAATTCAACAGCTGAGGTTAAAACGCTGTCTATTTGTAACCTTCACGAGGTGACAATTACATACGACCCATGTATATCTGTGTCTACAGGATGAACAAATAAATGGTCGCTTATGTACGCGCCGCATGATCGAGAGTCGGACATTTGTGAGACACACACACAAAGGTATCACATAGCTATTTTTGTATTATTTATTTTGAAGATAGGATTATATTATTATTTTCAAATATCATTAATCTCAATTACATAACTTTAGCAAGAAAATGTATCTGTGTTTTATGTTTGTACTCACCAAATAAATTATACACAAAGTTACCGGCCCGTCTCATATCAACATCAGCTAAGCCAGTTGCTACTGAGCAGGAATTATTTTTGCAAATCTTGACCGACCCCTGTATCACCATCATCATCATATCAGCCAATAGACGTCCAATGACGTATTGTATGACCACGATTACTTTATACTGAATAACGTCCATAAAGTAAATGTTAGCATAATAATATTCCTATCTAATATCATATTTCAAAACGTGATTATTAAAACTTATCGAATCTTCAAAGTAGATAATTGGACGGTATTAGTACTATACAACTGTCTGCCTCACTCTAAAATAATTTAGGTTACTCGAATTAATCTGCCAATCATCTGTCAGCTTATCTTTGTAATATTTTTACGGTGATTAACTAATAAATTGTACCTAAATTTGAAATTGCTGTTTTAATATTTTAACAACTGTTTGTATGATAATTCTCATAACACATGTTTTACACAGGTCACCGCACAGGATTTGTAATGATAAATAATTTAAATTACGAAATATACAGCGGTACATTATCACGCTGGCCACACAACATAAATGCTGCTTAGCACCAAATATTACGTGAAATATACATTCAGTCGAAGCACAATCTGGGCTGGTTGTGATTACGTACGTAGCTATTCGACTGCAGTTTGAATTAAGTATTCCAGAGGGTCAGTTCTGATGCTAAGCAAAGTTACAATTTTGGACTGGAAATTAATAATTGAATTCTGTGTGCAGTATCGCGCCGTGCGGCCTGCAGAACCACAAATATTGTGATAGGATTACAGCTCCGCAGAGATTTGTGCGATAGACGGAATATTCAGTCAAATTGCACAAGAAATGTTTTGTAAATTTTCGTGCTGAATTTACTGCGTATGTATGCGCTATCTAATGTTTTAGTGATACTAGACATTTTCAAAGAAAAAAGTAAAATATTAATATTATCTATTTTTAGTAGCTATTGCTCTTTATTTTATAAATGTATGTTATAATTCTTATTTGTGTTTTGTCTAATATGAATAATTTAAAACTTTAATCCACGTTGTCTATAACCCATGTTTGTTACTGAATCACTCTAAAACAACTGATTTTTTTTAACACAAATAAATAACGAAAAATTATAAAGGAGCATTTGAAACCCGATCAGATCTAATCAAAGTTTTTTAGTAGCTTTATTATAAATGCGAAAGCTTGTGAGGATGGATGGATAGATGGATGGATGTTTGTTACTGTTTCACGCAAAAACAACTGAATCGATTTTTATGAAATTTGGAATATAGGTAGAATACAAAGCGGGTGAAGCCGCGATGAATCACCTAGTTAAATCATAAATGAATATTAAAATGTATTTTCATTAAATTAAAAGTATATTTACGTAGTGGATGTAGTGCTAGATAATAATAATATGTGATACATTTATATTTCTTATAATCAGTCTAGAGTGAGACACATGGACTCAGCCTGTGACTCAGCTGTCGGAATAAATAGTTTGGCTGCCTCTGTTCTATGTCTTTATAAATCTGACAGTACCTACACTTTATTATTCCGTCTGTTGCACTGCTCATCATAAGTGAAAAATGTTCCATTAGTAAAGAGCTTTCTGTACCTTTTACTGTTCTGTATTAAGGATCACGAGGCCTTTTAATGCACTCTTTTAGCCACCTTTAAATAGAATTATGTTCTCTATTCGGATATATTTTTTCATGTTTATTACCACAGAACTCAGTAGTTTTTTGGAAAATTCATTGAGTAGGTGTATTTAGTTTTTATGTAAAAAATACGGAATTACTAGGTGGAAAAGGACCAAATTTGTTTTGTTGGAAAATGGGAATTGTTAAATGTGCAGATTTATTTAAAGCATATCCTATAAATCAATTAGAGATTCATCCTGTAGACCAAGAAACGATAATATTATACAGTATTCATTAAGTAATTGAGACTTTTACGCGTTAATAAAATATCTTGTAAACACAACTTGCAGTAATTCTACATGAGCTAGATACTCAGACATCTTAATTATTGCTTTTCCAGAAAATACTACAAAATAAGACCCTTGATTACAATAAACTGAAGTTTACAAGCTCAGACTGGACAAAGGTCAATACAGAAGTTATTTTCGTGACTCTAACACTAAACTACAAAGTTTTGTTGCTATTTGCCCATTCCTATATTCAGCTCAAAGGTAAAAATAGTAAAGTACTAAGAATATTTGAACGTGTATGTTCTTACCTCTACCTTTCGCTTAGGCTCGCATATAAAAGTACTCTTGACTCGCTACTGTATTGTGAAGATGGAGTACAAAGCATAGTCAAATACGATATACTGTATTAAGAAGTATACCAGGCGAGATCGCAATAACAAGCTAAGATATAACTATTGCATGAGCGTATTAGACCCCATACAAAGACTAGTTGTTCTTATGATAATGGTTGATCTGTTATTTCAAAGCGCGTGCTCAGTGATATAAGCAGTACTTTATTGGCTGACCAATTGGGCTTTAACCTCGAAAGGATTCCCAAGCTCCACTTTTTTCTGAAATTGCAAGTTTTAAATATAATTGTCATTTGACTATACTGTAAATACAGTTAGATAAAAACTTTATAATTTACGTCGAGGGAACTTCCGTCACATCGATTAGGAAGTCTCAGGAGATGCATAAGCGGCCTTAAGATTATGAAAGTAGTTTAGTTTGTTTGTTCATATTTTGCATAAGATATCTGAGACGAGTCTATTCCTTTGAAAACATTTAGCAAGTAATTAACATATAAGACCTAATCTTAGCATTCCATGGATTCTCCGTGCGGGTGCCGGGTCCATCGCGTGATAGAGGACGGAACACTGGCGTAACAGCGTCTGGGACTTACGACCCAGATGTAGGTTTAAGGAGGCCCCCTTACAACGCGTTAGCGGTCACCTTCACTGTCTCAGTAGTTAACTACGTGGCTTGCTTGTATTAATATCAAATTGGTGCTCAAATTTGGTGTTGTTATAGATTTGATAGTATAATTTCATGTAGGTAATAAATATTATTATTTTGTCACTTTTGAGCATGCAAATCTAACCGCATTTTGAGTTCTCGGAAGATTTCGTGTAAACACGTTACATTAAATTATGATAATAGTATTTTGCCTTGACCGCGATTGATCCTACCGATCAGAATTTTTCAATAAAACTGAATATTTCTTTGCAGAATTTAAAAACAATGAAAACATCCTTTTTGTATCCCAGATCCAAACAGCACAGATTAGAGTGTGATTCCGATTCGATTCCAGTTGATTACACAGATAATTTATTGCGCACTTCCACGCGGATAGCAACAAATTCTAACATTGATAAGTTGAGTGAGATAGAGCGTTTTATTTATTTTGTGCCTCATTGTCCTTCTATCGGTGTTTTGCTTTACAAATACAAAGTTTTTTTTAGTATGTTAGTCAAAACCTTTCTTGATAAATAATGTACCTGTAGTATCTTATGCTTTAAGTACTTATTTTAAAGAAAAAACTTATTTTTTGTGACATCGAGAAAACGGTTTAGGATTTAGTATGATTCTGCCACAGGAAAACTATCTGTCTAGAAGGTGGCTGTGAGTCATATTTATAAAAGGTGAAGTTGACATCATGGATGGCAGGACATTTTGTTTTCATGTCCGATTGTCTTCCTTTCATTGATTACCTTGAATAATTTAAAGTAAAATGTAATAAAACAAGTAGTGGAATGTTATTATAATGTAGGTCTGTACGTGATAGTTTAGACAGACATGTTTATGTTCGCGTTTATTTTCGTCTGCAGCATAAAAACAAACAGCACCATTGTATTACGGTTAGTGATGGTTTGTTTCTGTCTGCTGATCTCATAAAAGATTAATTGTTCACTATTGACAGATAAAGACGCGCATCTATGACGCGTTCTGCTCAAGGATATTACTAATAAAAATTTTAAAACTACTAGATTTTACGTTTTATTTCATTTTATATGTCTTCGCGAAATGATTCGATGTTGTCTCCACATATCATTTTATGGCTGTAGTAAATCCGATTTAGGGTGACGTGTATACAAAAACTATCTTTGCAAAAAATAAGGAAATATAGCAACAAAGCCATACCGTCCAATTCTCTTAGCTAGCGTGGTATTAGTAGTAGGTACACATATCTCCGTCACTCGAGGTTTTCGTACAACATGTGCCTAAAGACATACATAATACACGGTTAAATTAATCGTAACGTTTCATGTTTGTCCTTAAGTTTGCTTTGAAACTAATTGGATACATTGTGCCTACATTACCGGTATCATCGTAAACACAGGTGATTGGGATATTAAAATGTTTGTTTGAAGCTACGAGTACCTATGTATTTATTATTAAATCATGCCCATCGGTGTTGTTGAAGTATACTAATAGTAGTCACTGTGCTAAGTTTTTTAAATATAATCAATCTTCAATGTCCCATTAATGGACTTTTATGACTTTTATGTTTATTTCTGCTTACAATGACACTGGTCTTTATACTTAAATTTACACCATAGCCACTGTTTTCATTATTGTTAAACAAACAAACAATTGCATGCACAACTAATTAAAGTAGTTAATCCTTTTGTAATTATATTTTGTTAATTAGTTAAATTAGGGTTAAATGTTTAACTTTATTCTATGGCGGTTTGTAATGTACTGACGGTATTAGTAAACCACTAATGCTTTGCTCAAAACATATAAATAGAGTTGAAGCAAAATGAGTATATAAATACTCATTTTGCTCCAACTCTATTTATATGTTTTAGCTTTTGGGATAAATAATCTGATTAGTTTTTATGTGATCCTACAGGTTAACCAATACTGATTAAACTATAGCATCCTTTTTAAAATATTAAAAAAGGTCCTTTTTAAAATTTAAATTGTGATGTAATGATATAAAAAACTAAATTTCACTTGAATTTTCCAAAGAGATTGAGCATTATGAAGTTACAAACATACGAGTACACCCATTCAAAAACTTTCACCTTCATACCTAATTAATGAATGAATTAATTTCACACCATGTAATATGTAGGCAATGATCGATAAATCAATGTTCTAATAAGTTTTGTTATTACGTAAGACGTTAAACATAGGCTATTGTATTTGTAACTCGTATATTATGTTGGCTAAGGTTACGACCCATAATAAGTAACCGTCGTAATACATTCCCTACAGGAACAACATTTCACTTCACAGTTAACCTCACTTGCGAAAACCTAATCCTTAATTAATTATACGCAACATTTTCTACTATTAGCTTTACCTTTTATGTTTTATAGATCATAAAGTTTCTAATTAAACATACTTGCTAAATGTAGAAATAAACAACTTCTTTCATTGTAATATTCGAAGATATCCTTAAAAGGTCTATTGAATTGTTGTGCAAATAAATATACTTACACCTTATCTTATCCATTCACTGGACTAAAATAATAATTTCATAAGAAACCTTATATATTATAATTACTTTTGCATCATTTTAAAGGCCTTTCTTCAAACAGTGTTTATGCTATATTACAAAAAATATACGAAATGCTCTAAAACATATTTTTTTAAAGAAAATTTTTATATATTTTTTTTATCTTCGTCAGTTATAATAAAACGTTAGCTCTACCTATTATTAATAATTAACTATTTATACTAGTAATATACTAATTATTCTATAGCTACGTAAATTAGTTTAATTAGACTAAAATTAGTTATGAGTTTAGAACCAATATTCCATTACTTTCATGTTTTGCGTAACGCTTCCCAGAATTAAGTTCTATAATACTTTGGGGACGAAACAGATTCTGAATATATCTGATGCGGTTATTATTCAATCACTACTTAAATGATCATTTATTTACTCGTGAAAGTTGCCGTGAACTTTTAGTGACTTTGAAGTTATTACATTTACGTAGTTATTTTCTTTTTTATAGGATTACTATAAAGTAACGAAACCTACAAGTTGCTGATGGTAAGGTCCATGCTTGTCCGTAGAAAAAGTAGCTACCAACAGTAGAAAAACTTATAAATGCTTACATGAAACTCTGCGAATGGCTCCTAGTCTAAAAAAAATATATGTATAACAAGTGAGAAGCGTTACAGCTAAGTTGTGCATATATAATAGGCATAGTAAGACCTTAAGACACCTACTAGCTAAAAAATAAAGATGTGCTATTCCGCTTAGTGAGATGGCACCTTTACACAGTGAATATTGTCGTAGCGCTAAATGCCCTCAATATTAAGTGTTAACAGCGGGAACTAATGAACATTATCGTTAGCGATGCAGCAGCAAATTGCTTCCATACAGGTCAGGTTAATGAACTTGTTTCTGCAAGCTTGTTCTCTCATAAAGTGATAGCAGTTTCACACGGATATACTATTATTTTTATTGTTTGACTTTTTTTTATCTTAAATGGTCAGGTTCGGACAGTCTGTAATGATAGACATTTATTGAGTGAGATTTAACTCTGTGATAGTCTGAATACATTAAGTATAGTTGGGAGGCTGCCAATGCATGAGTGCGGGTTGTATTCCCCAGTTAGTAAACGTTATTTGGCATCAGATTGTGTTTGGCTGTTCTGTGCCAGATGCTCCCATTCAGAAGGCAATATGCATAAAAGAATAGTGGGGAACACAATGTTATTGTTCAGTATATTTACACGCTCAGTTATCACGAGGTTAGTCGCCTTGTTGTTTTCTGATTTTTATTTCCTTCTGTAGTACTTATATTTGCCATATTATTCGGTTGATTTACAGTTACTTACTATCTTTTCGCAAACTTTGTCAATAGGAGTAAATTACTAATTTAGGCAATAAACACGTTACCCGGAAACTAATAACAATGGATTTGTGATATTAATTGCCTAATACTAAAAATAAATTTCACAATAAAATATAAGTACTAATAATATTATGTATCGCAGCAATGACTGACGTATTGTATTTCCGCTCTCACTAAATCAACCTAAAGTTTAACATAACTCGCTTTGCGCTGGAAAATCAGTGACCGAAAAATATTGTTTAGCATATCTACTATAAATTAGTTAAACCTAAATCGACAGAAAACAAAGCTAGAAAATACAAATATTTAAATACCATTACTTATAAATAATTTAATGGCCACGATAAAGATAAGTAGGCACATTGAAAATGTCTGACATAATTAGTACGCCCGTCCACTTCATATTTTAGTTAATTATAATTAAAAGTAAAGGCAACGCTTGAAAACTTCTACATGAAAATAATAATTATATTTTTTCCATGTAAAAATAGTTTTACTTTGGTCGTATTTGTGACTGAAATACTGTACTATACTAATTATAATAATTAACTTTTAAACTTTTAAACGTTTACTGAACTAGTTAATCACAGCAGGCTTAATTGACGGTTTCCGTTGCGTTACGATAATTGCTTATATACCCTCCGGTAGATCTTGGCTTCGAACATAGCATGTACTATACTACTATATACGAATTAATAACCCGAATCTGTGTTTTACTAAATTTTAATATATTTATGTTTTATTACGTAAGCCTGTAAGACTTCTTCATGAGTAAACCTTACACTCCAAAGTCAATTCCTGCTACAAGCTACGGGCCTCATCAAATAAGGTAAAATACAAAAAAACAACTTGATATTATAATTATCTACTTTTAAAAAATAGCATTAATAAGTAAACTTTCGTGCAGTGAAGTATACGGCTACAGATATAACACACAGTGTTGATGAGCGCTACGTATTAATCCATCCAATCACTATATTTGCACAAATAACTCGTTGTGTGAACGCACACAACACATAATATTTTGTGCAAATATCCTTGATTGGACCTCGATTGCCATTGAATGGATGCTATGACGTCACTATTGCTAGACTTTTTCTATTCGTTACTATTTTTTAGATATGAGTAATCAAAAATTGAAAAATCTATTGACCTTTAATTACTATACGATTCACCTTTTGACAATACCACTCATATTTTTGCTGTAAAAGTATCGCGTGCTTTAATGATTTAACCCTAAACCATGTTTTTTTTAAGGTTTTGAATCAACGAACACTATGAATATATGCAAAACATCTAGCAAAACTACACTTCTCATCAAAAAAATCGAAACAGTGTGAAGTTTGTGTTTTGTAAGGATTATTTGAAAAATGTGTATATTTAGGAATATGTGTTATATATCATTTAATAGGGAATTTAATGAGGTTTTCAAATAATGATCTTAATGTTCTAAATTCAATTATTTTTCATAGATTTCGTATTTTGTTTAACAAGTAGTTTTTACCCTGTACGTAGTTTGACGGAAATTGATAAAATTACGCACGTAAATAAACAAAAAGCTAGAAAACGTTTATTTAATAACTCGGATACCATCCCTGCCCTATCATCACTGCTTCTGTACGGTTTTTCATCGATCGAATGAGAGTCGCGATCAAAAACAGTGGCGCTCTATTCCATTCCTCTTTGATTGCATTTTATAGCTGGCTAAGTGTTTTTGAGGCATGATCTTTTACACTAATTCGTTTTTTTTATTCATCCCATAGATGTTTAATCGGATTCATGTCCGGGCTTCTTGCTGGCCAAGCTACAATAGAGATATCGACTTCAGTAACATAATCTCTTACGACGCTCGCGGTCTTTGCCCTAGCATCCTCGTACATAAATGTCAAACCGGGGTCAAATAAATGTGTATATGCCATCAGAAGAGGTTCAAGATACTATTCGATGTACCTATGACTGTTAAGAAAGGGCACACGAGACCCAAACACAAAGACAAACTCTGTCTTGTCGTTGCCACTAATTTCTCCTCGAACAGTCCATGAACCGCCACCATGGATGGCCATTTCTTTTAATCCTGCATGGTGCAAAGCGTTCTCCATCACTTCTGTAGACCTTAGTCCTTCCATCGTTACCATACAATACAATTTTGCACTCATCAGAAAAGAGGAACTTGTTCCACTAGATGTATGACCAATTTAGGTAATTACGTGAAAAGTTAAGACGCGTTTTTCGATAGTCTGCAGTTAATTTCTCCCTATTTGCTGGCTTGTACGGTACTAGACCACGTTTCTTGAACCTTCTTTTAATTGTAGAGTCACCTACAGCCACCGTAGGTTCATCATGAAGCTGCTGCTGCGGTTGAAAGACATTAAGGCGTAGATTTGTAAGAAACTCGCTCACTGCCTACGTGGAACTTTATGTAAGCAAGGACACGCGAACAACTAACTTTACTTTAGGATTCCACTTGTTTCTAAACTATTTATACATTACAAATTAGAACAGAGGGACATTTTGAATACTAATTCACAAAAAATATCAATTTGTTTAAGACCTGATTCTATGGATACGTTATTGAAGAAGGAACATTTGTGACCATGATAGTATCTGGGACTTACAAACCCGGATCTAGATTTAATAAAACCCCTTAACAACGTTCGGTCACCTCCACTCTTAGCTATGTTCCCTCCTCTACATGTGTGAATTTAGTAAGATCCTAGTAAGTAAGGTTTTACTTTGAACACACACGCCAGTAGTAAACCCTTTTTGCTCTAATAAATGAAGAGCTTCTTGGTTCACGTATAAACCTCAGTGCTCTGTCGTATCCATAGTATATTTCTGTGGTCTTATTATAAGATTGACTTTGACTTCGTTTAGCGACCGACTCTAAAATCGTATTTCTTTCTAGCAGTCAGGTGTTGGTAAAGTTTGAAGAAATATAATTCGTTTAAATAATTTGGTCACGTTTGCAACTGCCGTGCATGAGGTCGCGTCTTTGAATAGTATTTTATTTTGTGCCCTTTAATACATAATACACTTCTCATCAAAAAAATCGAAACGGTGTGCAAGTTTGTGTTTTGTAAGGATTATCTGAAAAATGTGTATATTAAGGAATATGTGTTATATATCATTTAATAGGGAATTTAATGAGGTTTTCAAGTAATAATGTTAATGTTCTAAATTCAAATTAAATTTGTATTTTGTTTAACAAGTCGTATTTACCGTGTACGTAGTTTGACGGATATTGATAAGATTAGGCACGTAAATAAAAAAAAAGCTAGAAAACATAGACATAATGTAATATTTCAGTTTCTTAGCAATATTTGACATTATGTAAGTATGAGTGATGTATCAAACATGAAATACTGTATGTGAATGTCAGGATGTCAGATTAAATTTAGAAGATCAAGGACTAAAGCAAAATTGGTAACTTAGGGAAAGTCTCGCACAAGTCACAAGGGGGAACTCAAGTTAAAGTCCCGGGAGGAAGTCAAGCTATGCCGAGTTACACTGAGTTGAAAGTCGAAACACCAAACGAGTTTTTGTTTGGATTTATTCAATATATTTTATCACAACTCATGCTTTTTATCTGTCAGGTAGTTTTAGGGTTAAAACGTCGTTTGTCACATATTAGTAGATTTTTTTACTCAGCACTTACCTTGTGATTTGGACTCAACTTAGAAACAACCTCATGATTTTATCTTTAGTAATATTTTGTAACTAAAGGAGCTAACGAGCAAAGAACTACCTAGTGGTAAGTAAGTATACATACATAAACTCACGCCTCGTTCTGTCCGGGGTAGGCAGAGACGACAGAACGCCACTTGTCACGATCTTGGCAAACAGATTGGACCTTGCCTACATACATTATGCGAGTCATACATGCGCGTCGGTTACGAGTGCTCGTAAGTAAGTAAGTACAAATCGTCAGAATGGTGATAAGATGGTAAAAACCGTTGTCTACGAGTACTACCCTGCTTCAAATTGTTATGGATTTCATTTAGATAAGAGGTATCAGGTTTAACTACATGTTGTAAAAGACGTTTAGGGAATACGACATGTTAAATTAATTTACGCAAATGTTGGTATGTTGTTACAAAAAGTGTTCTTCCCACACAGTCGGTGGTACGGCGGCATGACAGTGACGACAATGAGTGATCGCTGAACGTTCGGCGATGGTAGAGCCGCCGCCGCGTGTGAGCGCACGTGATTGATCATGCCGCCTTACGTTTAGGACAAAAAAATTGGAGATGAAGTTAGTATAGGATAAAAATGAAAGACAAAAGAAAAGATATCTACCTATATAGAAAAGCATCTACCAGTCTAGGATGAATCTATTTTGTTTCTCAAGGTTTTTTTGGACTGTTTCTTTTAGTTATGATTTCATTTAAGCAGCTTTTAATAATGTAAAAATACTTATTATCTCGTTTATTATTTGGTTGATTTCGCTTCTGATAATCTCACAAATACAATTTTGGTTTAGAAGATAATAACTTACTTTTACCAAAGCGATTAACTTTTAAATGAAGGATATAAGTACTGTGAATATTAACAGAATAACAAACTTACATTAAGTATGCTGGTCATGTTATGTCGTATACTCGTATGTACATAACGTGTAAAAACAGAATATTATATTTAGATCACACACACCAATTTTACATGAAAAATAATGTTATAAATAATATATTCTATATGTGCCAAAATGTTCATTGGTAGCGAATTTGAGCCGCTTACGATAAGAAGCATGGCTCCCGTGGGTAATGCGGAATTCGCGACAAGTAGGTAGTACCGACCGTTAATATATAAGACACGCAACAGGCTCTGTTGTCACACGCACATATCACCGCAATACTAAGTAGATAATAAAACATCACTCACTTAATACGAGTATAGCTAGGAATAGTAAATATGTATCGTTAAAATGGAGTAAAAAAGACAAGTAATGTCTATACAAAAATCTTGAATGGCGTTATTTTTTTATAAATTACGAGTTAATTTAGCTTCAGTTTTCAATTTTTGTTTTATTAAGAAATGGCTAAGATTTAGACAATACATCATACTACAAGAAGTTAAAACTTTTTATTATAATGCAATATAATAATCATGTTTTGACTTTTTGGTCTGGTCACTTAATAATTGAGCATGATTTTTTTTACCGATGGATGAGGGAGGCGCAGGACCGCACAAGGTGGCAATATTTTTTGGAAGAGTCCTATCCGTCCGTCCAGGGATTGGGATCATAACGACTACAATACAAAACGATACAAACGATTAAGACGAGACGAATATTAAAAATCACAATAAAAATAATGCAGAACAAACAAGATTATGTTTATCTGAACATCGTTTCCGTAACTCGCACCGATTTCCTCGTATTTATGTAAATGTTCGCTAAATTATTAGAGCCACAATCATGTCAAAGACTCTTAATACTTACGATGGGAGAATATTGATACTACATACATATGCTAGTGTATGTATTCAGTCAGCATTTAATCCTTGCTTCACTTATATTTATGGTAAACGGCGAGATTTATCTGCTCGTTTATGTTTATATTCGTATGTTTTTGTAATAATTTGTTACTGTTACATATTTATTACAACAAATAAAAAAGTATATTTTATGAGTGTACGAATGTTTTAATTTATGTGTCTGTTTAGTATTATCATATCAGCCAATCAACATCCACTGGTAGACATGTGAATAATAGTCTGTTTAGTACGATGGACCTTTAATTGTTTCAGCAATTTGCACATTTGCAAAAAAACGAAAAGTCGTCTAGACTGTTAGTGTTATATTGTCATACTGTTGTCATTTGCATGAGATTGTAATCACTTTTTTTTATAATTATAAGCTACTTAAAGATTAGTCTGTTTTGTTATTTTAATTTTTAATGTCAATAAAAAAATTTTAATTAATATATTTTTTTTTAATTTTTACTGTTTTGTATGCCATGAATATATAACAACCTCATTAACTCATTTATGAACAAAGTAGTTGAAAAACAGTAAAACACTACTTTTAAAGGTACTAAAATTATAATGTTCCATTTAACCCCATATACCGTTTCAAACGTATAAACTATTTACTATGAGGTCAGTGGAACCTTATTTCCGGTCGTCGTATGTGTAGTTTTTATCGCAGAAACAGTACGACGTACAAGGGTATCCAGATTACAAACCTTTGCATGGTATGAATGAACACTTTGTACCTATATAATTACAATAGATAATTAAATAAGCACACACTAAACAGAAATAAAAAAAAATCGGGTTACAGGTCTGTAGTGGTTCACTGTACTGGCTTAACCCTACTTTAAGTAGGTTTGTTATTATCTATTATATTACTTTTATTACATGATAATTGTTGTTTGATAAAGTTCAAGGTATTTTAATGATAATGAATATACTTACATTAGAAATCTCAGTTCTGGAAAGATTAACTAATCCTCCTATAAAGGTTGAATGGTAGCTTAAAGTTTACCTGTAACAATCAAAATATGTTATTATAAAAATATATTATTTTATTTAAACAAAACTTTTATATCCGTTGCGAGGTAAAAAGGAAAGAGATGTAGTATTTCAATCATAGTCATTGTTAAATTATTAGCTTCATCTTGATCAAATGTGCTCTTTCATGCAAAATAAATGATTTCAAACTTTAATATTTATGAACCCGGCAATTCAAAAGTGCTCATAGTTAACATAATGATTTTTGCTATGTCAGGCACTTAGCACATAGGTTTTCATTCTTTTATCAATTCTGGATCCAAATGAAGCGCCCGCTAAGTCAATTAAGATGTCATAGTGGGGACCACAACTCTTTGTTAAGTACTAATAATATTAATTGCCCCATTATGATAATAATCGCTGCTACAATTATACGTTCTATGAAGAACAATACTGTATGAGAGTAATGTTCTCTTGTTCTCAACTTATGTCCTGTAAAGTATTTACAACATACACAACAGATATTTTCTGTTTATATAACGTAAACCGGTCCCGACGCGCGTGTACACTCACCACAAAATATTCTGACCGCACGCTCTTCTCATATTGTTATTCACAGCAACGATACTTGTTCTTATACTGTATGTAGGTACATGCGAGTAGAGCCGCGTGCATTTTTAATACATTACCGTACAAATTGTGTTATGTTAGTATTAACATAAGCTAATTTTTGGTAACGAATCGAGATCTAAAACAACAATTTTATAAAACTTTCACGGTGTCTTTTAAACGAGAGAATTTTTATTTGTTTCATTAAAAATCTGACTTAACTTAAGCCCGCTACGAGCGGCTACGATGCTTCGTAGCACTAAAGCTACGACTACAAAATTATACATTGTAGCAAACAAGTACTTAATGTTTTCATTCACTTTCTCATAGAAAGAAGAAAATACCTAATTTCATATTTACAATTTTAAAACCACAAAGCAATTACAAAGCAATTTTAAAATTAAAAAAAGTTTTAAGGCTCTAAGTATAGTCTGGCAGCCAGATTCTGTTAACAGCCTTAAGCACATTTAAGAGTTTGACAACATTTTGAGGGTTCTTCTTCACTTGCAACGAAGTTATGCTTAACATAAACAAATTATGAACGTCCAACTAAAGCTGATAAAACTTGTAACATGTAAAGTACCAAATTTGCATATAAGTAGACATTAAAATACAAAAGTTGTTCCATAGTCTGAAGCAGCGGCACACAAGAGGCGGATGCAGGAGATAACATAAACTAGTACCAACTGCACTACACGACACTAGAACACTACTTGTGTCTCTACATAGTATAATATAAGATCGTTGTCGCTGCCTGTACGTCCCTATACATACTTCAATCTTTGAAACTACGCAACGGATTTTTAAGTGGTTTCTTGTAATAGGTAGAGTATTTTAAAAGATTTTATATGCATAGGTATAACATATTATGTATAATATAGTATAGTATAAGCATGCACGCGCGCGAAGCCGGGGCGGGTTGCTAGTATAGTTGTATAAGTTTAAAACTATAATAGAGTCGGTTCACTTGTGAGTTCCACTGCGTTTTCACAGCAATTTGATGCAAATGTGAAAAACTTGCAGTTTGTGGACGAGGCTCTACTGCTAGATTTATGCTAATAAAGTACTTTAAAGTCTTACTCGAGTATACTCTATTGTTCTTCTTGATGAAGTATGTTTAAATTATTTAAACCAAATACCATTGTGTAACAGTAACTGTCAGACTAGTGGGATCTTAGAACTTATCTGTGTGAAAGAATCTATTTCTCTAATACAACGCCTTCTAAACTAAGCAGAACTGGTTTGATAACATATTCAATTATTGTAATTAATTTATATTAAATATAAGTTATGTCAATCATAATGTATTGTTACTACGTATTCTTTACGTAACATTACATTTTCTTTGTCCGGCGCTACATTACAAATATAATTAAGATACGAATAAGACATTAAAATAATATTATCTTCTAATTATTTCTAAGTCTTGTACAGTAACATTGTATACTAACATTATAATACCCGCCCGAGGGATTATATAGTTAAGTAAAATTCGTTGAATTCTAACTTAAAAACAAGGAAAACAACAGCTGAAAAACAAAAAGGTACGTGTTATTTAATTGTAATGTTTTTATTTCTGAGAACTAAGAAACAAGAGAAAATCTAAACAGACATTATACCTCTGAGAAAATAATACGATGTTATAATTTTCAAAATGAAAAACAAAATAAAAGTAGATCCTTGATACCTATTGTAATAACCACGCAATTTTGTTTACATAAATGATTCACAAAATTATATACAGGGTGTTTGGTACATCGTTTGCCAAATTGAAGTAGCTGATAGAAGAGGTCATTACCCGTCTTTCCTCACTCACCTAGCTGGTTTTAACCTCAACATATTTTAGATATCGATGTAAAGCTATTTTTAAAAGAAAAGCCCAATATTTACCATGAACACTTAAATTTTTAAAAAAATGTCTTCCGTGAGTCCTCATAATTATATTTTGTATTAAAGTTTAATACTAGGAGCATCAAATAAATTCATAATAGCTCACCAAAAACGTCAACTTTTTGTTTATTGACTTATTATAACTACAGAGACAGGTAAAATTTAAAAATATGATCAACTTCACAGTACAATAAAAAAATAAATAAAAGCGAGAAAGTTCTTCCATTTTCTGAAAAAATGCCTTACTTTATCTTCTTTCCATTGGTATACAACATGTTATAAAATAGTAAATAGTTTTTCTACAAAACATGTGTAATACATAATTCGAAGTAAAGAAAACACGTTTGATGAATAAGCAAAGGTAAATTTACTAGCTATAATTGCTATAATTGATTCATTCTAGCGTACTTACCTAGTTACTTTAGCTTTTTTTGACACTGCAGTGGGTCTACCTTATCACATTAAAGTTAATTTTAATATAATAAAAGAAAAAAAAATTTCATCATTTACTATAGCGTCAATAATTACGATTAATGCTATGCATCAAACGTGTTTTCTTTACTTCGAATTATGTATTACACATGTTTTGTAGAAAAATTATTTACTATTTTATAACATGTTGTATACCAATGGAAAGAGGATAAAGTAAGGCATTTTTTCAGAAAATGGAAGAACTTTCTCGCTTTTATTTATTTTTTTATTGTACTGTGAAGTTGATCATATCTTTAAATTTTACCTGTCTCTGTAGTTATAATAAGTCAATAAACAAAAAGTTGACGTTTTTGGTGAGCTATTATGAATTTATTTGATGCTCCTAGTATTAAACTTTAAAACAAAACATAATTATGAGGACTCACGGAAGAATTTTTTTTTAAAATTTAAGTGTTAATGGTAAATATTGGGTTTTTCTTTTAAAAATAGCTTTACATCGATATCTAAAATATGTTAAGGTTAAAACCGGCTAGGTGAGTGAGGAAAGACGGGTAATGACCTCTTCTATCAGCTATTTCAATTTGGCAAACGATGTACCAAACACCCTGTATTTTGTCCGTGTGGTGACGGAGTAAGAATACAATGTCACCACCCCATCTCATCCCATGGGTGTCGTAAAAACCTAAGACTAAGGGACTAACCGTAAATATTATCTTTACGAAATAAAAAGAAGGAAAACTTTAAGCCCTATACCAATCCGTCTGGCCAGCGTGGTATTAGTAGACCAAGTATCCTTCCCTCATGGGAGGCGGCCTGTCCCTGCAGTGGGACATTAATGGGCTGTTATGATATATTATTTGGATAAAAACCATGTCATTTAACAATTTTTTATTAAGTTTCTTACTTAGTAACTTGAAAGTATACTATTTTATTTGTATCTTATATTCTGTACAGTCAAACAAATTTAAAGGGACGCTGTATATTTTAATCTCTTCTGCTAAATGTTTTTTCCGATGTCACTTTATAATAAAACTACATTAATATAATTAAAACCACGGATTAACCTCATAAAGTAGTTTAGACCAGTAACCAACATTTTGGAATAAAAAGAATGATGGCCAGTTACAGGTTTAAAGTTTAAACGTAATAAATTACATTGTTCTGTGCCAGACGCGACGGGATTAGTGCTTAAATACGTAAATAATTTGTGTCGTAATCACGTGACCGATGTGTCAACCCTGCCTGAACTGTAGGCAGTCCAGATAATAGGCATTGACAATATTTGTCGCATCAGGACAGTAAAGCTTATCGACGTTCCCAAATGGTATTTGTTTGTTCATTTTTAAAAGCAGTGTTTTGTTGTGAATATTTTCGTTACAGTATTGTTATTTTTTTTTATTTTCAACGAGACATTTTAGAAACCATAAAAATAATAACAGTCCCTTGCCTTTATATACTGGAAATATGTAAATTTGTCCGAAAGCATCCACACTTTTATACCACCCGTGAGGAAATGCAGTCTACATATAGTTTAAGACACAAAGACAGATTAAACTTACCTACATCTAACCTATCTTTACATTCAAACAGTCCAATAATAACATCCATAAAAATATATAATAAATTAAATAAAAAAATAAGAGAAGAGCAGAATATAAATAAGTTTATTAGTCAGCAGAAACAATTCTTAATTAACAAATGCTATTATACACTACAAGAATTCCTAGAGGACAAAGTAGAGTAGACAAAAATTATGTAACTGTAAAGGTACTGTTCTTTATATACTGTTTTATACTGTACTGTTTTATAATAAAAATGTAAGTAATATAATATATGTTAATATGTGGTTTAGTACTCCACCATAATTAGTATTAAGGGGAAACAATTCAATCGCAATTCCATACAAACAAAGAAAGTTAATTCCTCCTTCATTAGATAATAAATACTCAAAACTATAGATGATATCGTTTTGTCTCGTTATTATCTAGTCTTATTGATTAATAAAACAGTAAAAAAAATATTCATTTACAAGTTATGAGGCTTCAAAGTTCATAATTCTATGCACATTTTATGACAACTTTTAGCGTAATAAAATAGGATTAAACGTTTGTAAAGGTAAATATATTTTTGGAATAGGAATAGATTATTTATTCGAAAATTCAAATAATTTTATATTGACTAGATACATTCTAAAGTTTGTACGCAATTACCTTTTTCCCAAAACCATTTAAGGAAATTTTACCGTGCTAGTTTCCGCCATCGACATCTTGCATCTCGCCTCCACTTTCTGCACCCCTCGGGTCGGCGGAGGGGAGGTACGACAGCGAGCCGACCGTCGTCGAATGTTACCGAATATTTTTTTTTAAACTTCAATAAACTTTAATTTATGTCATTTATGACAATTACGCATCGCTTGCCAGTAAGAAGTTTCGTAATTTCTTTAAAGATAAAGATAAAGATCATTTTATTCACAAGAAATGCGGTACATAGAGCTGGTGAAGTAATAAAGTCCAACACATTCTACCATAACAATGGTGCGTGAACATAGTAAATAAACTTAAAAAAATTAAAAACATAGTACAATATTTATACTTATTCTAGATGTTATTTAACAAATTATATCATTTAATTATTTTATTGAAATTAATAACAACATGTACTTATTATATTATATTTGTTAATGTATGTATAAAATGTTAAAATGTCAATATGTTAAAGTCAAAATGGTAAAGTGTCAGATTGTAAAATGTTAATACGTAAAGTGCCATTATTGTATATATTATTATAACTTAAATAATTACATTGTTATTCTTACATGTCATAATTTCTAAAAAAATATCTTACATTAATTAATTACATTGTTTTCCTTGAATGTCATAAATTCATATAAGGAATAAAAACATTTGTCAGTCAACCACAGTGTTACTTTACTTTTAAATAAATTAATTGGCAATTCCTTAAAAACATTTGGTAATTTATTATAAACATCTATTGCCCTCACATAAGCATTCTTTTCATATATGTCTAAACGACACCTAGGACGATCGAGTTTATATTTATGTCTAGTATTTCTAGATATTACGTCTGAATGCAATGGAAAATATTGTGGATGACACCTGACAAAAACACAGAGCTCCCTTATGTACATGCAAGCCAGTGGCAGGATACGCAACTTTTTGAATATTGGTTTACAGCTGTCCATAAACCAAGCACCAGTAATTGCTCTCAGACATTTCTTTTGAACGAGAAATGCTTTCTCTACTTCAACAGATCCTCCCCATACAATGAGACCATATGAGAGAACCGAACTTACATAGCCGTGATATGCGCTCAGAGCAGCTTCTGTCGATACGGTTTGTCGTAGCCGTTTAATAGCAAATACGAAACGTTCTAATCTACTGCAGACGGATTCTATATGCGCCTTCCAGTTGCAATGTTTATCAAATAATACTCCCAGAAATTTTGTCGTATCTACTTGTTCTATTTTATCTGCTTTAATGTTTATGTCTAATGTAATGTTTTGTCTTCTGTAATTTTGAAACTGAATTATTTGCGTTTTAGTAACATTAATTTTTAAGTTGTTATCGTTTAACCAGTTGATTGTTTTATCAAGTGTTATATTTATGTCTCTTTCGTATGTGTCTTTGCCTTCACATTTGATAATTAGGGTTGTGTCATCGGCAAATAGGATAGTTTTATGATGCGTGATGTTTGGAAGGTCATTGATATACATAAGGAAGAGAAATGGCCCCAAAACACTTCCCTGTGGTACCCCAAATTTGTTTAATTGAAAGTCAGATCTACATGTCAATTTAGTATTATTTTCTATTTTAGTTACTTCAACGCATTGAAATCGGTTTTTTAGATAACTGCTGATCCATTTATTGGCTATACCTCTTATGCCATATTTTTCTAATTTATAAAGTAGTAAATTATGATCAACATAATCAAACGCTTTGCTCATATCCAGAAATATAGCCGTAATAGGTACCCCCTTATTGACAGTTTCTGTAATATTTTTAACTAATTCAAAGCAAGCCAATGAAGTAGAACTGTCTTTACGAAAACCGAATTGTTCCTGTTTTAATATTTTTTGACTGCTAACGAAATCATTCAGTCTACTTAGCATAACTTTTTCAAAAATCTTTGAAAATACTGGTATGAGTGTAATTGGTCGGTAGTTGTTCATGTCTCCCTCTTCTCCTTTTTTATGTAAAGGTTTAACAATGGATTGTTTAAGATCATTAGGAAAATTACCTTCTTGGAGAGACATATTTACTATGAAACTCAACGGCTCACAAATGTATTTGGCGCTTAGTTTAATTATTTTTGTGTTAATATCATCAATTCCTACAGAATTAGTATTATTGAGATTATTAATAATTTTATATATTTCCATTGGGTATGTCGGGCTTATAAATATTGTGTTAGAATTACTTATGTCCATAGTTTTATTTATATTGTCATGTTTATATTTAAAGTCGTTTGCATTAGTCAAATTAATAAAAAAAGTATTAAATAAATTGCTAATTTCATCTGTACTTGTGTATTCCTGATTATTATATAATATTTTCTGTATATATGTCTTGCTATTCTCATTTCCAGTATTTTGATTTATTATTTCCCAAACTGCTTTGCATTTGTTTTTCTGTGTATGTATGTATTTATGATTTTCTAACTGTCTCGACTTGTATATGCATTTCTTGAGCATTTTTGAGTAGCGTTGGTAGTGTTTAACATTTTGCTTTTTACCGTTGTTTAACTGTTTACCTTTTAAGTAAAGAATACGTTTGCGTATGCTACTCTTTCTAATACCTTTAGTCAACCATGTACTTTTATTTTTTTTCAATGATTTTTTAATAATATATGTTGGGAAACACAATGAAAAAAACAGTGAAAACAGACCGTGGAATTCTTGGAAAGCTTCCTGTAAGTTAGGTTTTTCATACACTTCTGAGAAAGATAAAGCAGTTATACATTTATTAAATTTGTCAATATTACTACTACTAAAGTCCCTAACCTTCTCATACCAAAATTGTATGGGTTGTTTAGTATTGGTCTCTATTGTCAGGGTTTGTCCCGTTTCATGGTCTGATAATCCTAAGTGATGAACTTCTGCTTGAATTTGTTTTAAGTTACTAGCAAACTGATCAAGACAAGTGTGTTGTCTAGTAGGTGTTTTAATGTGCATTTCAATATTAAAATTTTGTAATATGTTTATAAGATCTGAGCAACTTTTATTAGGTTTAAGCGTGTCAAAGTTCCAGTCACCACATAAAATAATTTTTTTTGATCTATATGCAATTTTCAAGAGTACATCTTCTAATTTTTCCACAAATACATAAGGATTACTGGTAGGAGTCCTTTTATCAAAGAGATCCAATTATTATCAGATGCATAACCAGTTAGATAAAATACCTACATCAGTGACATTCTTGACTAAAATCAACTGTCAAAATTCACCTATTATTACAATAGTCAATAGAGCATAGCTAAGGCTGTCACATTGCACAAATTGTATTTTTTTTTGTAATTCATTTTGTATTTTTTTTTTTAATATTTACGTGACTCACCCCCGCCCCGGTATCTAAATGACCGATCAAGTATCATTTCTTGTCAACTATCATTTCCAGATTTTATGATTATTATTTATTTTATGATTTTTCTTCCTTTTTTTAAATCCAGCTAAAATTAACTTCATGTACTGTATGTGAAGTAAGATATTATTGTGTACTGTATGGAACCCCTATTAACTATGCACGGTCTAAAAAACTGCCTCAAGAATAAACAGCTTAACTTAAAAAAAAAAAACAAATTATAATGTTTTACGGTGTCATACCTACACCACTTACAAGATAAATTGATGTCTCGCTTGGTGTGTCTTCCGCAACAAAACTTACATTAAAATATTTTTTAAAAACCCATTTTAGTTATCTTTAATTACTCCTGATTTATTACTTTTTAGGCAACTACCTACAGCTAGTATTAGTGTCAACCCTAACAATCAAGAAGAACAATATTTATATTTTGAACGACATTTTGATTTGTAATAAATACAATCGAGCGCGTGTGCGTGTGCATGTTTCTGACTGCTTTTCTATGAGTTTTTCTCTTTCTCACGCAACGTTTGGTGAAACAACAATCTTTTAGGCTCCGGTGACAGATGAGTTGGTCTTGACGTCTTGAGTCCTCTTAAGTTTTAAAATGTCAACTTTTTAAATAATGTAGTGCCCGACAGGGTATAAAATGTCGCCTTACTATGCGTTTCAAATAAGAATAGGATCGCACTCGCTGCCAACTTCATGTGGCAACTGTCATTTTAGTACGACCAACAAAAAAATTCGTAAAATAATTTAAATAAAAATATTTAGCGTTGAAAATTCCGATAGAAACAGATTGTTTTATTCAACGAAAAAAATGTTTTTTCGTATTTTACCGTTATATTTGTTTGTTACATTGAAACAATAACATGAAAAACATTACGAAAAAATCGGTTAAATTGAAAATTTTGCAGTTTGTTTCACATAGAATCTGATTCGGATGAAGAACGTAGCTATGATGCCATAAGTGGTGTGGAAGAATTGAATTCCAATTAAAATTTAATTTATTAAAAACATTATATACAGGGTTACAGGAAAAGTCGTGCTAGATCCGTTAAGGGCGTGGAGAACCCATCATTTCTGACTTATTTTACTATGAAACACCTTACCCTAAACTTAACCCTTTTCGAGATATTCGACTTTTAATTTTTTTATGAAAAATTGCCGATTCTTAGGCTACTAAATTAATTTTTTATGTTTTTGTGTATCTTAATATTATTATTATTGCATTTTTACATGGGTAATAAGATGCTTTAGGACGTCAATAATTAAAATAGTGCATAAGTTAATTGAATGGACCGTAGTAGACAAGTAAAGGTTAAGAAAAACAAGAAAATATTGGAAAGTTTATTTTTCTCTAAGCCATAACTAAAAAAAACATTATGGGAATTGTTCGGCAGATGTTTTTCTAAATATCTACGTTTCATCAGCTATCTAACGAGGTATAACAGTCTAAGGTTTTATTCAATTCCATTGAAAAAAAGTTAGTTTTATAGGCGACAGAGAAGAAGAAAGAAAATTATTACTTAGCCCTAAATAGTAAAATAAAACAATACGTGAGCATGAAATGTTATTTATTGAGGTTTTCTCATAAGTTTTTATTGTTTACAGGTCATGTTCAACATGGCCGCCTCTATTTCTGACACATTGTCGCATCCTTCTACGGAGACCAGTCTTCACTACTCTAGTGGTCAACGTGATCCTTATTTTGTTTGCTGCATCCACAATCCTTTCTCTTAAGTCTTCTACAGACGAAACTGGATTCGGCTCGATAAACTCTGTCAAAAACGGCCACATCCGGTACTCGACGACCAGGGTAGCGAGTTATGTATTCATTGCGAGCTTGCGCAGACACACAACGGCAGTATCCGTAACAAATAAGCATATCAGCATATTCCTCAGGTGTGTAGGACGTCATCTTCAACACTTCCGTATCACAGGTACAAATCAGAGTCCGGTTAACAAGCACAGTAGTCACAAATCAGAAGAAATAGTCCAGAATCACAGCCAAGTCGAGAAAAAGAGCATAACGATATCACATCTACTACGTACGAAACACAAAAGCAGACTGACAACCAAAACAATACCCCCTGTTGTATTCCCATATTTTTTCTTTCATGCGCACCTACATAAATCTTTACTTTGTCTGGTTTTAACTTGAAGGACAATAAACGCGGGATCGTTAGACCTGCTTCCTGGAGCGTCTAAACAACTTTTTCTCCACGAAATGTTATACAAACCCTAGATTGTTATACCTCGTTAGATAGCTGATGAAACGTAGATATTTAGAAAAACATCTGCCGAACAATTCCCATAATGTTTTTTTTAGTTATGGCTTAGAGAAAAATAAACTTTCCAATATTTTCTTGTTTTTCTTAACCTTTACTTGTCTACTACGGTCCATTCAATTAACTTATGCACTATTTTAATTATTGACGTCCTAAAACATCTTATTACCCATGTAAAAATGCAATAATAATAATATTAAGATACACAAAAAAAGAAAAAATTAATTTAGTAGCCTAAGAATCGGCAATTTTTCATAAAAAAATTAAAAGTCGAATATCTCGAAAAGGGTTAAGTTTAGGGTAAGGTGTTTCATAGTAAAATAAGTCAGAAATGATGGGTTCTCCACGCCCTTAACGGATCTAGCACGACTTTTCCTGTAACCCTGTATAACATATTGAAGTAAAAATTAATAAAATTTTGTATTTATTTTTTTCCTACCGTACATGACATTCATGAAGTTCGTTAGAAATGCGAAACAAGATGGCGCTCTGACAGTCCTATTCTTATTTGAAACGCATAGTACAATATTGTTGTACCCGACAGGGTCCATACGGAACTTAATGTACTCTGTACCTATATTTAACACATGTACCTACCTATGGAATGCAATAAACAATTTGAGTTTGAGTTTGAGTTTTAAAAGAAATTTACGTAAAAGCCCTGTCAAAAATTTCGATCGTGTTTCATTCAATTTAGTATTTTTAGCAAATACTATACGCTGGTATTCGTATATAATATGATGCCTTCTCGGTAATAGTTTGAATCGTATTTTAATGTTATATTCAAATTAGTTTACTGCACACAAAGGTGTGATGCTTATCTTTTAGTAGAACCTGTACTTATTTTAGGACATAGGACCTATTTTAATAATTCAATTAGTCTTTCAAGTAAATGTCTTTAAAGTAAACCTTTTAAGAAATAAGAATAGGCTTTTTTCATTCAAGATAATTGTTTTTAATATTTCTTATATTTCATGTTTTAGAAGCACTTTGTTTAAAATCCTGTCCCGTAGAACGGAAATTTAATTCTGTCAGACTTAACACAGGTTTTATGAATCTCATTTCAACAGGCCAAGATATTTATGTCTCGCAGATAAGTCTTTGCTTAAATGCCACCAGTTCCGACGTGTTTAACGATGTCTTAGGTTTGAGTGTCAATACGTCATGTTTAAAGCACTTCTTCTTCTTTCGAGTAGTAAAAGCTATTAGAGGTGAAAGAAAGAAAGAAAGAAGAAAGAAAGAAAAGTTATTTAGGTGTGCATTGTTGCATTTTGTATACCTGACGTGGTGAAAGGATTAGTCTCCTAGACTCTACGTTACCGACTGTTAGGTGTCCAGGGTGCGCCGCGCCGGCCGTTAATAAAAGAGGCTTCACTTTGACAACGTCATTCGGGGAGGCTCCTTTCATGCACCCCCCACAAACAAAGGATAAAATGCCATAAAACCGCAACATTGGTACGGAACTCTAACTAATCTAACTCCATAAAAGCCTTTAAATATTTGGCTAGCGACCAAAATACTTTATAACAAATTCTATAAGTTCCACTCAAAGTAACTCATTATTGCTGAAGGGGTAGGTAGGTATTATAAAACTAATAATAAAAATTCAGAATCTGATTTCGAGAGCCCCATTTAGTGGTACTTTAATACGAAATGACAAAATCTGAAGGAGACGAGCAAGCGCGCCACTTATTAAATTACCTACAATTTAGTCGCTCCCACTTCTACAACCAATGTCGTGGGAACCTAACACGTAGGGGTGTCTATCCGAGATTATATCTTAATCAGCAAATTGTTTTTCTTCTGTTTGTTTTAATGTACCAAGACAATTTTCCTGAGTCACGTATGACGTAAAAAAATAGAAATTTTGCTGCTGGAAGGAAATCGATTACAAAAAGATTACCTACAAAATAAAAATAAAAATTAATTGAACATTGTAAAATTTATTGAACTTAATAACTCTATGTAGATTAGTACCAGAACTCAATATTTTATGTAAACAACTATAAGTTTTAGAATTAACTGAATTACTTATATACCTATTTTACAATGTACAATTCGTATTTGGAATAGTTTGTCTCTTCCATTCGTATTATTTTATAGTGTCGCCACCCGAATTTGCTTACAATATAGTTTACTAAACTCATGAAATATTCTGATAAAGAACGAGTCAACCCTAACGTAAGCCGCTCATCCGTCCTAACTCCGAAGGAACCGATAGAATAATTAAGTACAACAAGGACTTATTCGGCGCGGCTCTTACTGCCGAACGTCGTCAAATCACCTGCGGGCAAAACAGATCAACGTCTCCGCCACTGCATAATAAATAAGTTGAAAGTTAATCGTGTTGTCAATAATACGTACTTTGGATATTGTCTTTTATTTTTCGGCATAGAACTACAACGACATTATATTAATGCTCAGCTCTGTAAGTCTTATCTATAATTGAAAAAAATAATTACATGTAAGTACAATCAGCTGTGTCTCTAAAACCGAGAGAGTAAATAGTTTAACTGGGGAACTAAGTTATACTTATGGGCCTTGATAGCGTGACTTATGTGCACACAAATTATAATTTCCATAACATCTACTACATCTAAAATACATTTTAGAATGAAGAGTCAAAGTGAAATCAATCAATCGGATTCGACCACTTGTGACAAACTCAGTTTGTTAACTCAGTTCTAAAACAAATACAACAAAACATTAATACTTTCTGTAATTATGGTAAAGTATGGCGTTACTGCTTTTACGGCTTATATTAAAATAATATCACTTTTTATTTTAATTCTGTGAAGGAATTAAAAGTTTTAGTAGTTTGTGACCTTTTACAAAATATGGTACGACATGACAATATCGTACAGTTATCGAGGTTGTATGACCGACTTGCTCGGGGGATGTCTAATCAGATTCTAGAAATGTGTACCTAGTTAAAATTAAGGATTATTTTTTACTTTTTAGTTCTTTTTTTTCGTTGGTTATATTTTTGTTAAAATATTTTTTTTACAATTTTAGTGAAAGCATAATTATTTATTATTTGTAAAGCATTACGTTTTTAAATAATGTTTCGTGACAAACGAAGGTAAAAGATTCAGCAAAAACCAATTTCATGTAAAAATGGAGTTCAACCTAAAATTAGAGTAACAAGTGCTGAGGCAGGAGGTTCGTGTATTAAGGGATTACCTGTTCATTACGCTCGCCGTAAAAAGTTATTAAATATGGATAGGACAAAATGTACTTATACTTATATTGAAGAAGAACTCGAAACAGAATTAAAATTTACATTAAAACGTTATTTTATAAAATTACAATTTCTTTTCCGCAAATAAACATCTGCCTGTGTTGGACCTATTTTCAATCAAAACTTTCTTTTGCAAATATATTAACTCGTTAGTACAACAAAATTGGCCACCTTCCAACCCTTCAATCCCTTTTATTATTTTGTATAGTAAACAATTAAGCGTCTATGACATGTGACGTGAGCGCAAGTCAATGGTTCGTGGTAAGGTCGCAGGGTCAGTGACCTTGGGTGACATAGATCATGTCGGGCTGCACGATATGCCGTGTCTCGTGTACTTGTATTAACCTCAAGGAAAAGACAAATTGATGTAGTCGTAAACAGGTAAATGCACTTAGACAAAGACGAATAATAACTCACCCAAGTTACAGTATTAATATTTTGCTGTAATAAAATATAGTTTTATTTTTTATTTTATTTATTTAGCACACCAACAGCATAATTGTCAAGAAATATAACATAAAATTACACAACAATCATACAGATTATATACAGGTATGCATGGCTTTTACAGATAAAGATTATGCATAGATATAACTATGTTTGCTATCGAAGAAAGGCAACAGGAAAAATTCAGTTTGTCATTTTTGTTAACTTAGGTATCTATGTGTTTATTTATTGTGTTTACACAGAGAAAGTTGTAACGAGAAGTTTTAACAGTGATTTTTACTAGCCTCTCGCGTGTTAGTATGATTTGTCTACTAGCTATCACTCCCAAAATCTATACCAGAAAAAGTATTTTAAAAACTTTTTTCCACCAAATAGAACGTTAAATACTAAGTTTTATATCAATCAGCTTTTCTATTGGCATACAGGTCTAGATCTATGAGTAAATGTGAGTAAAAAAAGAAATTATGTATTACAAAAGAGTAGGAAGCCAATTGTAAATCTAAATGCCTTTTATCTCCTAAACGTTGATCCTAATTGTTTTCATTACATTATAAAGGTAAGTAGATACTAAATTGCATTAGCTTTGCTATTAAAACCATAATTGTTCTCAAGCTGAAAATTTATCTGAGCTATTAAGTAAGTGTCGTATTCCCGTTTCATTACAATATAAATCTCTCTCGCTTATTATAGTGAAGTGACCTATTTAAAACAAACACAATTGTACAATTTGGTGAACAAATTAGCTGTTGTCGGGGCTATTTGGCTTGTTCCCTGGCATTACACTCTACTTATCTGCGCCTTAATGTGCCATTTCACTGCAGTTATGTTTATTGGATGTCGTGACCTACTATATTGTTCAATTTGTGTAACCTTTAACTTAAATATTTTTTTATTTATAACTTCATGCATAAACGTAGTATGATTTTGATAGCATAATAATAAAAAGACGTCGATATAAGTAAGAGATTGGTACTTACGATTCACTCGTGTATAAACCAGCAAAACTTTTACATGTACTTATTATAAAAATATATGTTGTGTATTTGAAAAGCAAACTCAGTTTCCTAAATAAAAATGTAGCCGTTTAGATTATAGAATAACACTAGTATGCAACAAAAACTACATAATTATATTCTGTTAACATATTGTAATTCATTGCTGCTAATGAGACAAGAATGATATAGAAAATGGTAGCGTAATGCAAATTCATTAGCCAAATGCATTGAAAAGAAATTCCGGTTTGTTTAGCATTTAATTTCCTAATAGCAACCCAAACAAAATGACGGGTCTCTTTCGGGTTTCTATAGCCAGTAATACCTACGATATAATCCTTAAATTCCAGAAGATTCAACATCTCAAACATTAATCCCAAACTGATTCTTTCCATGCTCAATAAGGGATGCTATTAGTAACCACAAGACTTAAAGCTGTTTACGGAAGGTCCTGCTGACCCTGTATCCTGCGAGGCTCTAGTTTAACTAAATTAAAACAGAGCAGCTTAGCATTCATTAACGGAGCTAACAGGCAAGTTATTGAGGTCACTCGCCTTTTAAATGAACTGAAATTTCACCAGAATACGTTTTATAAAACAATTCTAAACAAAGTTTTTCTCAAAGATTATCTTATTATTATTGTGGCTGACTTTTGATTTTCAGAATCTGCTATCATCTAAAGATTATTTTGCGCAACAAAGTTAATTATTATTCGTACAAACCGACCAGAATATAATATAAAACAAAACAAACAATAATAAAGTGATAGCTTATTTTGTAGAAACTTTAATTGGATATTGTATTGTTATTAGAGAGTGAGTAACAAAGAATGAACAAGCACCAGTAGGTGGGTATTGTTAAAGTTTTAACATTGTTATAACGAGTCCGTAGTTAAGGTAGCAAGCCTCTTTGTTATTATCGTTCAACTTACTTTACTGCAAATATTTATTATATTGAAGTCGGTTAAGAATAAAGACTTTAAATGCATAATAGATTTCTGAGAAAACACCGTTCCTTCTCTTATGTATTTAATTTGCTTTTATTATGTTACCCAACTTAACACAAAGACGAGGTTCGCAATTTTTCTGAATCCTTTACATACAAGGCAGACATAAACATGTACTCTACCCGTGCACGTGTGGACCGATACAGTAAATTCAAAGAGCACGCGGCTGTAGCGCGATACTGTCTACTTGCCGAGCACGAACATTTTTAAGAAACATTTAACTATATATCTAGGTCTACCGCGCTATATAATCGTGCGAATATTCGTTTGCTTTATCCTGACTAGAGTGCAGCAAAAATGTATCAAACTTGACAAAACAACGCAGACAATAATCTAGCAAAAGTAAGAGACGTTAGTAAAATGTATAGAATTAGTTCCTAAGCTTAAAGTAAGAACTTTAAAACTATTTATCTAAATGTGAAAAAAATCTCAACAAACACTTTTCTATATTTAAACATTATTTATGACGAACGCTACTGATAAATTATTTTTCTCACAATAATATTTATTAAACGCAGAGGTGATCAATATCTTTGGTTTTGTTTCCATCGCTTTGAACGTAGCACGCAAATAATATATCGTTGTGTAAAAATACATCGGAGCGGACGTTTGTAAACTAATAATATGTAACTGCCAGATTGTTGTCGGTACTAAACCTAACATAATACTTATTGGTAATTTGATAAGCTATGGCGGAATAATAATGTTATTGCACACCATAATAAATTAATAATGGCATTATACTCAAGTTGAAACAAGTTGACAAAAAATTGGAGTGTCTTAGAGTGAAATATTATTTGATCCATATAACAAATAGAATTAATGCAATTCAACATTCAGTAGGAGCACACAAAATATTGTTTATTTGATATCCATTGAACTCATCGTACATATACATAGGTACGCTAGGTACTCGTTAACTTTGAACAATATTAAAATGAACGTTGATAACACTGTATGTGGGCTACCTTTGCCATGTGAGAACATTGATTCTCCCAATTTACTAACTGCCCAATACTCTTGTAACTCAAAAGCAGTGGAATTCCTTTGTTACATACATAGGATGTTTTATATACTTTGTTTAACATACATACAAAAATAAAATAAGCAAAATTAAAACAAATGTAATCCAACAAACGGATAATTAAACAGTAAGTGAGAATCAGAACTTTGAAACGTTTCCAATTATTCCATGTTGGTCTTTCGTCCACCGGTCTGCTGGATAGAACCTCTACGGTAATCATATAGAGGCTTATGAGAATCCTCGCTAATTGAATAACAACGCTCCAGTGACCCCAGGCTTGTCTTGCTTTCGCAAATAAGAAAGGCATTCGTGTAAAGATAAAAATAATTTTCCAGCCCATCTTATAAAATCAGCAAAAAGTAGTTGAAATTATTTAATTGTAAATATCTCTTAGAAATTATTGCTTATTCGTTTAGTATTTTAAGTGACATTGAAGTTGATTTCATTAAATTATAAAGAGATGACAGTAACTGAGATTCATTACTTTCGTTTAAAAAAGAAAGTTGGCAGTTTAAAAGCCGTTGATAATAACATTTTACCATGTTGTCGACTCTACAAAAATTACCCAATACTCAAACTAAATATATAAAAACTTACACAAAATTCTACGTAAGTAAAAACATTTGTAAGTACTACTGAAACTGCGCTAATGCTAAACGATATGATATTTTACGTAGAATTTTCCACGTGTTTGTTAGCAATAATGTTTGGCTACATTTTTTATAAAAAAAGAGCATACACTCGCACCTGTCGGAAACAGAAAAAAACACGATCTAAAAAGTAAAATTAGACCAGATATTCGAGAGAAGGTGTAACGAACATTTTATTTCGTTATTGTACCTTGTACCAAGCCCGGGCACTGTATGAAAAGGAAGGGTTAAATACTATGAATAGGATCCGTAACGAAGTATACAATAATTGAATAAGTGGGACAAAGACAAACTATAACAGGCTGTCATTGATCGCATTTCACGTCCGACGTAAACTAAGTTTATATACCTACCTACTACTTGTACACATATAATATTACACAGGTGAGTTTTTAATTTATTGTTGTAATGGAAGAAACAATATAATAATATGTGTGTTCTTGTAATAAGTATTACTCTATACCAATGCAAGTTCCTAATGATCACAACATACGTTTATTCACCTTCAAGCAGTAGTGTACGAAGGCATAAAATTATGTAGAAGTTCATTCTCTCAAAATTTTTAGCAGTTATTATAAAAATACCTCATTTCCTATATGCTAGTAATATCCAGTACCTATAGGTTCGCGTATATTATATCTACTTGAATAACAATAAGCATAACTCTACGTCCGCGCGGCTAATGAACTGGTGAGACAATCCGCTGCGTCAACGTGTCCGTGGATGGAGAGACGCCCATTCTTACATTGTTACCTAGCTTATATTGACTTTGTCACTTGTTCACTTACTTAACCATAACGTAGGACAACTGTATCATACGATACATGTAGGTCAGGTTGTCTTAAGAAAAACATAAGTAAGAAAGTAATTCATTTATCTAAGTAGCTTCAATTACATAAGTATTCTATACCAAAAATCTGTTCGAATAAGTCGTATTTTTTTGTATGATATTTCTTGGTCAATTGTTTAAAATATAAAAGTTGGTACACAAGGTTAATTCTGCTAAAGAACTGTTCCGTACTTTGGTATGTAATTAAGTTGATAGATATACTACAGAGTTATGTAAATTAATTAAGATAAGAGTGACAAAATCATAACGTAAACGGGAGCTGGTACCAAGATTCAATAGGCTGCGGATTCAAATTCTTATTTTGTAGAATAAAATTTAAACTTTTCCAAATATTTCATCTCTTTTTCTTCTACTGAAAAAGGACTGGGTAATAATATTTAAAACTTAACTATTTAACAAAGGTTGCTAGTTGCTAAATATAATAATCATACGAGTTAAAAACTGTTAAATAACGAAAACCATATAATGAACACAGGGACAAATATGTCACAATTATTATATAGCGCATTATGTTCATAAATAACCTAAATCGAAGATCAAAGATGTGTTACATCTGCTCTCTCTCATTTATAAATAATACAAAACATTTACTTACATAAAATGAACGTTTGTTATACAAATGGTTATTTCTTGTTCTGCTTCGGGATAATATCTGGAACAATGAAACATTCTGATAATAATAATGAATATGTTTGTGATTAATGTTCGCTCAGAGTCGAAATGTTACCTTTATCTCTGATAATGACCCTAATGTTGGATTAAGAACGTTAATATTGGATTTGAATTATGATGTACATGTTATAATTCCTCATTAAAATACAAATAGAATAAGTTTTAATATAAATTGTTAATAAAATTAAAATATTATAATATAGCATGAATAAAATAAGGTTGGAAGAGTAATTGCTACGTTTATAAAACGTAAAACGCCTCATTAAAGCTGATTTCCCAGACCAGAGCCTCGTTTCGGCCGTCTGGTTGAAAATCATCCTAATTGTAGAAGTAGGTAGTTAACGAACTATTTAATGTTAACAACCAACTACATTATAGTATATTTTATGATAAACTATTAAAGTCATACATGTTTGTGTTCATTTTCTGTTTACCAATATTACATCATGAAGAATTTTTTATCCCAAAATCGGCTTATACCGGCTAAGTGACAGGTCACGCGGTCGACTTAGCTGACCCATCTTGCTTGCTCTCCGAACTTTACTCACAATCTCGACGGATAAGCATCTTAGCAAAGTTCAATCGTATCAAACAAATGCTTCATAGGAAGGAAAGTTATTTTTACCTTGAGGAATTTGACAGATTAAAATGGCATCTTAAACATAACAATCGTTATATTAATTGAAAAATAATGAGATTGAAAAATTGGCTGACAAAAGCCATGTATCGATCAAGATCTCTGAAGAGGAGGTCTATGCTCTGCAGTGGGACTATACAGGCTTTAAAAATAAAGATTAAGAAAATAAAGAAGACTGATTAAATTAACAAATACTTAATACTTAAGTACTATCTATTTATGTCGAAGTCACCGTTGTCGTTTTATTAGATGACAAGCAATAATCACTTTAATTGAATAATCTGAATTGCTCGTTTGATGCCAAATTATATTAAAGTTCCCTCGTACGTAATGGAAACACGTAACAAACCAAATTGTCTATGATCAGAGAAGGACGTAACAAGTTAACTACCCCTCGGTGCTTACTGCAAATAAAATAATAACGACCGCCGAACTAAAAGAGAAAACTACGACTACGGTACCATCTGGTTTTTAATCATTGATTGTTCCAGAAATGGTATGGATTTTAACACATCATAATTTTTGATTTGATTTTATGACCTTCTTCGAATTTAAGTGCAATTCGACGACAAAGTGGAATATTTTTCAGCTTTATTGCAGCTACATTTATTATGTTTCTGTATTTAACGAATCAAATACAAGCAGCTGAAAGTGAGAGATCTATTTTCCTGATAAACCCTACATCTACATAAAAGCTGCGTGTCATGACTAAGGAAGAGGGAGGTAAAGACTGTACACATCATTCCGAATAGATTTGACACATCATTCCGAATAGATTTGACACATCATTCCGGGTGCATATTTCATACAACATTCGGATAGATCCGACAACGGGAATTCTTCCGGGTTATAGATGTTGATTCGACACAGCATTTTGATAGATTCGACGCAGCATCCCGTCTTGTAATTTTAATAATTATCCAATTTAAGTTCTTGGCATCCCTTAATTCTTGTTATGCATAACATTTATCAACTCGCACTAGTTTTGTTGTGTTGTACAAAAATCATAAATTATCTCTGAGATAACAGTAAGCCTCACTTGAGCGATCTCTAATTAAAAACCAAATATATCTTATCAGTACTAGCGCTAAATTAACGTGTCACGGCTACCTCTACATATCCATGGTTCAAACAATTTTCACGTTATTTTTATTTCATTTATTAGTAGGGACAGTTCCTCGCCAGCGTTTGCTCGGGCAGAGTGAATATTTTCCTAACAAGAGATATCCAATTATCCTGACTGACCTGTTCGTCTCTGCGCAGGTGTGTGCGAACATAACTGCAGCTTGTTAGAAACTCCCGTCTACAACTAGTGATAACTTTTAATGATTTCAGCTCGAATAAATCACTAACCTATTGGAGTTTTATGAAATCTTCTTGCACTGATTAATTAAACTTCGAGGATTTATACAACATTTATGAATTTGTATTCTTATGTTGTGTTTATTTTTAGCAATAAAACATCGTGATGTAATTTGATTACAGAAACGGTAAACTGGTGCAATCAAACTTTAGAAATCAGTCATCGGGATTCATAATTGCTATTAAACCTCTGATATAAAATAAACTTTTTTTTATTTTTTTAAAATATACACGACAAATTATAATTATATTCAACACAAAATATAGTGATGTGTTATATTATCCAACTACAGACAAATCTTATTACTAGTAATATTATAATTCATTACATAATTGGTTAGATTTGCACAAAGTGTCTAGTCTTACGATGAAGGATGTGTCTCGGAGAATACATAAAAACTACATCAAGTAGTTCCTCCGCGCTCATGTGTGTGTTCATCAAATATTTTATGTTTGTGTGGGTTTTGTTACACAGTCATGTTACTGCTGGTGGAAATGGTGCGGAATAGCTTGTATAATATTTGTATAAGGTTCATGAAAGTTCATGGTTGTGGCTGGTATTGAAAAGACTTTAAATGTAAACTATTTTTATTTAAAGTAGTCGTAGTAAACTTTTTGTCAATGCTCAACATGAGCTTTCTGAGAGTGTTTCCTTAAAAACCGTTCAAGTGCGTGTCGGACTCACGCACAAAGGGTTCCGTACCGTTGATTTAATTTTTTTTTATTTAAGTTTTTTCTTTGACGGATTACAAGCGATACATAAATACACTCTCGACATCTTAAGTGAATTATCGACGGTTTAGGCGTTTCAATCATACATATTACTTACTGGAATTAAAAATAACTTGGTATATTATTATTAAATAACTCCTTAGGGCTTTCTCATTCTACGTGATTCTTACCGAATATCCAGGAAAGAAATTTATCAAACTCCTTTATTTTTATCATGGTTAAATTCGTTGCGGATACTTAGACTATCTTTCCTTTCCCGGAACTTGACCCAAGTATCATGCTCAGGTGGTTTTACAAGGTCACGCGTATGTTCACAACTGGGCACAATTCTGGGAAAGTAGGAGAGAAGGCTTATGAAACTGTCAGTTAAACGTAACCGTTGTTCACAAATACACTGGTTAAATAAATTTAGACAATCTTTAATTTGTAAGTGGCAAATTACCGATTTCATCATTCTTATATCAAGTGCATAATCTAAACGTTTTGTTATGTATGATTGAAATAAAGATTGATACAAAATGGCAAGAAACCTGAGCTCATTTCTATATTTTTTTTAAATTTTATTTTCTTTTATACTTACTGAAGGCGCAGTCATAGTTCAGAGTGTCCCACTCACTTACTCAAATGATTGTTTCATGAAACATATACGCACAGTTGTTACGTCTGTGGTATAAAGTATTGATTAATAGGTTAATTTGCGTAGGTAAAGTCCTATTAAATGTAAAGTATGGAATTGTAAAGGCGATTAAATCGTGATATTCGACGGTCCCTATTAAGAATGTCGGAAGTTCATTTTTGCCAAAAATCACTTTTTTACATAAATAGAATCACAATTAAAAGTTCTATATACCTAGTAATTTATTTTACTCAAAATCATTATTATTATGGTAGTTGCCAGATTAATACTGTTGGTAGTAATATCGGCGTCCCTACAAAATTGTAGGTAGTGGCAGTACGAGCGTTCTACGCGGGATAGAGGGAACGCGTCTTGGTGTGGATCTGCCAGTACCTACAGTCTTAGTCGTCAGGACTGCGCGCGAGTTTATAAGTATTAGGAATATGAGTTTAAAGGTTACTACTTTTTACGAAGTAACTTTTAAGATTTTAGAAAAAATAATTTAATTCCCATAAACAAAGTAGTTTCCGGTAGTTACAACAGTTTTCCATGGACTTCAACCAGTGAATTTGGTTGGATGTACCACTACCGACATTATTTTATGGAAGTACAACTAATCGTTTTGTCGAATGTGTCACTTCCAACTTTATTGTATGTATATAAAACATATCATTTTGTCGAAAGTGTCACTTTCGACATTATTGTACGGACGTTAAATAGGTTCATTTTGTCGTATGTGTCACTATGAACATTGTTACATGTAACCCACAAACAAAGTGGTGTTGTAAGTGTGGCTTCTGACATTATTGGATGGAAATATACAAGTGAGCATGTCGGATATGTTAATTTCTATACGTAAACTGCACCATTCGTCTACTTTTTTCTATAAGATGCACATCTTAACTAGAACAGTGACTTAAGATTATTATTTAATCTTAAATCATTAACTACTTCGGGGGCAAAGCGGTCGTGTATGCGGTTGCACAAGGTTGAAGAATCGAATTCCGCGCAAGACAATTATTTATTAATCGAAGTCGAAGGTTCAAGTTTCACGCAAGACAATTATTAATCAAAGTCGAAGTGTAGAGTTCCACGCAAAACAATTATTAATCGAAGTCGAAGTGTCGAGTTCCACGCAAGATAAAAAATATTAATCGAAGTCGAAAGTTCGAGTTCCACGCAAAACAATTATTAATCGAAGTCGAAGGTTCGAGTTTCACGCAAGACAATAATTAATTTACCAATTATTGTCTAGGGTCTGAGTGTTCTTTGTGTCAATTTATTTCATGTATGTAAATGTCATCGCGACACAGTGCTCGAATCGTAGTACGGGAGTTGCCTTTAATAAAAAGATAAAAAAGAAAAAGATAAGTGAGAAGGTAGATTAAGCAAAAAGTCATCTGATTTTCCTTCTATTTAGTTCTATAGTTACATACTACTTAATTCTATCGATAAATACCTAACTGCTCACTTAACATTTTTATTCTAAGGTTTATTATTTTTTCCAAATGGATGTTCGCCTGTACTGGCTGCGTTCGATGTAGAAATGGCACGTTGTTTCCCAGATTTAATGCACGATAGTAATAATCTTCAGTAAACGATCTAAACAAGTAATTATAAATATTTTTAACAGTTAAGGACGGTTGTATTGCGGTTTGTGTTTACGCTGTTATAGTTAAACTGTTTATAAAGGTAAGTATAGGTAAGACCTAATCTTAGCATTCCATGGATTCTCCGTGCGGGTGCCGGGTCCATCGCGTTATAGAGGACGGAACACTGGCACAACAGCGTCAGGACTTACGACCCAGATGTAGGTTTAAGGAAGCCCCCTTACAACGTGTTAACGGTCACCTTCACTGTCTGCTATGTTCCGTCCTCTACCTATCCCAATTTGGTGGAACCTAACAATGCCGTTTTGGACATTCGTGATAGTAGAGAGCTTACCGAAGTTCTCGGCAGTCCTAGTTCTTTTAATAGGTTGTAGAGGGATTTAGATAGTGTAGCCCTTGCACCTATTTCTACGGCATACAGCAGAGTAACCCTGTATTTCTTGTTATCTCATTTGTCAGTCGAAGTTTTTGTTTGTCTTAATTGCCTGGTCTTTAGGGATGTCAGTTTCCCATAATACCGTAAGCTCAATAAGTAGTACAAGCTTTTTCGAATTTGAGTAGAGGAACACGTCTGATCTTAACGGTGACAAGCAGATATCCTCCGGGATTTTGTAGTGTATTTCATGCGTGTCAACCAGTAGTGTCCAGTCGTCTGCCGAACTCAGGACCGAAAAAGGCTTGTAGGTGGTCTTTTTAGTGATGCCTTCCTAAACAAATTGGATGTTTTGTGTTTCATTTGTAGTCAGTCCTTTTTTTAGCTCTAGCAATCTATAGACTCACTGCTTCACCTATAATCCCTACTCTATCGTGGAGTTGCGAGTAATGACCCCTATCTAAAAGCACTTTGCAGCCCTATACAGTAGTCAGCTAGAGTAACCCATTCATTTTGCATTTCTAGGTTCATTGCGTGCACGCTGTACCTGTCATTCTCATCTTGGTTTAAGAATGATTGTATAATTTCTTTGTCTGATTGACTTTCTGTGTTTCATGTAACTACATTTTATCCACATTTTAATGTGTAAACATTATAAACTGGATAAAATGTAGTTTATTTTCTAATTTAACTTAGTAAGACAAACACATACGACATAAAAATATCCATTTTTCCATTTTAAAATGTTGGATATACCACTTCCTACTTTAATTACTATTGCACATGCAAATAATATTGTCGAAAGTGCCACTATCGACAGTTTTCCTAAAAAATAGTCCGGATGCTAATGTCAGTAGTGCATTATTTTGAAAACTATCAATTAATTCCCTTAGTTTTCTACGCCACAATGTAATGAATATTATAAAAAAACACCAGTCCAAATTTTAAACGGCTGTGTCTTTTAATACCTTTTTTATTCTCAAAATAAACTTTAAACTGCTCTACTGAAAAGTTGTGTTTTTGGAGTACCGACATTCTTAATAGGGACCGTCGTAATAGTCATGGTAACATCGCTAATCATTATTTGTAAGGTAGGGAATTCAAAGCAGCGCTATTAAAGTTATATAAGAATATGTTTAGCTTTCAAAAATTACACTATTAACTTCTCAATTATATTATTATGATTCTAGAAACGAAAACTAGCTTTTTTTGATAACAAGACCTTTTTAACAATAAAGTACAAATAAAATCATTACGAAAGCTCTGTGAATAGTTTGAATGGCACAAGTTTTTCAATAACGTAAAGGGCCGGTAAAATAATTTTCAAAGGTAGAATATTTATTATTACAGGTCGTTCCTGCAGAACACAATAGGTTTGATACTTCAGTGACCTTCGTTTATTCACTAGTAGTTACTATACAAGGGTAGTAATACGACTGTTGTTATCTTTGTTGACAAATCACGTGTTTCTATTCATCCAGCACAGAGGTCCCTCGCTATATTTATTATTTGACAAAATGTTTTGCACAGTACGTGCTCTTTAAATCAAAATTTACAATACGTTACTTTACGTACTTACTTATATCAAAATTTATAAATTAAGTACTACTTTTCTACTAGGTAGTCTTTAATTGAAGATTAAGGGTCGTGGCACATAATCCCTTTACGTTTTGATATATCTGCTACAACCCTAAGAATGTTGCTAAGATTGTTATTTTTAAGAAGCTTTTGTACAATAAAACAGTATTCCTACAGAACAAGCATTCCCCGCATGACTCATATTTTGATAAAGATCTTCAACTTTTACCTTTATGGAACAAGGTTTACGACCTATATCAATTTAGTTCTATAGGCCGTAATGGGAGTTTATGAATGAAAAGCATTTAACTACTAAGACCTTTTGTTTATTGCTACAGAAAATGTTTCTAAACTGATTTCGCGCTTTCCTTACAGTTAGCCAGCACTGTATTTTATTCAATTAGCTCTGTTGGATCCTATTTTGTGTGGATTTTGTAATATATTTAAATTTATTTATTGTTAGTTTTTATGTGCAACAAAATAAATGTTTTTCTTTCTTTCTTTTGCATCAGGTTTGTTAACATGGTCATTGGCCATGTCTTTGTATATAAAAATTCTAGTTCTGACCATGGCATTGTTTGCACAGCAAAGCTCGCATCACTTAGATGTCCCGGGCTCCTGACTACTATGGGAAATAAAGTAATGCTAGCTACGTACCTACTAATAAAGGTATCTTGCAAATATTTTACTTTTTATTTTATCCCTGTACCCAAAAGAAATGAGGCTTATTAAATGAGTAAATTTAGTCAAGAATTTATTTTAGTTTTGCTGTCAGCCTAAATTTACTTGATCACTAATCTCTATACAAATACTAGAATCTAAATAGTACAAGCTTAAAAAGGTCTGTACAATTTGCAGAAACAATCTATATTCATATGTACCTAATCCACAACAGAGTGATTGACATAAAGTCACTCTTTCATTGACCTCTTTTAACACAGCTTTTATATTTTGTATCAAAAATTATACGTTGTGACATATCCATTGGTTAGAATAACAAGAAAGGGAACATATACGCCGATACAACTTATACAGTACATGTTGAAGGGTCATGATATAAACATGATTGGGTAGTCAACTGGAAAATATTTATTCGTAATATTTCATTTTCGGAAAATTCTGTCCCCCTTCAGCTGACTCGCAAAAAGTTTCACCTATATGATGTTAAAGGGATATGAAAGAAGAGAAGACAGTTTCAGATAATTCTGAAGTCTTTGTGACTTGTTTTACGAAGTGTTAGTTATGGAGTATGTTCATTATACAGTTTACCAGCTTATATAGCTTACCTTATTGTACGACAAGCAATTGTTATAAAAAAAAAAATCAATCCTTTCAACTCATCGTAAATCGACAATGTATAGGGCATGGACTATGAACACAAAATAAATATTACTCTAGCAATTTATTAAGACAAGCATAATATTGTTAAAGAAAGTAATATTTAGCTTCGATTAGTCGTAGTAAATCGCCCCTAGATTCTGTAAAAATATTGTCTCATCTGTAATAATAATAATAAATTTTGAAAGTGTACAATAAACAGTAGAAGAAATAAATTATTGTACCACAGTATATAAATTTACAAGTTCAACCAAAATTTTTAAACTCAATTTGTGGTTTTACTATACGAGAGTATATCAGAGTTGTTCTGTCCCAGTTTGTTGTTTTCTTTATATCATTGTTGTTGTTTTGAACAAAACATAATAAATCTCGTCATGACACATCATTTGTTTTATACCATGATCAGTTAACGTTTCTGAGAGATGCAAATTGTAATATTATACGGATATTACGAGTATACTATGTTTATATAAGAAAACTTAATTATCTAATGTCGTATACTTGTATGACATAATTACCACATGGTCGTATTGAATACGACGAAAAAGTATCACTCTTATGTTTATTCGCAATGTCATAAAATACGAATTAACATTTTACGTTGTTTTGACAGTAAAGTGAAAGCGCTTTACTCTTTAAAACATGATTACAGGTCAATGTACTGAACGAAATTTTCATTTATCATAAAATTTGTGAGCCACTTATACTTTAGTACACCTTCAAGAATGGATCAAATAAGTACTTACTTCCAGCTACTGTTTTATCATCAATATTAAAATATTATGTACGAGATATATAGTACCTAATACAAAACATTTTACTAGCGTTCGAATAATACTGGTTCAGTAACTTGGTTTGTTTTAAGTAAATAATGTAGTAAAACAGGCTCTCTCAACCAGGAAAATAATATCTCACATAATATCAACATGAAATATTCTGTGTCTATTTGTAACGTTTCGTTCGATAAGTGAGTTTGTTGAAAACCTAATTTACACCATTTACTTCGTAGCCCTTCTTTCCGTTACCGAAAATCGGATATTCGTTTTTGTTTTAGAAGCGTTAGTAGGCTACAGGGGTTAAGATTTAATTTATTATAGGTCATAATCTGAAGAAATCACTACCGACTGACTGATAAAATACACACTCGGTTCTCGTGCATAATAACAGAAAATAATAACCCTATAACATTAATTATGGAAATTATCACTGATTAAAATGTTTAAAAGAATTAAATTAGAAAACGATGATTACTTACTGGCTAAGGTTGCGTGACAGACTCATATAATGAGGTCAATTCAATCAAGTAAGTCATCATAAAACTAACGGTTTATTACTATACAACTGAATTATATAAACGATGCCGTTAGTTTAAGAAATATTATACTATTATTACTGATTTAAACTGCGTCAGAACACGATCTAAAATCCTAGTGATAATCGAAGAATTATGGCGCAATTTTGTAACCGTGGCCATACATGTCAAAAAGGAGGATGGTTCATCCTATGCGTTGTGTGGACTGATTATAATAATTTATCGGTAGTAGTATAGTTATCAGTTTTACTTTAAAGGTAGCAAAAAGTGGAAACTGTAATTAAAGTAAGCGTGTTAACTACATTTTCTTAATTTGTCATAACCGTCATTACACATGTACTTATAAACAAAACATTAGAATTACGTAAATGAAGCCTACAAGGAATCAAGCACGAGTGAGTGGAAATTAATTCCTCCATCGTGTAATAATGCCAATAATGCTAATAGACGTCTTAAATTAAAAGCTTGTAATACGATCAGAGAAGGGGTCCAATGTAGTCTTAGATTGCGAACTACCCCAAATTAACAATGATTTATCGTGTGAATAGAGACTTTGATGTTTTCGCTAACAATACCCTTTGAAAGTGCTTTAATACGAATGTTGGTACCTTCACTACAATAACATAATTAAATATAGTTCAGTGAGATCTAGCAGGCCTAATGTATTTGTGTATAGTGTTACGTAAACATTTACAACTTAGCGCAGTAGCTCCTAATAATATATTGAGGTTTAAATATTAAAATTATTTAACCGAATTGTAGAAAATATAAACCAATTAAAAGAATGAAAAACTTGTATTAAAATGTATATTATTATAACATTTACTTATACTAAACTAAAACTTAAAGCGTTTTAATTATTAATCTCAAAAAGGACTGTATGCGTACTAAATAATTAAAGCCCGATTTACACATCGACAAGTACAGTAGCGAGTTAAGTAGTAAGTTGTTGATTAAGTTGATTTAAATAGATCTCCATCCTATTTTTTGGCGAGTTAAGTTGGCGAGACGCGAGAGAGGGGGCTTCTTCGTATTTAACTCGCTAAGAAATAGGAAGAGGATCTATTCAAATCAATTTAACCAACAACTTACTGCTTAACTCGCTACTGTACTTGTCGATGTGTAAATCGGGCATAAGAGATTTTAAGTATTCTGACAGTTCCATTTTACATTTCCTACAATTTTAATGTTCTCCGCGCCTTAACTTTCGCAACTTCCTAAACACGTTAGCAGGTAATTATAAGATCTAGTACTTGTAGAGTTAATATCAATGAATGAAATATTGTATCAAAACCTTAGAATAGTAGTATTATAAATCTAAATGTAGAGGCAAACAAAGGCCTAAGTCAGAGCCAGGGTGCGGTTGAGAACAGTAAGTGACCTTTCAACTTGTGCCATATCGTATGTGAGTTTTTATGTGCTCTATTCATGGTGCGGTCGTTGACCCGCGCCTAATCGCACAACTTGTCTAATGTCCGGTAACACATTGTGTGCTTTACTTAACGGCCACCTAACTTGTCCCACACTATGTAACATTGAACTGAACGTTAAATACATTGTGATAATACATTGTATGACGAAGACGTGGATATAGAGGACGTAGGACTTAAAGGCTATGTTCAAAGTTTGATAAACAAACTTCTCCGGAACCATCGCTTTGGTTGCAATCGGTTTATTTATGCCTAAGTTGTCAGTAGTAAGGTAAGTAGAGAAGGATGAGTAAAATAGACATTTGAAATGTTTTGTATGTAAGATTGATTGAATGTTGAACTATCGGTACAATTCTTTCCGAGATAGATCTTGACCTCGCTGTGAGAATTCTAGCTCTCACACCACGGATCTTCGATGACGCTCTCTAAATTGGATTTATTATTATTTTCAAAGCATGACTTCTTTATTTTACTTTAATACTTTTTGTGGCTGTTAAATTAATGGCTTTTGAAACATAATTGTGCCAACAATTTGTTTTAAATTCAGCTTTTAAAGACAGTTCTCCTCGTAAAATAAACATTGCTTATAGAAATCGGTCACCGCAATCCATTTTATCGCTAGGCATCCTAACTGACATAAGCGTCCAGTAAACAATTCCAATCTCTCACTACCCTTTATCATTCACTTACCAAGTTTAGGCCGTAATCAAATGTTTACGTCCCGGCGGCGTACATACGCGTATATGATACAAGTTTTACGATGGCTGTATTGTTCAGCGGTTACTCATAAAACTGTGAAATGGTGTTAAGTGCCCGCCGCTCTCCTACACACGATTCAAATAAACTAAGCTCATATTATTTTGTTTCATGAGCTTCACTTACTCCTCTCTCATCTAATTCAGACTAACATTTTGTATTTAGTTAATTCTGTGTAATTAAACTTGTTTTACAACTGAGCAACGACCGAGTTATGTTGCTGCCTTGCACTTACAATAACTACTACAGAGCTACATGTACTCAATGTTCTTCTCAATATGATTTTTTCAATAATATTCATTTCAATATGATTTCTTCTCAATATATCAGAATAATGGAATGGATATCAACTAAGTGGGTTTGCAAAACGTAGTTTTTATGCTGTAATTTATAGCTTTTATACATTATTTATTGATATTTATTATTTATTGATTAAGTTGCGGACATTATAATATTTAACAGAAGCCTGGTACTTACATATTTCTTATTATATAAAGCTTTTAGTAAGGTTACGGGTACAGTTCGCTTATGATCTTATTTGGACAGTTTTAATATAATGTTATCCCTTTCTTGTCATAGTTTATAAAAAAATATTTACAGTTTTAAGCGGAATCTTCTTGTGTTAACTATTAACGTTGTTTTAGAGGTAGAAAAATAAAACTCAAATTAAACTCCTATTTTTATTTAACCTCGATAAGCCAAAGACTTTTTTCTTAAATTCTTTAACTGTAAAAGACGTTTGTACGACGAATTACAAGGCTTAGTCTTACAATACTTAGTCTTATACAGTTAAAGTAAAGCTAGACTGAACCTAAAACAACAGAATGTTTTATGTGATAGATCAAACAAATGTTTCGTTTTTTTGTTTATTGTTAGGAGCGGAGATTACACAAGATAAAATGTCTGTTATTTAATAAAACAAGATGATATTGTAGTGAAGGCGCACGTTTGTGGGAGAGGTGACTGCTCGACCTTGCTATTGTGAACTTTCATTCTTATCTGGAGATAAAATAATATTTTACTTTTGACGTCAAGATTTATGGGATAGTCCTTATTTATAAATAAATTGTTTTTGTGACTCGGAAGTGTTTCGTTTGTTTCTATTTTTGTAATGTATAGCGGTTTTGTTACCTAAGTAGAGATGGATAACAGATTACAATGTCTAAGTACGGCCTTAAAGGCAGTCAAGTATAGGTAAGTTATTTATTATTCAGGTTATTTTCATTCATAAGTTCGTAGTAAGTAAAGCCGTTTGATTGTAAAGGGAAAATAAGCATTTTTATATCAAAGTTAGTCGCCTGTTTCAATGAGCAAACAATATCATAGCTGAATATGTTGTAATGATAACAACACAATTACTTGTCATACACTAATGAATGCCAAGGTTAAGTAAATAACTTTTAATTCTATTATAAACCATATACCTACATCATAATAACTGTTACGATGTACCCTCGTCACCCTGCGGTCTGAAGGCGACAACAAGCTATAGTAACCAGACAATGGGTGCCATTTATATTTGCATGCCGGAACTAACCTACGTGGCAACTATCTATGTCAAATGTCAGTGTGAGGTGATTATCATTTAAAAAATGTAACCCTTTTACATTTTTCACATGTTTTACCGTAAAATTTACAGAGAATAATCAACATTTAAAAGAAGTCAGATGATTTTTCGTAAATTAGCTTTACAATACAATTTACAATAAGTAAAGATTTATTTGTGTTATTAGGTTATTATGCTAACTCAACACATGAAAACACTGAGAAGACCAAACAAAGATGATGCGAACCAATCATGTCATATTGTTCACCATACAAATATTAGGTGTTGTGTCATTTAGATCTATAGATAATACTGATTAGATTTGTTCAGGGGAGGTAAAAGTAATTCAGCGTTAAGGACCTGTCTCATAAATTTGATAAAAAACAAATTATCCTGTAATAAACGTAACAAACTTAAAAATAAACTTAGTTTGATACTGATCTCCGGTTACTAGTGCAATTAGTATTCCTTTTTTTCTCTTTAACATTTCCTGTATTTTAATATAACGAGTGGATGGGCTAAAATAATCAGCTATGACAATCTAACTAACCATAACACGGCGTGTTATATATAAAACGTACGAAACACTTTCAAGCATACAAAAGGATAGAAACGAGAGAAAACACTCGTTCTAAGGAAAATGAATGTTCCTCATAATAATATATTCTCTATTGTCGTGATAGAGCTGATTTTGTTTTCATATTTACTGTGTAAAGCTGTTAAAATAACCCACAACTATAACATGTAGGTAGGTATTCAAAACAAAACGTTTATACGAATTATAATACGCAACTTCATTTATTCAGATGACTTTAACAAAATAATTATTGTTTTTAGGATATAAACCAGATTGATTAACTTCATAAATAACTAAAAAATTAATATACCATAGGATAAGAAGCAGAAAATTGAAATAAAAAAGGCTTATCAAAACTCTTTTACTTGATTAATACAAAACCTACGAAACGAGAAAAAGAGATGACATATCATATTTATTTGGTTTTCTTAGTATTTGCTTCAAGGATATTTAATCCTCGCCAGATAATATGCGGCTCGGGGAGCAGTCGCCGAGGGCTTTCTTGCTTAATATTATTTAAGTAGGTATTTGCGAAGTCGTCTGGGGCAGAAGTCGCTCCCAGTTGTATTTTGTTAGGCGGCTCTCGGTAAATAGAATCGTGAGATTAAAACATCCGTTATTAGAGATGCTTATTCATGTTTAATTAAAAATTCTTTGAGTCTGGCACGCGAATCTGAAACGGGGAGAGGAAGAGCGGGGAAGGGGGACAGGGGGAGGCCTATCATCAAATGTTGTTTATTTGCTTTAACAAATAATATTGTATAGGTATTCGTGGAAGGCAATCATTTCAGATGTTCATTACCAAAGCTATTAGTATTGTGCTCACAAAATGGATCAAATATATTATTGTTTTACGTACCTCTACGTAAACTTGATTAAATGTTGCTGGTGATATCGATCTTTGTTATTAAGTGTAAACGTAACGTATTCTAAGAAACTGAAATAAAATAAAGAATGTTAGCAAATATATTTTATAAGATCCTTTTTGCGGATTTTTTGTCAACGCGGAAGCAATTCTTACAGTATATTTTGTTTATTCTTGTTTCTTGTGATTCGTCGCAAAATATTTAAAAAATATAACGGAGTTTTGCATTAGTGCGAGTTTTAATTGGCTTAGGACCGTCTACACGGCTGTTGTAAATTTACCTCATACTGAGAGTCACATTATACTTAAAATGAAAGCTAAGAAATACAGTTGTATCAAATAACATGATTTTAGTTATTTAAATCCTAAACGAAGGCCACTTTAAATATCGAAGCGCTGTTATGAAACGATGAAAATTTAAAGCGAAATACTTGAAGTAACACAAAATATTTAATAAGCAGATGTCTCAATATTTATGTTCTCTGTTTAGCTCACTTTCAGGTGAATGTTTAGCTTTGTTAAATATTTAATATATTTCAGATATAAATTAATTTGAAATATAAACTCAAATGAGTCATTCCTTATACAAACGGAATTATTTAGAGAATTTTATTATGTTTGTAAAAGGTTTTATTCTGAATAATGTTTGAGCAAACACCTACCTGGATACTTAATATCAAATGAATTGAATTCCTAAACAGAATAATAATAATATGATGGAGGTACTAGCTTAAAAAGATACAATTAATTATTCAATACTTAGGTATCCTTCATAGTCAAAAACACGGTATAGGTCAGATGCTTTGCTTACGTACTTTCGTCCCTTTAAATATTTAATTAAGAATTAACCAACATTAAGCTTTGTATCTTTTGTAATCATAAGTCGTACACACAAATGAAGGCACGTTTACTAAGCAATTAAACCTTCCTTTTAATTAAATGTATAACTAAAGCAACACATTTAACACATAGAGCCTTAACACAAAGGTAGCGTCATTAAAGGGCCGCTTAGGGCCAGATTCAGAGACCGCACTTTGTCTTTACTTTAGCAAAGTCTAGTTATTATCTCTGAATTTGAACAACATTAAAGTAATTTTTCGCATGAAAAAGTTTACTTTCATTATTTATTACTACAAAGTAAACTTTTCATGCGAAAAGATTACTTTAATGTTGTTTAAATTCAGAGATAATAACTAGACTTTGCTAAAGTAAAGTCAAAGTGCGGTCTCTGAATCTGGCCCTTAGTCTTCCACTCCATTGTCTTCCGTGATAGATTAATCAAGCATGTCACTACAGACCCACTTAGCTTTGGAATATTTTTTATTAAAGAGTTATTTTGATCCGTAAGTTGGTATGTGATTTAGTAATTTACAAAGTACTTGTTTTTCTTATTGCAATTTATTAACAGGTCATTTCGGGAACAAATGTCCACAAATAAATGATTAAGCCTCAAAACTCTCTTAATTATTAACATAGCACTTTGATCATTATAAGACCTCACACTGGCAGAATTCTGTATTTTATTTTTAAAAATGTTTTCGATTTCTATATAAAATTAATGGATAGAAATGACTAGACTCTCATTATTCACTAACTACCTACTATACTAATAGCTAAATTATAAAAATGAATTTAGCTATTAATCAGTCCGCCTGTAGTTGTTTGACAGAGACTCACACAATACAGAATTACAAAGAAAAATATTAACAAAGTGTTTTCTAACACAAGAAAGGTAAATTTACTTTACATTGTAAGCGAACGAACAATATCATGAAAGGAAAAACTTACCAGCTTTTGTTTGTTGTGCAATATTTAATGTCGCAAACACTTTGTGCTGCGATACATGTGTACAGTATAAAAGTTGTATGTGAATCAAAACGCACACGTGCACACATTTGCACACATTTGCATTATAAAATTATACTTAATACAATACTTAAATATAACAAATAAAAGAGGTAAATATCTTATACAAGTACATCTATCTCACTATGTTGTAAGCTAATATTACGAGTGCAGATCAAAGCATTGTATTTGTCTTACTCTGCTCTATAAATTAAATAGAAGAGTTACCTGTAACAATAAAAATAGAAAGTTAATAAAACAATGAAGTAATTCTTTGAATAAAGTTAAAACTGCTTTGAAAAATGTGCTACTAATTTGTGTATTTTATAGCAAAGAGAGGATCAAACTCACAAAGCATAGTCTCATAGTTCTGATTTATTAATATGTTACTTGTATACAATGTTTCTTCTACTGAGAATAAAAGACCCATGTTGTGGAGTCTTGAGCATCATCATCAATCCAAATACCATTTTACTTATAAAGACGGAGAATGTGAAAAAAAGACTATATCAACACAGAAAGCACTAGTAGACTAAGTTCTGCTTCATCAATCGGAACCATTGTTTCTTTACTGGGCCATTATACCGTGACACAGGTTTTATTAAACCCATTACGGGCGCCAGTCCTTCACAAATCATAAAGATACACTGTTTTGAAACTGTTTATGCATTCAACTGTATTGTATTTGTGAAGGAAAGAATAAATAAAGAATAATTAAGAATAAATAAAGAATAATTATAAAATAAATTTGAATTAAACTTGATAAATACGAATTGATCGTCGATTTAACTAAACTTTATCATGTGCATAAAACCTTAAACGTACTAAATCTTAGACGGGTTCGGGAATCGCACGAGAGAATACGAATAGTTGACAATAATTGCGACGCATCACTTTCTCGAATATTGAGGTTAGCAGAAGATAGTATAATAATATTATGTAGCATTCAATAAAATGTCTGACAGCAAATTTATATTTACAAATTACATAAAATGCGTAAAACTAATAAAAAGGGTTGAACAAAATAAACTAAGTGAAAATAATGACATCAATGAGACAGACAGAAGACAACATTACTTATAAAGAAAATGTACAACATCGGAAAAAGCAACAAAAAATAAAGTAAGATCACAAAGAGCACACAGCAGTAGAAACTAATACATATTCAGTTAGCGTAGCAGTGCCTTTGACTTAACCGTCCTCAGCCTGATTGACACAAAACTGCCTGACTAGACTTATAATGCGTTCTACAAAGCTACTAAACTAATAAACTACTAATAATACACATAGACGTTGATCTTTCGAAACTATTTCTTATTTTTTTTATTTTATTTTATTTTCTTAGAGATAACAAACAATTGCGTAATGTGCATAATTCTAGTACAGTATTAATAGGTATACAAAAAGGTAATCACGCAACCAGCACCGTTATCTACAGCATAAGATATTAACATTTAAATAAAATTATTAACAAGTAACTAGGTACCTACCGCAAGATAGTAATACAGAGATCAAAAGAAAAAATAACAAAAATTTATTTAAAGTACAACAGAAAAAAGAGTTTATGCCTAATAATTTTAACAAAAAATACACATTAATTTCAGTTTAATACTTTACAATGATGTGATTTATTTTACCCTGTTAAAATAATAATAATCTTTATAAATCAACCACCATACCAACAAAAGCTAAGTCATATTGAACTTTTTACTTCATTTATTTATGAACTATTAAAAACTTTAGTTAAACTAAAACAAACTTTAACAAAAAAAGCATAAATTATAAACAGACACAGCAGTAAGTTCAAATAAAAAGAAAACTTTATTATTGAACATTAAATAGCCTTAGTCTAAACTTTGATGTGAACAAGCACTCGAGGTGGAGAGCCCCGCCCCACAGTTTGTCAATATTATCATGAAAATTTGACAGCAAAGTCAATATTAGTCGCAAAGTTGTTTTTATACAAGTTCTTTGTGAACTTAGTCGTGTTTAACTCCTACAACGTATTTATGATTCAGAACCTTTTGTTTTTACTTAAACCAACGTTGTAATGACACAAATATTTTTGAACTCAACTTTGTTGTTAGTTTAAGTAAAGTTACTTTTACAAAGACTGTTTAAATAAACTTTTAGAATTAGAATTTATAATTTCAATCAAATTTATATTTCTTTAAAAAGTAGAGTACTAGTAAACTATTTGTTTTAAAGTTAAATATTAGGTGCTCTTTGTGATGGATCATACTTAAATATTATGTTAATTACTTAAGTGCGATATGATTACAACATCCTCCTTTTTTGCTCTTTGTACCAACAATGATATGTAATCATTGCTAGGCTGGTACAGTCACTGTTCCTTTTACTATTTACGTATCTTTAATTGATTGCGATAAGAAAATAATATTCACATAATTAAATACTTTTGACCTTTTAAGTCAAACGTTTATAATACAGTATTTAGCACGCTTGTATAGAAACCTTATTAGAGGCTTCTTCACTGAAATATGAGTGTAATGATTGATGAGGTAAAGCTACTCGTATATAGTGAGATAATCAATTTCATTGATTAATATCTATAAAAATAACAATGTCGTAATGATGTCCATGTGACGTCGAACTAAAAGTACCTTGTGTCAAAACCTCATGAATTGCTTCTCGACAAGTCACCTTAATAAAACCGGATTCATACATGATCATGATAACCATTGATGAATACTGATACTGAATACTGAGCAACTTAATCATTTCTAATAATGTGACGCTATCTAATTTTTAGTTAAATATAAATTACTTCGGTGCTTTACAAATACTATTACAATATTACTATACGTAGGCTTTTGCTACGAGTGTGCTTCTCGTAGAGGTTTTCGTAGCAATAGACCTTAACACATTGTAGCCTTTTGTAGCAGCTATTAACATATTATAAAAAGCGCCTTTTGCTCATAAAAAGTTTAATCAAAGAAAGTTTTTACTCTTGGATTTTTTTTTTTTTTTTTTTTTTTATTGTTTATTTAAGGTCGCTTTAAAACATCTAAGGTCATTAGCGACCACTGCTGGGCAACTATATTAATTGGTACAGATTAATCATTTTTATGAACTCAAGCGTTTGAGTGTATCCATCATTACATAAGCATTCTCTAAGATTATTAGGCAAATTACAAAGTGTCTTTTCGTTATCATACGCTGTACAATCTGTGAAAAGATGTGAGACAGTGAAATCCAGACCGCATTTGCATTTATTTATATCGTTTTTTGTTATAAGGTGGATGTGTGATAAGTTTGTGTGACCAATACGTAATCTTGTTATGACCACTTGATCTTTCCTACATGAAAAGGTCGATGGTGATGTTTCGAAAATGGATTGTCTAATAGTATATAATTTACTTGTGTTTTCGAATTTCCAGTTAGTGTCCCAAAATAATTTAATCTTAAAATTTATATGTTTTTTAAAATCATTTGAACTTGTTTTTATCGTTTCATCTATGTTGGTTAACATTGTAGCTTTTTTAGCTTCTTCATCTACTCTTTCATTACCGGTTATCCCAATATGACTAGGTATCCAAATCAGTTCAATAGAATAATTGTTTTTTAATAAATTGATGATTATTTGTTTGATTTCTGTAATTAATGGGTGTATATTTTGTTTATTTAATATTGCTGTTAAGCATGATTTGGAATCCGTATAGATAATATATTTATGTAGTTTAGATTTACTTTCTATTATTTGAAGGGCTTTTAATAAAGCAGTCCCTTCGCAATTAAAAACGGAAAGGTGGTCATGAAGTCTGTATCTATAACAAACATCATTTGATACTATAGCACAGCCAGATCTAACATCAATAACTGATCCATCGGTATAAAAAGCAATACAATCTTTGCGATTGTAGTGCATTTCCTTAAATTCATTTTTATACATGTAATCTGGGGTATCATTCTTTTTATTTATGGCTAAATCAAGGTTAATAGGAAATTTATAATCTATCCATGGTCCATCTGCTAAAAACTTTTTTGTATAGAATGGTGGTGAAATTATATTAAATTCTTTCAAATATTTTGATACTCTAATTCGTAAAGGTTGTGGCAGGTTGGATCGTAATTCATATTCTATATCAGAAGCGGTTGGTTTTGTAATGTAATTAAATGTGGGATTTTCAGGTTGTGAATATATATTTACAGCATACATGAGTGCAAGCTTTTTCCTTCTAATTTGCAAAGGTATTTCAGCAGATTCAGCCAAAATGCTTTTAATTGGGCTGGTTTTAAAGGCACCGATACAAAGTCGAATGGCAGTGTTATGTACGCTTTCTAAAGATTTTAGTGTCCTTGAACGAGCAGAATCGTATATAATCGATCCATAATCTAACTTTTGACCAATAAGCGCATGATATGTGTTTAATAGACACTCTCTGTTAGAGCCCCACGTTACTGATGACAAAACTTTTATAACATTTAATCTTCTCTGACATTCGGACTTGAGCTGATTTAAATGTGAGTTCCAAGTCAATTTCTTATCGAAAATTAAGCCTAGTAGTTTTATATTTTTTAACATTTTTAATACTGTGGTCATTTAAAGTTAGCTTAAGATTTTTATTTGTATTTTTCCTCTTGTTGGTAAATATTATGAATTCGGTTTTTGTTTTTGAAAATCTAAAACCTGATTTATCAGACCAATGTTGGAGACTATTTAGTGTATTCTGTATTAACTTTAAGGTAGGTTCAAGGGTTCTACCACTACCAATAATAGTCAAATCATCGGCAAATAGAAACCCTTTAACTGGTTTTTCTATGTGTGAAATGACATCATTTATAGCTAATAAAAATAATATTACACTTAAAACTGATCCTTGAGGAAGACCATTTTCTATAGACACCGAATTAGAAATTACATTATTAACTCTTACTTTAATTAACCTATCCGCAAGGAAGTTTCGTATAAATGCCAATAAGTTACCTTTAACCCTAACATCTACCAAAAGCTTTAAGACTCGGTGCTTCCAAACCATCTCATATGCTTTTTCAATATCTAAAGCTACAGCTACTACATAATTATCATTAGAGAAGCCATGCAGAATTTCACTTTCAATATTAACTAAGTAGTCAGTAGTACACCTAAACTGTCTAAACCCGTACTGAACCGGAGAAATATACTTATTCGTTTCTAAATACCATCGAAGTCTTTTGCTTATTATTTTTTCCAAAATTTTGCACAGATTACAAGTCAGTGATATTGGTCTATAGCTACTAGGCGAAGTTGCCAATTTACCAGGTTTTAAAATGGGTATAACCAAAGCTTCCCTCCAATTATCCGGAAATACTTGTTTCTTCCATATAAGATTATATACACTAAGTAAATATTCTATTGCAATTGTTGGGAGATGTTTTATGATGACATTAGATACATTATCGGGGCCTGGACTAGTATTTCCTGATTGAGATAAGGCTAATATTAATTCATGTAAAGTTATATCCCTGTTAATAGGATCACAATTATCGTGTACATCAAAGTCATTATCGAGTTCTTGGTTTGCTTTGTGTAATAAAAAATTGTCTTTATAATTACTTGAACTAGAATTTTGAGCAAAAGTACTAGCTAACAAAGAGCTAGTTTCGAGTGGGCAATCGGTCAATATACAATTACTTTTTTCAAGAACAATATTACTGAACCCAATATTACTGTGATTAATTTTATTAATTTTTTTCCACATTTCGCCAACTGGAATATTATTACTAATCGATGAAACCCATTTTTCCCAACTCCTCTTTCTACTTTCTTTGAGAACTCTCCGAGAGTAAGCTCTTTTTCTTTTATAATCTATTTTTAATACTTCGTTACTCGGTTGTTTTTTGTACTTTCTCAATGCTTTTTTTGTATCTTTAACAGCGTTTTTACACTCATTATTCCACCAAGGTAAATTATTCTTTCTTAAAATCCCAGATGTTTTTGGAACTGATTTATTAGCTGCATCTAAAATGAGTTGAGTGAAGCTATGGATTATATTATTTATAGAAAATATATTAGAGTTATAGTTTAAGTTTGGTAAATTTTTAATTTTACTCTCAATCTCTTCACGAAACATAAACCAATCAGCCTTTTCAAATTTATACTTTTTTGGTATCATAACTTTATCATAATTACTTTGTGATGCATGTGATTTTATAAAAATAGGAAAATGGTCACTGTCATATAAATCATCTAAAGCGTTCCATTCAAAATATGCAATCATGTTTTGAGAAGCAAAAGTTAAATCTATATTACTTGTGTGACCGGTATTACTATTAAGATGGGTAGGTTGACCATTATTTAATAGTAAAATATTGTCTTGGTTGTCCAGCCATTCAGCTACTATTTTACCTCTAAAGTCACATGTTTCAGAACCCCAATAAAAATGGTGGCTATTAAAATCACCTAAAATAATAAAAGGTGACGATAATTGGTTAATAAGGTTGTTTAAATCATTTACGTTTATAGGATTACTATTTGGAAGGTATATATTACATATTGTTAGAGAAATAGGAAATTTAACTTTAACTGCGACTACTTCTAAATTTGTGTTGAGATGTACTTCTTCCGGTAAGCTAGAAGTTTTTATAAATATGGCAACTCCACCACTGGCCCTATAACACAGTAAACGATTTTTTAAAAATTTGTTGTAGTCTCTCATTGAGGCACAGTAATTAGTTTTAAAATTAGTTTCTTGTATGCAAATGCAGTCTGGGTTCAATTTATCAGTAAGTAATTTAATATTTTCTAGTCTCTTAAAGTAACCATTTACATTCCATTGTAAAATACGCATTGTATGTTTTAGTAAAGTAGTAAAAAATAAAGAAAAAAAGTTAATAATGTAAATAAGCAAATTAATATGCAATAAATATTTGATTATCCAACTAGATAGAGAAATCTATTTCATGCAGTTTTCTTGTCAATCGAGAACATCTGTTTTTAAGTTGTTTATTCATTTTACAATGTAATGTATTACACATTTTAATTAGGTCCTTAATATTATCTGTGTATGAATGTACAAGCTCTTTTATATTTTGTTTACCTCTTGTGTTGTCCATTAAACTAATGAATTGATCTATATTTATAGGAAATGTTGTTTCTGAGTTAGTATCTGTTATGTAGCCTTTAATGTTTTGCCATGTTTCTTCTTCGGATCTTGTGTCTTTTGTCTTTAGTTTTTTCTTTGTCTTCTTTATACCTTTGCTTTTAATGTCATCTGTTGAGGCGTTGCTACTAGTGTCGTCAGTTTCCTCTATACCATCTGATGATTCACTGACTTCTTGTGTTTGTGTTGGTTTAAGAAGCTCAACTTTTGATAGGTCACTACTAGCTGGTGAATGCACACGTTTTACTCCTTTTTGGGTGGTTTGTTGTGAGTATTCTTCAACTGTTTTTGTTGGAAGCGTAAATGAGGATGCAGGAACTAAATCATCGTTTCTTGAAAAAGTATGACTTATCTCATCATGCAGTTGTTCAATGGCATCTTCGAAAGCCTTTTTTGGGCTTGATATACTACAGTTCTTAGCGGTGTGACCCATCAAGTTACAGGAAAAGCATTTGAATGAGTCAGAGGACACATATATCCAATAGTTCGTACCTTCGTATAAAATTTGAAAGGAATCAGGTAAATTTTTTTCGTCTTCGGGTGTCACATAAACCTGCCTGCGAAAGCTAAGAATATGTGAAAACCCAGGCTCGGTGGCTCCAATTTTCAAAAATGTAATTGGTGACATTATTTTAATATTAAGTTCCGTTAATTTTTGTTCAATCACGTTGTGTGGTATCACGGGGCAAACGTTTGATAAAACTATTCTTTTATTTCTCGTAATTAGCGGTTTAATTTGAATGTGGTTCGTTTTGATAACAAGTTTTTTGTTACATTCTAGTAAATCATCGGCGGTATTTTTCGAGTCCAAATAAACACACACACGCGCATTGGATATACGCGAAACAAAACGTATAGCAGTCGCCGGAACAATAGAAGACAACGCCAAGATGTATTCTTTTAGTGTTATTCCATCGATCGAATCTAGTACTATTGCTTGATCTTTCTTGGGGAAATATTGCGATGAAGTAACATTTGCATAACTACTTGTAGGTACGTTAGATTGTTGTTTAGTGTTTTCAACCATTGGGGGTTTTTGGTACGGTGGGATGATATTCATTATTGTTTAAAGGAACTCCTATTACTAGGAGTTACCTTTATAACGTAAACAATTTATTTTTAATTCACTCGACGCGTAAACAAAAGAATTCAAGCGGAGTGAGTCACACGCGTCCGCTATTCGTCACCGGCAAGCGGTCACTGTGTCATGGTATTTTGTGTAATAAAATATTGATTATGCAATAACTGGGTAAAAATATTAAACGTTTACAAAGTAAAATATAGATTTACCTCGAGGCGATATAATTAAAATAAGGTAAAAAATTGATTTAGGATTTTTAATTAAACCTTTTTTCAAATAATTTTGTAAATTTTGTAAAATTAATCGTTTGATTGATGTTAACAAACGATGCCTCGAATATAATAATGAAAACTTTTTCACTTTATTCTGCGAATAAGGTAATCAAAAAATATACTGTTCATAACAAACATGGCATACAAATAGAGAACATTTTTGGGTGATGAATAGAGGTAGAAATATAATAACGATCACCATACCGCCTGTCAAGCACGCGTCGGCAAATTATTTCAAGCTTTATATTCATTGAGACAAACATGTCAAATACAATATGGTCACTATAAAAAAGTGAAGTGATCACCAAAAGAGCTAAACGAACCTAGCAGAGTTTCTTGTGGGTGTCTGACATGGTCGTGTTTCGAACCCTCAGTAAACTTAACGGTTAAGTTAGACGTCGATATATTGTGATCACTATGTGAAAAACACAGACGTTCATAAATGTCACAAAAGTGTCTTAAATAAATAAATAATTTTTGTTTGTTTTGTTTATTTATGAACTACCTCCAATGCACGACAAGACTTGCTTACACTCTAACCCTATAACTGTAGTAGAACATCCAACCGCTTATAACTTATGTACAAAGCCTCTCTCTGCTACAACATTAGCTCATTCATCGTATCCGTATAGTTTGTAGAGCGGTCGGGCTGGTACGACATATAGATGTGCTCTCTTACAAATTTGAGAAAAGTACGATAGTTTTATTATATAGAAAGTCGGTATATTTTACAGTTGCATATATATTAAGATAAAATTAGACTGTTAATTATTTATTAAGTACTAAGAAAAACCCAAAAATAATAATCCAAACATAATAAAAATTAGTCAAAATAAAAACAAATCCATCCCAGAAATAAATTAGTTTATAATTTTACCGAACGTACAAAATATCATAATAAGCAAAAGCAGTCACAGTTATATAGAACACTTCCCAGTATAATATTATTCGACATTTCTGTAGAGTCGGTATGACGGGCGATAAAATGTGATTATTATAAAAGCTTTATAGCATTACGTTCAGCTAAGAGACAAACGTAATAAGCTTTCTGCGTTCGTTTGAAGCATTATATAATCTATATACTTATAATAAAACTGTAGAGAGATCAATTCTGTACATTGAATATATGTTAAAAATTAATATTGGAGGATGAATGGTGATCGATACTAATGCCAAAAATGCAATCAATAATTTTTTTGTCTGTCTGTCTGTCTGTCTGTCTGTCTGTCTGTCTGTCTGTCTGTATGTGCACGCATGGGTCAAAAACTACTGAAGGCATTTTAACCAAACTTGGTAAAATTGTAGTCCATACTCCCGGGCAGGTTATAGGCTTTATAACATAACGCTAAGACACATAGGAGCTGAGCAGTGGCAAAAAATTTGAAGTAAGTCGGTTGAAAAAAAGCGCGTTCGAGCTCTTATCATCGCATACGTTGATCATACGCCAAAAATATGTATTACAAAAATAATGGTCTTCAAACGATGAACAAAAAAGTCCTGAATAGTATATATCTATCTTTTATATATTAGTCACAATAACCTGTTTAATCGTTAGGGTTTTCTTAAAAGTGTATTAAATACATAAATATATTGTAATTTGCATAGACATATCTTTTTCAAACTCCCATATTTCAAAAGTACACTTTAATACCTTATTCATAAAAAAAAATTATAGAAATCGGTTTATAAACACACAAGATTTAGATGAAAGAAAATTTCCAAATGTCGCCGCGCCAGTATGAGTACGGCAGTACGGTTGATTTTTGCTTAACGTCCGAAACGGCCAACCGGTGCATCTATATAATTTCATTCACATTGACTCTTAATGCGAACGGACGTGGTTCTTATTGACTCTTCTCGGAATAAGCGCGCTTTAGATATTAAAATACATAGATACGTAGTATTTAGGTATTAAGTTTAAAGTAGGTATCTATCTATACTATAATAAAACAATCGGAATCGGATAAGTAATACTCGAGACTTCGCTAGATCTCTTTATTAGAACAGTCCAATACAAATCAGGGGTCATGAAAAATGAATTTGGTTCAATGTTGAATGAATTTAAATTTCTATATTCCTTTTAAATGTTAATAAAATTAACCATGAATCGTATGTGTAATATCAATTATTATAAGTCTTCACACTAGCCTTTAAAAATATCAATTTAACGGACACAAAGAACATCCAGACTAAGGACAATAGTTTGTGTATCACAATTGTCCTCCATGGGAATCGAACCCGCGACCTCATGCACGCCAGCCATGTAATGCGACCGCCGCGCCACCGAGGCAGGTAATTCTGCCGCACCATAACGTGGCGTGCAAATGTATTCATTCATAATTAATTAGCGATTATCCGTGTGGTGACGGAGCAAGAATACAATATGTCACCTCCCCATCTCATCCCATGGGTGGCGTAAAACCGACTAAGGGACTATCGGTGAATATTATCTATACTATATAATAAAACTGTAGAGAGATCAATTCTGTACATTGAATAAATGTTAAAAATTAATATTGGAGGATGAATGGTGATCGACACTAATGCCAAAAATGCAATCAATAAATTTTTTGTCTGTCTGTCTGTCTGTCTGTCTGTCTGTCTGTCTGTATGTGCACGCATGGGTCAAAAACTACTGAAGGCATTTTAACCAAACTTGGTACGATTGTAGTCCATACTCCTGGGCAGGTTATAGGCTATATAACATAACGCTAAGACACATAGGAGCTGAGCAGTGACGAAAAATTTGAAGCAAGTCGGTTGACAAAACGCGTTCGAGCTCTTATCATCGCATACGTTGATCATACGCCAAAAATATGTATTACAAAAATAATGGTCTTCAAAAGATGTACAATAAAGTCATTAATAGTATATATCTATCTTTTATATATTAGCCACAATAACGTATTTAATCGTTAGGGTTTTCTTCAAAGTGTAATTTGCATAGACATATCTTTTTCAAACTCCCATATTTCAAAAGTACACTTTAATATCTTATTCATATTTTTTTTTATAGAAATCGGTTTATAAACACACAAGATATAGATGAAAGAAAATTTCCAAATGTCGCCGCGCCAGTATGAGTACGGCTGTACGGTTGATTTTTGTTTAACGTCCGAAACGGCCAACCGGTGCATCTATATAATTTCATTCACATTGACTCTTAATGCGAACGGACGTGGTTCTTATTGACTCTTCTCGGAATAAGCGCACTTTAGATATTAAATTAGTTTTTAGGTATTATTTTTAAAGCAGGTAATCTATCTATCTTCTATACTATAATAAAACTGTAGAGGTCGAAATGTCTGTTCTTTTCGAAAATTCAGATAAAAATTATCTATATAATCTAGAAAAAAGTCAAAAAGCAACAACACTACACACTTACAATTTTTAGAATTAATGTATATCTGTCTGTCTGTCTGTTTGTTACCGCACATCTTTAAAACGAATTAAAATATAATCTTAAGACCAATACATTGTATTGTAGCCTTTCTTATTAGGCTTAAACTGAGGTATGTTTCATCAAAATCGGATAAGTATTACTCGAGATATCGCTAGATCTCTTAATTACAACAGTCCAATACAAATCAGGGCTCATGAAAAATGGTTTTGGTTCAATGTTGAATGAATTTAAATTTCGTTTCTTTTGTTCACGAGATGGCATTACCAGTAGTAATCATAAAATAAATGAGTTTTTAAATAATCTATAACTATTTTATTATTAAGTGCTATTAATAAGTTATTCCTTTTAAATGATAATAAAATTAACAATGAATTGTATGTGTAATATCAATTAAAAGTCTTATTAAATTAAATCAATTATAAGTTTACTTGATTGTTATATTTTTGTGTTTTTCGTAATTGAAACGCAATTTAATTAAATATAAATTGTATTAGTAAGCTATTAATCTAAAGTATCAATTATTCTTTTGGTATTAATTTAGTTTAAACTGTAGTAGTTACTGGTCAACGTAAAAGTATGATGCATACTTTTACGTTGACCAGTAACTCTTAGACTCCACCTGTTTTTATTAATGTAAATATATACAAATACAAATAACCTTTATTAGTTAATCACAGGTACAAAACATCTGACAAAAATAAATAGTATTTCCCTTTATTGCTAATATTGGCATACAAACTTCATTTTTTAAAATTAAACTATACCTATACTTAATCATAAATATTAATTTGAATTAAAATAACATTCCTTTTCTCACAATCTTATTATAACTGCAATTATAACACACTTATATAACTATTTAATAATTAATAATATATGGGTATAATATAACAGACAACATAATAAGTAAAACGTTTTTTCTTTATAAAATCATTATACACAATAATGTGTATAACTATTGTCAACATTAAAAAAATACAAAACTGACAATAAAATATAGAAATACAATCACAAAACATTAAATTATTATTCAAAGTGTTTGTGTTTATTTTATTAAGTAATTCAAAAATACTGCACGCAGTTTATTTATAGATAATAATAATAATATAGTCGAGTCTAAGTTTAGTCAAATATTTTTTGCTAGATGGTAAAAAGGTGTTAGGTACAATAATTTTTTATTTCAGCATTTTTTTTACAAAAGACAAATCCCACACTAGCCTTTAAAAATATCAATTTAACGGACACAAAAAACATCCAGACTAAGGACAATAGTTTGTGTATCACAATTGCCCTCCATCGGAATCGAACCCGCGACCTCATGCACGCCAGCCATGTAATGCGACCGCCGCGCCACCGAGGCAGGTAATTCTGCCGCACCATAACGTGGCTTGCAAATGTATTCATTCATAATTAATTAGCGATTATCCGTGTGGTGACAGAGTAAGAATACAATATGTCACCTCCCCATCTCATACCATGGGTGGCGTAAAACCGACTAAGGGACAATCGGTGAATATTATCTTTACGAAATAAAAATGAAGGAAAACTTGAAATTAAACCCTATACCAATCCGACTGGCCAGCGTGGTATTAGTAGGCCAAGTATCCCTCCGTCACGGGAGGAGGCGCGTCCTTGCAGTGGGACATTAATGGGCTGTCATTTATTTTAACTTACAAATTTGACAACAGATGGCATTGTGCCTGTGACGTCATTTTCAGTATCGCAGTGTTAAGATTTTCCTTGAAAGAATGACGTTCGCTCATGTCTTTCAGCATAAGTTTAGACGCAGTCTTCATAGATCTGTCTTTGTAAAGGTTTGTTTTTGAAAAGGTTTTGGTTCGTTCGTTAATTTTACAATTCGTTTGTAGGTATATCTGTTTGTTATAAGGTTTAAAAAACGATTTTTCAGTATTAAATCGAATTGCGAAGTAAGTAACATCCGCCACGCGAACGAAGTCGCGGGCACAGCAGCTAGTCTTTACGAAATAAAAATGAAGGAAAACTTGAAATTAAACCCTATACCAATCCGACTGGCCAACGTGGTATTAGTAGGCCAAGTATCCCTCCGTCACGGGAGGAGGCGCGTCCTTGCAGTGGGACATTAATGGGCTGTTATGATGAAAAAAGCGATGTCATTTATTTTAACTTACAAATTTGACAACAGATGGCGGTATTAAGATTTTACTTGAAAGAATGACGTTCGCTCATGTCTTTCAGTATAAGTTTAGACACAGTCTTCATAGATCTGTCTTTGTAAAGATCTGTTTTTGAAAAGGTTTTGGTTCGTTCGTTAATTTTACAATTCGTGTGTAGGTATATCTGTTTGTTATAAGGTTTAAAAAACGATTTTTCAGTATTAAATCGAATTGCGAAGTAAGTAACATCCGCCACGCGAACGAAGTCGCGGGCACAGCAGCTAGTCTATAATAAATGAATTGTTTTGATTCAGAACGAATTAAGAATACATTATTTGATCAAAATTTCATCCGCTCATCTTATAATTTTTGTTAAGTACGACTGAATATAATCTGAAACTTCATCACCAATCAATCTAGTATTAAGACCACAAAAATATTCTATGTAATAGACATTCATAACCACATACTTGTTGAAACTGTTACACTCTTCTCTGTCCTTAATGTAGCTGTTATACAACAAATAAATAAAGAGAGTTCTTCTCTAATTTTGTTTTTTTTATACAGCCTGCGAGACTTATTGCTACATTTGGTCGTTTCGACTCAAACAGTAATTAAAACGAAAGCCTCGCGAGATGTACGCTCTCATAAATTGTCGTTTCAAGCTCCAATTGTGGAGATTACTGCAAGAGAATGGTAAATATATATCTAATGCAAGAAATAGCAATTAAGGTAATATAGAAGGACTGTGTAAGAGTGCTATCAGACCTTATCAGGTAGCTAATAGAGCAGAAAGTCGTGTTAGTGGCGAGGCGATAATAATGAAATTAGTTGTGTGAGTAAATAATGAGACTCGCCTTGAAGCACTCGTGTGTGAGTGACGTTAAGTGAAGTGGTTGTGTAATCTGTGCTCAGGCTGCGTGGGGACCCACACTGATTGACAGCTGAGGACGAACGCAGGCTAATGTACATGTGTTCTGTGCTTAATGAATGTTCGCTAAACTCTCTCTGATTGATTAAATATTATCGTTTCACACACGCTAGAGTGAGGAACGATAATATTTCATTTTAAACAAAACTGTTTCATTTTTGTTTGTTTATTTAGTTCAACATGGTAACGAAGTAATATCTGGAAGTAATATCTAATAGTCTGGAGTTTAGCTAAGGTCTAAAAACAATTGACGTAGTTAGGGAATATTTGTCTTTTAACGTTCTATAATAAATTAAATTTTTTTGACTGCTATTTCTGCTATTTATTACCAAAAATATGTCGTTTAAAATTTTAATTATCCAATTAGAACATTAATTCATAATGCATAACATTATGAATTAATGTTATGACTCTCAACTACCAAAAGTGTGACTTATGTCACGAGGTCGGTGATGAACAATGAGCCCCTGTGTCGTAGAGGTCTCCCCGCACCGCACACCCCGCACGCGTCTCTCAAGCCCCGGCCTATTGTTTCACTTGTAATTAAAAAGTTACAAACAAGTTCAGCACCTCTTTCTTGTGGCCGAGGAAATGAAAATATAAAAATGTTTTATTAAACTTTGACGTCGATTCAGCCAGGGCAGCGTTCATATTGTATTGTATTAGAATTTTTAATAAATAAGTTTTAATTTTATGCAATACATTCATTTGCTTCGAATGAATTTCAAATGAATACGATACTATGCATTATGAATAGCGATGAGTTGAAATAATAGTTGAAATGTATTTATGTTAATTGTACAGCACGTGACACCTCGGCTAGATATTGAAAATCATTCAAAGGCATTTGTCCACGTGGTGATGAACTACGAATACCAAATAAATTTTAGCACTATGTTTATCATTAAGGTTAATAGTACATAATACCTACAAAGGTGTGAAATATTTAAAAAAATTGGGTGCTTTTTACTTGAGAGTGCGGCGTAAAGTTTGGCCTGGTTTGGTACATCAATAAGGATTACCATTAGCATATACGTCTAAGATTAAATTAATTTTTAATTGTTGATGGATAAATCATGGCTTCCGTTCAAGTTACTTGTATTTTTGTCTTGCTTTCTCTTTGTGCTACGCTAAGAAGACAAACAAGTAAGGGATACCAGGAAAAAGGAACTTTACCCTGGAGGATAAATATATTTTACGTGTTTGCTACACATTAAAAACTTCTAACTTTATTTACAGCTTTACAATTTGAATGAAACATGAAATATTGATGCCGGAGCTTTAATATTTGCCTGACTCTAGGCTTAAACAAAAGTAACACCAGCTACATCCATGAAGAATATTACTTTTGTAAAAAAACATTTAATAAAACACTTTGAAACTCTCTATTTAAAAATCATCTTTCTTATTTGTTTATCTTTTACTTTAAATTTTTTGCCACTTGTGAACAAACAAGCATCATAAGTTAAGTTAATGTAAACACAATATTTTCATATAAACAGGAACGAACAGTGTTGTTACACACGAGTATTAATCGTTCCACAAGATTGAGTTAACTTACACCTGAAGCGTGTGCGTTAGAACTAGTTGAACCACAAACAAGTTAATATGTTCAATTATTTCTAACACCTACTTACACTTGTAATTAAAAATGTTTAAGCTTTAATCTTATAGCTTTAGTGAAGCTCGCGTATAAAACGACTAACTACGTTTTATTAAACAACTAATTAATTGGTATGATGAAAAAATATCTACTCTGATACCTCCTGTCTAACTTGCTGTTGAGGAAGTTAAAGCCACGTAGAGGCTGTAATGTATTTGGCTTAACAACAGTACCTGTTGTCACTATGACAAAAAGCGAGCTGACATATTACGTGGCTTCTAAATTACGAAGATGGTTAGAAGAACAAACGGTTACCTATAGTGTTAATAATATCTACAACTTTAACTAATGTTGGAGATATCAGTAATAGACAACTTATTGTTTAGTATTCGTAGTTATCGATCATTGCAACTAGCTTGACAACTGTGATCACTTCTTATCATGACGGGATCTTTATAAAATGGAAGATTTTTAGGACACATGATATAAAACATTAGTCATCATACAAGTATGAATGTATAGCTATATATATCTTCATAGTTATACAACTTTGTACATTATTAGATGTGTTATAACCGCGGAAATCTTCTCTCATTCACAGAGGAGCTCATACGAAGCGTATTCTTATTTACAGTTATTGCGGTTCGAGCACTCATTCGTCAGTGTCACAACAACCGAGCACATTATCATATTGAACAACAATTTACTTTGTACTGCGAACGTACATTTATTTGTTTACATTCACTTCATCTTCGTTATTGACAACTATTATTTTAAAATAAATTTTGTACAGATATAAGCAAACACAATAATAATTAACTATGAGATATTACTAAATTATGTGCAATATTCATAAAAGCAATAAAACATATTCTGTTCGGAGATCAGGCAGTGTACACCCAGCATATAAGTGTGGTCAGAGCGGTGACGTACCTACTCGTAGTGTAGACATGCGTGATTTTATGCTTACAGTTCGAATACGTTGCCTTAATTTGTTAACTGTCTATCAGGAAACACTTATGGGGGGACACAGATGTCATATTACCGTGCCTTATAAACACCTATCTTATACCTAAATATTAAGTACCAAAGTACCTTTTAAACTAAATACTGAAAGCAAAGTTAACATTTGAATAGAAAACTACAATAGTACAATATAAAGAGATATCCTCATCCCATTAGCAACTTAGATAATGTTCTAAAGTTAGCACAATGACATACATGAACAATGAATGTTGTTCACGAAGCAATGTCGGTATGTAAATGTAAGTTAATGGAGCACGCTGTATCTCTATACAGACTACTTGTACTCGTACCGAGCTAGTGAGGTACGATGAACGCGCGCCCTTCACACGCTTCCATACCATTACCACTGAAACAGATTGTAACACACTTAAATCTGAGATAAAGCTACACTACGTTATTAGTAACTCACATTAAGACGATCACACATTGTACTACTTTTAATTAAATTGCTTAAATATATACATTAGTGATCCCTGAACAAAGATCCCCAAATTCTTGGCGTCTATTATGTGAACGTTTGCAAATATTTACTGAAAGTTCAATGCATTGGATAATTTGAATCAAACGTACGTTTGTGAAACCGCTTACTGTGTCTCTGTATGCGTAACAATTAACTAATGTTACCCAATGTGATAAAAGTAAAAATGATATGAAAACTTAAATAATTAATTTAATCGATCTTTATAAAATCTATGGTGATCATCACTAAATAAGAAGGAACAGTCTAACAACCAGCCTTAGTTTTTTACCTTTTCGATCAATTTTAAGTGGAAATAATAAGTAACTTGGAGTCCAGGGGTTGTGTTTTTTACCAACAACAAAATGCGCCATGTTATGGCATGCTCAGTGAAAGATGGTTTAGACTCACAGAAAAAGGCCTACTCTTCTGCTGAATATATAATTGCCTGGTCTGAACGTGGCCTTAGCGTCATCGTACAATAATTGGTAGCATCAAACCGTTCCGCACTAACATCCATTACGTTCGCTCAAACGTTAAATTGCGATTTGGTGCTCCCACACGAGCGCATGTACGAGCTTATGTACCTACTACCTACCTACTCTAATTATGTATTACTTACTCTATTAACATTCATATTCTAGATTTGTTTATTCGCCATGTATGTCGTTCTAATATGTTAATGTATAGAAATACAAGGAGTATTACAGGGCTTCCAACTTCCTAAGCGATATTCGATTGTGCTGCTATACTTTTTTGACTGACTAATTATGATTGAAGCGATGAAACAAAAGACTTAATTAGAAACTAGCTCTGAAAGTTCTTAGTAGTCGTAGAATGTATGTTTGTAAAAGTCGCTACGACACAGGACACATAGGGACAGATGATTTTAATTAACCAAAACAAAATGTATGAAAAAGTATCTTGCTCCTATCTTATCTCAAGTGCATTGTATGTACCTACTAGATGGATTATTAAGCTGAAACCTCAGTGGCTGTGCCTCATGAGTGATATGAAGGCAACACAACAAAGGCTCTGATGTTAGATAAAACTTATTTAGAGATATAATATCGATAACTCTCATATTGTTATCGTGTGGCGGCACGTGCTGGTACAACACAACATTAGATAAATCCTATTACTTATAATAAATCATCTTATATACCACTGCTTTGTCGAAATATTAAATTGAATATGCTCTTATAACAGATTCGTAAGCTTGAACTCCTTCTACAAAGAGATTTGCCTCATAAGATCCGGTCTTCGTTCTGCATTGTTACACATTGTTGTTTAAACATTAGTCGGCCCTATTACTTGTCTGCAGATTGTAAAACACATCCAGTATGTAAAATCTTTAATTTTGCAATAAATAGTCCAGTGTCTTTGAAATCTTTTGTAAAGAAACAAAGGCATCTCGCGCGGCGTCCTAATTAACAAGACTCTATTTCTTTTTCAAGCATTCTGATACATTCAGAAATAAAATTGAACAAGAAACCAACCAAATTCTCTACGTTGCGTTTAAGAGAATCAAATCTTTATATTTACTCAACTTGATACATAGGAACTATTATAAATATTTATTTGTAAGTTTGAGGAAAGAGACCGCCAAAAAAAGTATACAGGAAAATTTTCGTTCAATACAATATTTATTTTGGTAACATGAATAACCGTTATAGCAATCTTAATCTTTTTGTGAATATGCCTACAACAAAGTCTTATGACCATGGATGGTGTAACCTGGCCGAAACGTGGAGCGGCTCCAGGTAAATAATTTAAAGTGTTTACCAAAACTACGACATTAGTTTATGCATTATATTTATAAATATTACAATTCAAATATTTTAAATATCTGGTTCTTAATTCCAAATACTGAAGCCAATATTTGAATTAGCGATCGTTTGAAACTTCAAAAGAGATTTTTGTGAGCCTTCTCATTTCCTTCTCAATGTTAAAAATGTAAGGAAGTTATCGGCTATTTGATCTCAAAAGCTTTTTAAATTACTAAACTAATTTAACTCGTTCTATCGTGATAATTGCTTTTTCAAAAGAAACACAAGCGTCTGCTAGTACAAGTGTTTAACTTTGTTAACTGTGTGTCAACAAACATTACTTACTTACACATTTTTACTTTTTATTAAACTTTAAGAATTATATCTACATAATACTTATATGTCCATCTGACTAAATGTGTTGAGAGAATAAAGAAAAGAATGATACCCACCGTAAAAGTTGTGTGATACCCTTAAAATTTTACTATCACACTTTCCATGCCACTAATTTATGTAATTTACTCTGTAAGAATCTCATTTAACTACTTAATGCTTTTATTTTTCCGTCATTTAACGAGAACCTTAAAAATCTTCTTATTTCGATTAAATCGTTTATCATAACGTTTAAACCATACTTAAGTATACCTATTTTAATTCATGAAGTGAAGACGCAAATCACGTTTTACGCCGCAGAGCACCTTTATCTATAGTTCACGCTCACTCTCGCTCAAAGGTACGAGAACTTTGGAGGTGAATTAATTACTTAATAATTATGTTAATTAGCTGTGAATTTGTTCAGTTAATATACCTCTGTTCACAGGTAAGCCACACGTTGTACTTCTAAATATATCGGATAACGTACAAATTCACGAGCGGTTTATTTATAATAATTTAATTTTGTTCTTGTAGAAAATCAAAGTAAATTTTGCTCTTTATTATGTGCTTCTTTTTTTTAAATACTTTAAGCAAAATAGTACCATAAAATCAAGGATTATTAAGAGATAAAAGTAGCGTCATGTAGGTAAAACATAGAAGTGGGAGCACCAAATCACATCCATAAACAATTATCCATCTATAAAGACGTCGTTCAGCCAAATGACCTCTTAGATAAATAATCAGAAATGTACCAAATGTAAACCGTTCATTTACCCCGTTCACGAGTATAACGCAAAGGTCAGCCATCATCCCCCATCAACCCCCTCGCCATATTGTAAGAAACGGATTGACCCGGCCTCTACGCCACCACAAGCAATGATATTTTAGTAACCATGACCAGTCCTGACAATAATAGGAACAAAAAAAAAATAAAAAAATATTAAAGATAAAAATGGCAGAAGGACGCCTCCATTTAACGTATATTAAAGTAAGTTTCCGCGAGTAGCGACTTACATAATTTTTAAGAGTGTGGTGTTACAGTTTTGTATTTGTTTTTAAAGACCTACAAACTAAAACTTAAAAGCGACATTATGTCCATGGGTTCCTATCATTAAGGTAAGTAGATGTATCATAGTTGTCTTTTTTGCACAATTTAGTCTTAATGGACATGTTTAAATAAAAATCGATCGAGTTCGATCAAGACAGAATTCTGTCTCAATCGATCTCCTCAACTTTGAATAGCAGTTCTCCATTATTCATCTATATAATGAATGAACTAGCTGACCCGTGCCCACTTCGTTGTGCGGCGAAAAAAACGCGCCCGTTTTGTAAACATATTTCATTACTGCTCCACTCTTATTAGTCATGGCGTAATACTACATAGCCTATGACACTCCCCGATAAATGGACCCGATAAATGGTCCCTTAGTCGTAAAAACCGACTGAGGGACTATTCGTCAATATTATCTTTACGAAATGAAAAGAAGGAAAACTTGAAATTAAACCCTATACCAATCCGTCTGGCCAGCGTGGTATTAGTAGGCCATGTATCCCTCCGTCACGGGAGGAGGCCCGTCTCTGCAGTGGGACATTAGTGGGCTGTTATGATGATTTACAACCTCTTTTACTAATAAAAAATAGAGATTGTATGCATGTCTCCCTGTGTGATTTTAATACCTATTACGAGTATTACTAATTTATTAACAGAAATATTATCCTTCAAAATTGTTATTGTGAAGTGACGATAAATATTTAATTCAGGCTTTAAATAGAATGTATAATAATCATAAATTGATTAATAATTTCATCAGCCAACACCTGTCAAAACCTTCACCTTATAAACATACTTCGTATTACAAATTTAACTTAGTTGACATTTGAGAATGAAAATATCGATGCCGTTAAGCTTTCACGTCTCAACAATGAACGTCAAAGTATTTTAACAAAGTTTGTAACATTAAGGTAACCCCTTTGATAGGCACGAAAAGTTTCATAAAATGCCAAGCACTCCTTACAAATTCAGGAGGTAGTAATTGTAGAGAAGGCAATATAACCGAGATAAGGTAGAATAAATGAAGAGGCAGGCATTTCCACTAATGCCTGAGAGGCACATTAGGATCTGAAATGGGATCGAGTGCTCAGTGGACGTGCCTGCGTAGTGACGTGCCTGCGTAGTGACGTGCCTGCGTAGTGATGTGCTTCACTAGACGTTATTGCGAGTGACGGGGCATCAGCGCGCGTTACAGGTAAATTTGTTGTCGTCGTCGAGTCGCTGTTTCATGCTATTACATTGCCTGCCTCCGTGTAATTTAGATGGTTCTGTGTGAACTAAGTCAGAAGCGGAAAGTTACATTTTTATAGATGAATTTATAAAACAAAGTATTGTTATAAGTATGAATTGAGTTGTGTAGACCAAAATAATGAAAACGAATAGCTGTAGATTTTGTTATTTTGATATTTATTTAATGATGAATCAATTCTTCGAAATTTTTACATACACAAAATTCACGATAACGGGTAACATAAAGACTCAGTTCAATAAATTCTACATCCGCCCGTTGTTGTGTAATGTTAATTACCCTGCAAGGATTCAAGCCTTCGAATTCAAACGCAGGGCCACGTCATACTGAAGCCGGCATGTTATCGAGGTAGTTCTTGAATTGTAAATAATAATATGATAAAAACTATACTTAATAATATTTATTGTAAATATAATAAAATCCAGTTTTCGGTTATACATCTTGTGGAAAGGACGCATTTCATGTTTCTCGTATCGTATCGAGGTACTGATAGAATGCATGATGGATTGCAGTGGCACGTGCGTAGCCCCTCCGTGTGCCATGCCACGCTAAACATAGTCGTGGGTCATATTCGTGTACTGAGTGGAAACGTAGAATCACGTGGTCAAACAAATTAATACACGCAGCTAAAATTTGCCTCGTGCCCGTGCACAGCATGCGCCGCGGTAGGCTCGCGCCTTAAATAACAAGCTGAACGACGCTATGAACGATGTCGCTGACGACACGGTTCAGTAATGGAGATCATGTTTATCTGACACTCTTCTCCAACAATACAACCCGCTCTTTATCTTACTTATAGAAAACACGTTATCATCTGAATACTCCAAAAAGAGATAGAAGATATTATATAAGAATAGAAGACCCGTAAGTGCAAGCGAGATAGATGATAGAGAAATGATATGCCTCTAAAACTTAGATGATTATACGATATGTATAGTAAGGTTGATGCTTGAGAAGCTGAATACTTCGCGAATTAGGTTAAGAGATCTCATATTATTATAATTAGGAAGATGTTCTCTTTTGTTCAGAGGCTATTCATCGCAACATCATTACCTCTTACGTAAGTAATAGGTATAAATGTTAAGATGCGTTTTAATCACACTCTACTTGTATGTTAGATACCTACTCGTATATGTAGTTGAGGTTGATGCTTTCGTGTTTAATTAAAAGTAATAAATGGTTTATGTCTTTCTATGTACGGATACATTTAATTAAGTCTCTAGGATTATGTACGCTAACGTTATGATAATGTCGTTTTTATTGCTGCCAGGGTTTCCATAACGGAAGGAGAAAGCTAATATGACAATGCTGTAATCAATGTCAGACTAAAGAAAAGTATCTAGTACTAATTGCCGCTAGTTTGTTAGCAATATTTAAGAGCCACAAGTTTCACTCAAACTAATATAATATTGTCTGGATAATAATAATATTTGATCCATTTACAAACAATGTAAAGCAATTAACTCAGTAATTTAATAGCGTGTCAACAGGTTTAAACTGAAGATTGAGAATTAAATTAAATTTCGGCGCGAGAGGCAGCCTCCGAGCTAAAATATAACTTCAAATTATTTTTAATTTCATGTTAATTCTGTGTTTTATCTACATACATTAGTGGTTATTCTTTTTGTGGGTTATAATATAATCTCCTATCTCAAGAGTAGACTTCGCAGACATGGATTTTGTATTTATTAATATCTAACTGTTCTGTTCTGATTGTTGTTCGTTGTTGTAACATTTTATCATTCAATATTAAAATACAATGGACATGTAAAGCCTGAGACAATCACGCGTAATATACAATCGAGACGATGTATGGTAATAAAGATATAAGAATAACTTGTGATGTATGTATATAGAATACACTTGCACTACACTAAAATGGACAAGAATTCTTCATACAAAAATATCAACAGACGACTGCGATAAAAAAGGAGACGCAAAAATTTAAGGAAGATAGACGTATATACGAAGGTCGATCTTCACAAGGCACTGCAGGACGTCCTTCTATGCAAAGAAATGGAATGTTTTGGAGCCCATAAATAATTGTTTTGGATTACATCTTACTACCACACAATGCACCCGATAACGCGAGAACTAGACTAACCCCCGGTTTCCAAATGACTGATCAAGTAAAAATCAACTAATCAAGTGTCAAAAGTGTCATTTTAGTTCCTGAAAATGATAGTTTTGACACTTGATTAGTTGATTTTTACTTGATCAGTCATTCGAAAACCGGAGGTAATTCTATTAATTAAAGGTTTACTTTTATTAACTAATATAAACTAAATATTTTATTTTGAGCGCTTTGTTCAATGCGAAGCATTGACATACAATTAATTACAATATGTATTTGTTAGGTGAAATGTCTCAGCTGCAGTAAGTCGCACAAATGTTTGCTAATTCAATGTATTTGTGGAATTTCTAAAAACTAATTGCTATTGAACAATAATAAATCACTCTGACAGTTCACTAAGCCTCTACTCTTCTTATAATTATTTTATCTTTAAATCACTATTTTACTGCGTTTCTATTGTAGGTAACTTAAGAAATAAATTAATGTTTAAAAAAATCCTGTAACGTCCAAAATTTATGCTTAAAATTACATTAAGATCGAGAACAACACGAATAGGAAGAAGTTAGCTGGTAGCCCTTTGTGATATTGTGTTAAATCTTAATAATCAGCAACGCCCACAATGTCATGCTGTTGTGCAATTTACAGAACACAAAGGTTAATACACCATTGTAGAGCTACAGAATATGACACTGACATCTTTTTAAAGTCTAGGTCTGAAATACTAGCAGACGACAAATGTAAATAAAAATAACTCCCAAAAGTTTAGTTTGGTTTATCATAACAATTCATTAAACTGTATACAATACAAAACCAAGATCAATACTCCGACAATCACCGTATCGTAACTCGTAAGTATAACAAAAGTAATGTCTGTTAAAATATTCAAAACAATTCTTTAATCCTTTTATAGAAGCTCGTAAACGTACGACAAACGTCACAACTGAGCAAATATAAAACGACTGTTAACGTCGAATGGACCATCAAATTAATTTTATTTCAATGAATAACATTTAAATATACGTATTGAAAGGATAACTTGTTTCTAAGGGACAAAGACTTTTACTCAAACAAATTTCGTGGCTCACCTGGGTGAACTATGAGGTGGTCCACGGGCAATAAAGGAAATTTATGTTGAACTTGGCAATTAAATAACAAAGAAAATGCTAATGAATTAAATAATCATGAATTTCTACAAAAACAACGTAAGTTAAATATTTTTTGATTAAGGGCAAACGAGAATAGATACTGTTTAGACATCAGACTAATACTATTACCGCGTTATCGTTACCTTTCTTTTGACTTGTTACTGTGAAGTGTGAGAAAGATTTAATTTTGGTCTCCGGCACATTTTTCACGTATTTTCTTATGTTATAAGTATTGCCAACATGACTTGCCTTTAGTTACTTATCTTTAATTTGAAGATGAATCAGCACAAACGGATTAAAATTAAATTATCTAAACAACTTATTTTTACTACGAACATGACACCGCCAGTCATAATGGTAATAACATAGGTAACGCATTTCAGTAATGAGTATGTTGGTAATATTCGTAATAAGCCATGTATATTGACACCTCTACCTAGCTCTAGGTAATAGGCAAATAACACAAAACCCCATGTTCAAATATCCTTGCAATCCCGTTCCGCTTCAACAATATTCCTATATAATAATAATATATAGTTAAATATGTACACACGTACGTCGGGTCCCTACCTGCCCTTTGCGAAGGATGTCAGCGATTAGGTTTGTAAGTCCTTCAGGGGCGTCCCCTAACGATGTTACCCACTACTTTAACTAATACCCGACTTAAAGGGTACGTATGTGGGAATTCTTAATCGGTGTAATTATAGAGATCAATTAACTGCCTCGGTGGTACGGCGGTCGCGGTAGCGGCTAGCAAGCACGAGGTCACTGGTCAAGGCGGGACAATTCAATGTGTGATCCAAAATATTATTGTCTTGAATCTGTATGTTTTTCTGTGTACGTTAAAATTGTTATTTTAAAGCGGCACAAGACATAATCTTTACTGCAGGAATTGTCCTAAACAAAGATCAAATAAACAATATAAGAAGTTATAATCACTTAACGTTCCAATTATCTAATTAGCCAGTTAAAATAATGTAGTTGATAATGTTGTTCGCGTCGCGTTATATAATAATAGGTTAAGTGGTATAACCTCGCGCTACTCATTACGATGACACTTTTTATACTACAACTCGTTATTGAGAAACAATAGTGTTTGTTTGTTAAACTGTTATTACACGAACTGAGAACTATACTTGAGTTATTGATTATGCGTTGGTTTTTGCTAAGGTATTTGAATTAGCTATTAAAGTTTGTACTTATCTACTATATAAAAATAAGTCGGGTTTCCCTTCCTGACGTTATAACTCCAGAACGCACGAACCGATTTCCTCGGATTTGCATTCGTTGGAAAGGTCTCGGGCTCCGTGAGGTTTATAGCAAAGAAAATTCCGGAAAATTTTCAACAGAAATGCGGAAAAATAATGCCCGTGCGAAGCCGAGGCAGGCCGCTTCTTATAAATATTATACATATTAAATATTGATAAGAAATGAGGTTCTATTGTATGTTTATTTTTTACTAAGTATCCTCTTTTTACATATTAATTTAATCTGCATGTCAATTCTCGTACCTTAAAATCGTTAAAAATTCGGTTAAGTTAACTTTATTTGTCAAATTGTCTAATAACCAATCATTGACGACCTTGGTGGCGCGACGGTAGCGCAAGCGGCTGCCGTGCAAGAGGTTGTGGGTTCGATCCTCACGCAGGACAATAATTTGTGAGATCCACAAATTATTGTCCTGGTCTGGGTGTTCTTTGTGTCCGTTAATTGATGTTTGTAAAAGATCCCCGCGACACAGGGCATGATCCCTAGTGCGGGAGTTGTCTTTTCTAAAAAAAAAAGAAAAGAAAAAAATACAAATCATCAAAACCATGAATGTTTTGATGTACTCTATTACATCAAAACATTCATGGCCTTTTGTCAAAAAAAGAAATACTGGAATTGTCACTTACAGAAATAAAAAATGATACAAATCCAGATATAATATGCTTAACAGAAACTTTTGTAAAATCAGGAGGAGAGAAAAATATTTGCATTTCAAATTATGAGGTAGCATCGTATTATAGTCGACAAAAAAAAAGAGGTGGTACATGTATACTTCTTAGGAAAGGAATACCGTTCCAAAAATTGACATGTTTTGATGATCTATGTACAACCCATCATTTTGAATTATGTGGAGTGAAAATTGAAAATAGTGTAATTGTTGTATGTATTTATAGAATACCTTCAAAGAACCAAAGTCATATAGTACAATTTTTTAATAATTTAGAACTAATGTTATTTAAGTATATGTCTAGATATTCCAAAAATAGAATTATCATTGCTGGTGATTTGAACATTAATACGATTGATAGAGGTAGTGTAGCTACTAAAAGGTTAGTTGACATTTTATTAAAGTATAATTTGATCTCACATATTTCTGATCCAACAAGAGGAAAATCTTGTATTGATTTAATAATAAGTAATATACCAAATGCATTGGCATCTCTGCTGCCACTAGGCCTATCTGATCATAATACAGCGCAAGTACTTACATGGCCAGTTTGTGAAAGAACTATTATTGCTAAATATGTCTATAGTTATAAAAGGTCATACTCTACTGAGAATATTGATAAATTTCATAAATACTTACCTAGCTTGAAACACATTAGTACAGACACGGATACTGATTTTTGTTTTACTTATAGTGAGTTTCATGAATACTTCTGTTTACTCTACTACCTGTGTTTTCCTATTGTTAAAATAAAGACTAATATAAATAAAAGTAATAATTGGATGACAAATGGGCTAAGGCAAAGCTGTAAAATGAAAAGAAAGCTCCGTTATAAATATTACACTACTAAGTCAGAATATGATAAAACTAAGTATTTAAAATATAATAAATTATTTAAAAAATGTGTTAATACAGCCAAAAGAAATTGTAACCAAAATTATGTACTAAAAAGCAAAAACATTAGCAAAGCTACTTGGACCATAATAAAAAGTGAAAGAACATGTCCTGTTAGTTCACACTACTTATATCACAAATATAGTTACAAACAATACAGTGCTTACTGATCCACTAGTCATAGCTGCAACCTTTAATGAACATTTTATTTCTACTACAAATATGAATAACCATGCTATCCAAAACACAATCACTTCCAATAGACAAGCTAACTCAATATTCTTATTACCTGTGGATGAAACTTATATAAACAAGGTAATCATGTCACTTGCAAATACATTATCTGAGGGGTATGACTCTGTAAGTACTAAGATAATTAAAAGCTGTAGTAACCAAATAACACCCATATTAACAAACTTGATAAACAAGTCATTAGAAACTGGATTTTTTCCAAATGAACTAAAGTTCTCGGTAGTCAAACCTCTCTACAAACGAGGTGACAGGACTGACATAGGTAACTACAGACCAATTACTATTATACCAATATTTTCAAAAATCTTTGAAAAGGTGATGCATGACAAACTTGTATCCTTTTTAAATAAATATAAAATTTTATCTGAAAACCAATTTGGCTTCAGAAAAAATAAGTCCACCAGAGATGCTGCTTTCTCTTTAACAAATGAAATTCTACAAAATGCAAATAATAAACACTACACAACAGGGCTGTTTCTCGATATGTCTAGGGCTTTCGATTTTGTTTGCCATAATCAATTACTATGCAAATTAGAACACTACGGCATTAGAGGACCCGCTTTAAATTGGATTAAAACTTATTTAGAAAATAGACAACAATGTGTGGACGTGGCACAACAAAACTCTAAAAATTCAATTCAGGTTTTTAGATCAGGGTTTAATTGTAGCAAATTTGGAGTCCCGCAGGGAAGTGTGCTCGGACCATTGCTTTTTATAGCTTATATCAATGATTTGCCACTGGTCACGCAACACAGTACTATTCTTTTCGCTGATGACGTCTCTATTATAATTAAAACACATAAAGATATGACATATAATGAACATGAAATTGAAATTAATAATACATTGACATCAATCATACAATGGCTGGATAAAAACAATTTACAGATAAACCTATTAAAAACGCAGCTCATTAATTTTAATAATTTTAAACACAAAAAGCTAAATATTAATTATAATGGACAAACCTTACAGGAAGTAAATACTGTGACATTTCTTGGAATAGTTATAAATTCCAACCTTAATTGGAAGGAACATATCGTCCCATTAGTAGAATATTGTTGTATCATCACATGTAACAAAAATGATTTTATTGTAAATTCGTTATCATAATGACGTAAGCTATCTAATGATATATTTTTTTTATAACTTTTGTTCTATATTTTAAAAGTTATGAAGTTCGAATAAAGTTTTTGCCGCGCGGCATACCTAAAATAACGTCTCACGACCACATAACGCGCGCTCCCGGCTCCGTGCGTCGCGTTTCTTCATCACAACGCACATTGTTCAACGGAGTCGGCAAGAGTGAGGTGTTGTAACAATGGAAACCGACAGTGGCGATCAAAATGGTCAGAAATCAATTAAATTATTGTTATTTTGTTTACATACACAACGTTGTTCATTACTATTGAGAATTAAACGTTTAAATTAGTAATAAGAAAATTATTTACAAAATAGAGTATACGTAAAATACATATTTCATGGATTTTTATAAAATTTATACAACATCCATAAATTTAAATTATATTTAATGGAAAATAAACAATTTTAGTGTGTTAATTACATTGTTTTTAGGTCTATTACACAAAATTATTGACATTACCACAAAGACAGTATTTAAAATCACATAAAACATTTTTCTACCAAGTTGCCGCATCTTTTTAAAATTAAGTGTAATCCACTAAAATACTTTACTGATAAGTTTCTTAACATGTTAATATACAATGATGCTTGTCTTATTTGTTTCTCTAATTTTGTAGTTTCTTATGCACATGTTATATTTTACTACGCATAATTGTATCTTCTTTACGTCGGTACGTACACATGAAACATTATTCGACCAAATTCTATTTTAAAGTGTGCGTCGTAAGCACTTATGCTACTTTTTTCTGTTAATTAGTTTCTTGTAAAACATTATTCGAAATCTAAAAGTGTTATAAAATTATTAAATACAGTATTAATTGTACACAGATATTCTTAATATCTAATATTCGGCTAACTCTACATAAAAACCAACAAATTTTACAATTATATTGGTGTTTCAAAAAAAATCTAGGTCTAACTTCATAGTACACACATTCGTGTGTACACACATTCGTGTGTACTATGAAGTTATTGATTGAGTGATTCTGTATAGGTTGAACGGTAGAAGTGTGTGCATTTGTAAACGTCGTTCTACTTGTCGTGATGGACCAGCGGATCCATCGACTCTTACTGAACTGCGTCCTGTAACTCCGTTCCAAATTCAATCTGCATCCAGTTATGAAGCATCATTGTTATCAGTATAGCAGCGATTTTAAGTATAGTATCGAAGATTTGTATACCTACGCCTATGCTATCACCACCTCCGTATCAGACAAAGTGTTATAGTGATTTTTATCTGATATATTCAGATCAGTCAATTGAATCTGACTTGAGATAAGATAAAATTACATTTCCCAGCAGTCGAATAAAAAAGCGCCACTTGCCAGTCAAACATTCAAGACAAAAAACGTATTTAAATAGTATTCGTAAAAAGTACTGGATAAAACTGCAAGGTATTGAAGAATATTTTTCAGAAAAACATCATGATCCATTCAATTCAGTGAAGCACCCATACTGCCGTCAATAGCATAGTTACAGTAAGTCGGGTTTTTGTCAAAATTGAGTTAGGTATACAGCCGTGATCACGATAACGAGATCTACAACTGTATCTAACTCATTTATTTGTATCGTTTTTTAATCCAAAGTTAACAATTAGAAATTTGCAGTAAGTCGACCAATTTTTTTACATCACAAAGCATGATTACAGTCTGTATACTTACGGCAAAAGTTTTATTTAGAGTCTCACTGCATAAGAGCAGTATGACATATATACTGCTAATATGTTTGGTCATTAACAGTTTAAAAATAGAATATAGGCCAATCATAAAAACTTTAAGAAGATATACTGTTTTGATCTTAAGCAGCTTCCCAATATTTACTAAGTGTGTATCTAGTCTTACAAACAGTATGCAGCGATACTGCATGTATGCTTAGTAATTGATCCTTAGCGTTGGTTCCTTAATACTTACCACAAGGACAGTATGATACTATATTGAATTTATGTTAAGCAACGTAATCAAATCTAACGTAATGGTTACTTATTATACAGAGAGTATGTAGCCATCCTGTGTTCATGTTTAGACAGCAGGATAGCGATAGCGGACAGATGCACAAATCACGTGGACAGTAAATTAGCTATACTGTACTCATACTAAGCAGAACATACATATAATATGATCTTACTACTAATTATAAGAAGTGTTTGTCTAGGTCTTGCATGTCTACATAGCTGCGATATAATGCCACGTCATGAATATACTGCAGTAAAGTTGCTTCACTGTGAACGTAATATGTTATTGTAACTAAAAGTCGTACAATTTCTCTTTTATTACAAACAGTGAAGTATAATAAATTATATAATAATCTGTTCCCCGAATACCTACATAATTTAATATTACATACACTACTACGATGGCGCGGGGAGGGTGCGGGGTTTTGAGAAAAAGGTGGTTAAAGTTTTGGATCGAAATTTTTACACAAATCTTTTGTTTGCAATCGGATCACAATGGTCACAAACTCCAAATACAATTTGTGCTTCATGTACTTAATAATTATGTTATACATCGCCAAAGCTATACAGACAGCAGAAAGGCTTACAAATTAGATAAGGAAAACGTAAAAGAACATAAATACACTTCTCATAAAAAAAATCGAAACAGTCTGCAAGTTTGTGTTTTGTATGGATTATGAGAAAAATGTGTACCTATATTTAGGAATATGTGTTATATGCCATTTAATAGGGAATTTAATGAGGTTTTCAAATAATAATGTTACTTAACGTTCTAAATTTAAATTTAATTTTCGTAGATTTCGTATTTTGTTTAACAAGTCGTTTTTACCCTGTACGTAGTTTGACGGACATTGATAAAATTACGCACGTTAATGAAAAAAAAGCTAGGAAGCGTTTATTTAATAACCCGTAACTCGCTTCCAGAGTTCCTCGCGCCTCTTATTAATGCATCCATGCGATTTTCACCCGCAAAAACCGCCAAGTGGTGGCATTGCTGAATTCTCGACTTAGTCAGCGTGTAACAGCTGAAAGATTGCATCTAAGCCAGTTATATTTTCATAGAATCTACAAACGCTTTCAAGAGACTCGACGACCTCGACGACTCGACGACCTCGGTGGCGCGCCGGTAGAGCCAGCGGCTGCCGCGCATGAGGTTGTGGGTTCGATCCCCACGCAGGACAATAATTTGTGAGATCCACAAATTATTGTCTTGAGTCTGGGTGTTCTTTGTGTCCGTTAATTGATGTTTGTAAAAGTCCCCGCGACACAGGGCATGATCCATAGTGCGGGAGTTGTCTTTTAAAAAAAAAAAAAAAAAAGACTTGTTTGTTCACGTGCCCTTAGTGATCTGGCAGAAAACAGGTGATTTCTGACTGAAAAGATCGATTTATAGTTACAACTTCAAAATCTACGCATTAATGTCTTTCAACCGCAGCAGCAGCTTCATGATGAACCTATGGTAGCTACATATAAGTGACTCTATAATTAGAAGAAGGTTGAAGGAACGTAAACTGTTACCATACAAGCCAGCAAATATGGAGAATTATCTGCAGATCATCGAAAAGCGTGTCTTAACTTTTCACGCAATTACCTAAAATGGTCATACATCTAGTGGAACAAATTTCTCCTTTCTAAAGAGTGTTAAATTATACTGTATGGTAAGGATGGAAGGACTAAGGTCTACAGAAGAGATAGAGAATACTTTGCACCATGCTGGATTGAAAGAAAAGGTCATCCATGGTGGTGGTTCGTGGACTATTTGGGGAGAAATTAGCGGCGACGACAAGACAGAGTTTGTCTTTGTTTTTGGGTCACGTCTGCCTTTATTTAAGTCATAGGGACATTGAACAGTGTCTTGAAGCTCATGTTATACCCTATGCACATTTTATTGACCGCGGTTTTACATTTACGCACAAGGATGCTAGGGCAAACACAGCGAGCGTCGTATGAGATTATGATTCCGTAGTAGATATCTCTATTATTGATTGGCCAGCAAGAAGCCCGAACATGAATCCGGTTTACCATCTATGCAATAAGTAAAAAAGACGAATTAGTGCAAGAGATCATGCCTTAAAAACACTTAGCCAGCTGTAAAATAAGTATAATCCAAGAGGAATAGAACAGAACGCCACTATATTTTATCGTGACTCTCATCCGATCGATGAAGAACCGTACAGAAGCAGTAATGAGACCTTGGGCAGGGACATATGAGTCATTAAATAAACGCTTCCTAGCTTTTTTTTTCATGTATGTGCGTAATTTTATCAATTTCCGTCAAACTACGTACAGGGTAAAAACGACTTGTTAAACAAAACACAAAATATACGAAAATTTAATTTGAATTTAGAACGTTACATTATTATTTGAAAACCTCATTAAATTCCCTATTAAATGTCATATAACACGTATTCCTAAATATACACATTTTTCTCATAATCCATACAAAACACAAACTTGCAGACCGTTTCGATTTTTTTGATGAGAAGTGTATAATGACACCTTTTAAGTGTGTTTAGATCTTCAAAAGGTGGTAATGCTACCTCGCATGGACAGCTACAAAGAATCAATATTCTGTCCTCGAATTATTGCGTTACGTTATGAAACGTTTGCTCCTTTATGTAAATCTAATAAAGAAAATAATCCTTACGCTGTCTTATGGCATGAAGCGATTTCAGGCCGAAATGTTTATGACATTGTGTCAACATTCAGAGCTTTTTTTATACACCATCGGAATAAAAGTCACTTGGTGATTTGGCCAGATAATTGTTCGTCACAAAACAAGAACTAGACACTGTTTTCGTTTGTCAATATTGTAAACAGTGATTTAAGCTCAAGTTTCAAGTTGTACTTGGAGAGTATAATATGCTACATTCTTTATTTTAAATACAATGTTAAAACCATTAACTAGTTGTTTTATTATCACTGCAACCTAATAATATAAAAATTTTGAATCATTATAAGTTTGTATGGTTACTTAGCTTAAATACAGTAAAACACACACTTACTGTATTTAAGCTAAGTAACCCTACAAACTTATAATGAGGCAAAGGTTTGTACTGTACTTATGCTAAGTGTTCCCTATCAAAGAGCCTTTAGGAAATACTTAGCATAACAACAATAATGTGTTTATTTTTTCTTACAATTATTCAGTTTTAGTTTTTTAATAAGTTATAGATAGGTGCTGAAGTCTTCTATAATTTAAGGTATCAACCATCGTGATCCGATTTCAAACAAAGGATTTATTTAGAAAATTCAACCCAAAACTTTAACCGCGTTTTTCTCAAAACTATATAAAGCGTACTTACTGCAACTATGCTATTGACGGCAGCATAGCTAAATCTTACTCAAGTCCGTTCAACACTGAGAGTAACGTGATGGCATTACGTGCACTTTCTGATCAAAGTCAATCGCTTCATGGTATAGATCGCTCTGTTTCTAATACTGTCATATCACTTTAATCACAAGTGCAAGCTATCGAAGAACGTTCTTCAGAAGGTCCTAATTAGTCTAATTCTATGAAGCAACACTAGCTCCCAAATTGCTCAATCTTGCCCAACTCGGTCAAACACTGAAAGTACTGTGATGGCATCTCCCGCTCCCTCAGCTCAAAGTCAATCATTTTATGGTACAAATAGCTCTGTTTCTGAACTTACGATACCACGCCAATATGTCGCGATAATTGGACTGATCTAGGAAGGAAACGACAACCTTGGACAGGAGCACTCTACTAAAACTGGGAACGTATTTAATACAAAACAAATGGTTCTATCAAGTGCTTTGATATTAGTTACGTACAAAACTTAGATATATTTAAAAAGCTTTAGGAGTTTTGTTACTGAAAAAAGCAATGAGAGTATGTGTTAAAGTACACAACTAAGAGGTCATGTTGTGCGTACGTGGCGTGTTTGGCCAGTTTCTAGATGTGATAGCTGTCTACAATATCCTCAGGAAATCTATTCATACGACGATGGAAAAATTATGGTTTGGACGGGAATTCGTGTGGGTCTTAAAACAGACTTAAGTACGTTTTGATCAGAAGCACCATGACGGCTGAAAAATAGCTTAACGAGGTTGTTTGAGCTTCTAGTTCCAATAATCTACCTCCGTATACTACATTTTGACCAAATGTTTAAGCTCATGGACGATAACACCCATCCGTTTATCACGAAATTGTTATCCAGATAGTTGCATGAGCACGACATATCGGTCTTATCCTGAATCACTCAATCACCTGGACTAAAAACCATAAAACACACGTAAGAAATGTTCCAAAGAAGTGCTTTGATGAATTTTCCTGCAAAAATTGCGATTGAAGAGCAACTTTTTTGCATCCTAGTCGGACATGGAACAATATACCGCACCAAGACCTGGATAACTTAATCCATTTTACGTTTTTTGGATGTACTGACTAGTACTAAGTTAAAAACAGATTAATAATCGCTTATTGTTCAGTTAAGTTTTTAATTTATTTGAATAAAACATTATTTACGCTAAAATAATATCTAGATTGTAGCTATATGCCATTTATATGGCTACAATCTGGAATTAAATAAAATTTTAGTGTAGTGTAGTAAATGTTTTCTTCAATATTTTTTGAGTTAATTGAGTAAATACCAAATATCCCTAGACAAAGTTGATGTGTGTATTTAGTCTATAAACGCAATCACAAATTTAACCAGCACATATTCATGTGATCAATAATTATTATAATTACGTGTACCTTCTTTATAGTCGTAATCATAAAAATTCGGCTTAGTTAACTTTTAGTTATCCGTGTGGTAACGGAGTAGGAATACAATATGTCACCACCCTATCTCATCCCATGGGTGTCTTAAAAATCGAAGGGACTATCCGTGAATATTATATTTACGAAATAAAAGAAGGAAAACTTAAAATTAAACCCTATAGCAATCCGTCTGGTCAGCGTGGTATTAGTAGGCCAAGTAACCCTCCGTCACGGGAGGAGGCCCGTCCCTGCAGTGTGTGTGCAAGTGCATTCAATACTTGTAAAATTCACATCATTACTTACGTTAATTCTTAAGACGGGCGGAGCCGGCCGACAAAATAGTATTATATAAAACATCTTCACGAAAAACATTGACATAATTTTAGGATTTCGTAAAATATTGTTTCACCTGCACATACAACGTGATTAATTTGGTCAAATAACGTTGCATGTGTTCAAGAGACAGCTCCTGAACTATTTTCGTTGGCAGTACAATGTTATGTATGCACATGCGACACACTATCTACGCACAGGAATAGTTTTTAGACTAAATAATAATATCAATAATAGCTGTATTTATATCTATGTACATTGTAAAAATATAACATGGCTAAAGTCTTCCGTAAAAAAGTTATAAGCAAAAAATGCTAACGCAAAACTTCAAATCGCTCTACTGAAAAGTAGACATTTTGTAGATACAACATTGTTCTACTAATGGGACGATATAGAGAAAGTTACGAATAAAATTAATGGTTTCTCGTATGCATTATATAAATTAAGTAAAATCGCAAATAAAGGTACTGCTTGTACAGCATACTTTGCCTATGTCGAATCTATTTTGAGATATGGACTAATAATGTGGGGAAATGGCACGAATATTCATAAAGTCTTCGTTTCTCAAAAGCAATGCGTAAGAGCCATTTGTGGTATACCTCCTGATGTTAGCTGTCGACCATGTTTCAAACAATTAAAAATACTACCACTGCCATGTCTCTATCTGTTGGAAATGGGGAAATTTGTTAAACAGCATACTGAACTTTTTAAAAAAGCTAAAGACGTTGTAGGTAGATCAAATATGAGAAAACCTGATAGACTTGTATTAGATTTCATTCCACATACTACTAGAATACAGAAAAATAGCTATGCAATGTGTGTCAGAATATTTAATAAAATACCAGAATGCATTAAAATCTTGCCTATCAAAAAATTTACACCTACTTTCAGTTATTGGCTAATGGAAAGAATGTTCTATTCTGTCAAAGAGTTTCTGGAATATAAAGAACAAAGAATATAACATATAGAATAAATGTAATAATATAAGTCAATGTAATAAATATTATATAATGATCAATGTAATTGTAATTAATGTTTTAATATAAATGTAATAAATATATAATAAACAATGCAAATGTAATTAATGTTCAATATAAATTTAATAATAATATCATGTAATAATAAAATATGTAATTTATAAATATAGGTATGTTATCTTAACTAATGTAGATACTTTAAAAAATTTGTTTGCCATCATTATGGTAAAATGTGTCCTGCACCATTAAAATGTATTATACCACCTTTGTACTTACCACATTTTATACAAATAAAGATATTCTATTCTATTCTATTCTATTCATAATTGTGCATAGTATATTTAAGTAGTAGGGTAAAATAGCTGAACTTCTTGTGTTCAAGCTAGTTGGAATAGAAAAGCGTATCGTAATACGAGCTACTCGTTTATTTCATTGCTACGAAAAAATCTAAATTAAGTACTTTCATAATATAAAATTAAACAACATTTTATATTTACAAGCAAAATATACGACCTGATAAGTATCACAATGTTTTGACAAAAAATATAAAATAGAAACTAAAAATAGCGGAGAACCTTTTTATATTTATATTTTGTTGGTATAAATATAAAAAGGTTCTCCGCAGAGCGTGTACGCTCTTATGGGTTGTGCGTTCTGAAGCATTCGCCGCTGAGCCAGCGGAGCAAGCCAAATTAAATTGGATAATGGCACCAAAGATAAGAGCTCTAAAATGTTTTAGAACGTACTTAAAACGAGTAACAATATTATACGAGCTTGTTATTATAAAAACCACTTGTGACAGAACCTTTATTATTAGATTGGAAAATTGTTATCTTTACTTTATATTGTTGTATCAGTGCATCTATGTCTGTGAAATGGATAAATGAATTTTATATTAAGTATTGGTTTTCGGGTAATATTCATAAATTAAATTATATTAATGAATGTGCATGTTGTTGATATTAATTAAATATAATAATATAGTAGTTTTATTATAATTATAAAATAATTATATCTATTGCAGCAATTGGTTTAACATACCACGTGACGCTGTAAAACTATTAGCTGGGGTCCCAGACAAATAAACTATTTGACTTCAAGTTAATACTTGATAGAGAACCAACTCTGGTGTTCTCATGACATCCGATGACAGAAATTATTTTGCGAAATCAAAACCTACACATGACTACTTAGTTATGTTTATACGTAAACAACTAAAATAATAACATGTATTCTTATCAGCCGAATTTATTAACCGCTGTTTAGTTTTAATACATTATTATTTCACATTACATTTTAGATTTATCTACCATTACATCAAAGTTTCATTTCTAAAAGTCAATGCTGATTTATGCCCACGCTCAGTTTTAGCTAAGAAAAGCCTAATCTTGAATTCTGAATAATCTTTTTCGTGAAACTCTTAAAATAATTGTAAGTATAAACTTTTAGAAATTTGGAAACAGAGCAACTGCCTCAGTTCTAAGAAATAAGAAAATAGAAAAGATACTTCGACCCAATATTATTTAATTATTTATATTCTATACAGCAAAAGTTTTGCGGTTTCTTATCATAAGTAACTTGATGAATTATTGATTTTCAGTGTGCGTAAGTTTTCACGTAAATATGTATAAATTCCTATATGATTACGTTATCACTATCTATGACAATAATTATACAATTTACATAATTTCTAAGAACAACCTTATCTTTAGTTTGTTGAACTATCTTCTAGATAAGAGAACTACACATTCACTTCCTATTTATATTCATCTGTTTGTTTTCCAGCTAGGTTGCATTGTGTTCACTGTGAACACACAGGGTTCGCCAATATTCCTCAAGCTACACACTGTGCTAATTTGTGTGCGCTGTGTCAATACAGATAGCACATAAGATAATGACGTTTCTCTCAACACGTGTACAATATAAAATTACTTAACCATTTTTTATACATTTTTAATTAAACTGCTAGGCAGCTACTTAATTAATTAATACCACCTATCATTGTATTCTAGTCATAAGTTAACTTCAAAAGAGAATTCATACAAAAATGATGGTAATTTAATATTTTTTATATTTTCTTAATTTATTTGTTTGTATAGTAAGCAACCTTGAACACAGATAATATTTATACATCTAATGGATTCACAAACTCACGGCTCGTATAAATAATAAAACACAAATCAAAATAAACATCATACAAAAATGACATCTATTCATAACAGCCCATTAATGTCCCACTGCAGAGACGGGCCTCCTCCCGTGAAGGAGGGTTACTTGGCCTACTAATACCATGCTGGCCAGACGGATTGGTATAGGGTTTAATTTCAAGTTTTCCTTCTTTTTATTTAGGTTTTTTATTTAGTAGTTACGGTTATTCCCTTAGTCGGTTTTTACGACACCCATGGGATGAGATGGGGTGGTGACATATTGAATTCTTACTCCGTCACTACACGGATAGAACATCTATTAATATGAATTTTTTTTTTTTTTTTTTTATTGACCAATTCATTACAATATAACAATAATTTCATCAGTAAACCACTCGCTGAAACCTTTATGGTTTAAGTGCGAATGGGAGATCGCTTTGTTTTACATATAACTATAATTTATACTATAATCTATAATAAGCAAACTACGCGTTTGCTGATTATAAATTAATTAGTGTTCTCGTTTTCTATACAATCCAATAAATAATCTATGTGATCTATGATCTATTATGAATCTATGTGAACAATAATGTACATGTCAACAACAAATCGTAGCTTCTTTTTTAATATCTTATTTAAAAAAATATATGGTCGTATTACCATTAATGAATACCTGCGTTCCTTTCTGTTTCATATAAGAATTGAAATATAAATATTTAGTAAGTATCAAGATTTGCATGAATAAGAATCACGCATATAAATAACTTGCGTGTCAAAAAATAACTCGAATACCTCAAGTTACTACACATTCCTTACTGTTGGAGGTATAGAGACGGCTGTACCTACGAAATATGAGAATTAAAATATATGTGGGATATCAATTGTTACCTTTTCATCTACAATATACTACTGAACGTACCTATTAGAAATTGCGCTTCGAGACTGAGACCCGATTTAAGAGATAAGACCTAGATAGGGGGGCGGTAAACCGATGAATGAGGAAGATGGACCATGTAAATAAAACAGAACCCCATGATTGAACTATTTGGAGAAGGCCTATGTCCAGCTGTGACCCCTTGGTTGTAGGATGAAGATATTTTAAAGTGAGTATAATAGATAATTTCAGCAGCGTGTTCGAAAACATAACATTCAAATACCTCAGTAAAAAGTTTATGTATATTATATAAAATATTTATTAAAGTCTCGTCATTTTATTTAAAGTAAGTATCAACCCTAACAGTAAGTATTCTTATAACAAAGTTTAATATAACAGTCTTTATGCATCATTACCATGTAAAATACTCGTAGCATTGTTATGCGTACCGATAACAGCATTGTTAGGAATAATACTTTGCAGTTATTGTAGAACGTAAGATTATAAGCTACACTAGTTACAAGTATATTACATAATAATGTTAAAAACCATGTTAAGTTAAAGTAAGACATCAGTTTTTTATAGAGACTATTGCTAACTCGTTAAAAATGCGTTTTGTGAATTAGGGAGGTTTTTCTAAAATGGAGAGTTCTCTTTACCACATTATAACATATTATGTTACGATTATCACAAATTACCGTTAATTTTTAGCAGGGTTAATAAGCCTCTCACATTCTTACGGATAATACCGAGTCAGGTTATTGACGATATTGAACTTGAAGTTACAACTCTTCAAGTTTGTCTCGATTACCTGCAAATTCTACTAATATTATAAATGGGATAGTTTGTGAGGATGTATGGATGGATGGATGATGTTTGTTACTCTTTCACGCAAAAACTACTGAACGGATTTTGATGAAATTTAAAATTTAGGTAGTTTAGGGGGTAGAATAACATTTAAGCTAACTATATCACTCGGCTGAAGCCACGGGTATCAGCTAGTTAGTAGTAATACAAACTTACCCGAATGTTGAACGAATACAGTTGAAAGTTTCAGCAAATGTTGATCTGAAAATAAAACAAACTGTTACTATCTGTTCTTCAATCTTTTCATAGTCAGTGCAGTGAGGAGAGACTTCCCTAGTGGCGAAGCTTAAATGACTTACTATACTTACCTATCAACACAGTATAATTAAGAAGATAATCACCCGTGATAGCTTGTCTAGACGTCGTCATCAAACTGCTGCATGAGTTTAATAGACTATGATATCGTTCTGAATATTTATTTTTACGTTAGAGGGTGCAAGCGATAGAGTATTTTACACACTAGTGATCAATAACCAGTATATGAAAAAAAATAGATCCCTTTTTTAATGACCCAGTAATGGTATTATCGAGTAAGTAACTATAAAACAATCACTTGATACACAATCATGTTAATGCATGAAAAAAACAAAATGACACAAAAAAAGGTTTTGATTTGGTATAGCGAAATACGAAAAGAATATTCTAAATGAGAGGACAGACTCGGAATAAAATACTTTTTTTAGCAGTTAAACAGCGCCTTTTGGAGACCAATTGTCTCTTACTACTTAGTGGCGAAACTGATCATACAACAACTCATAGAAACATAATTAAGTAATACTGGTTATTATTAATAAACCATGATTAAACAAGCTTTTAATCCATTGTTGTCTGCTTTTGCAGCTGTACTCTAGTCCATATTTATAACATCAACAAGATGTCAAGTCAGTCATCAAAACTAATTTGTAGATTTGATCTATCTAATACTAGTTTGTATGCTTTGTATTAATCGATAGTTTTACTTTTTCTATATACTACCCGCACTGGGTTAATTGTTAAAATAATTAATTTGTTATTTTCATGTAAGTGACAATTGTCTGAATGAAAATAAAATTCTTTAAACCGAAATGCGCTTCTTATTACAGTAGTACGAGTGTAATGTACACATAGTGTAGTACATTCAGTTGTAAGATTTTCTAGACATTTGTATAATAATGACATACACACCTCAACAAAGTCTAGGGATATTTGGTATTTACTCAATTAACTCCAAAATTATTGAAGATAACATACAACATGTTTATATTTTTATAAAGGTAATTTATCAGGCTATAATCCAGAATTAAATAAAAGTATTAATGTTGAGTAAATATTTTTTTATTCAAATAAATAAAAAAATTGGAAAATTAGTAAAACTAACAATGAATTTGTTTCTTAAGCAAAAGTGAAAATAATTGAAAATTAATCTGTTTTTAACTGTTATGTGAGTAATCAGTAGTCAGTACATTCAAAAAACCGTAAATAACGGTCCTGCAACGGTTTTTCATGCTTGGATTAAGTTATCCAGGTCTTGATGCGGTATAATGTTACAGGTCCGACTAGGATACAAAAAAAGTTGCCCTTCCATCGCAAGTTTATGCAGGAAAACTCATCAAAGCCCTTCTTTTGAACATGTCCTACGCGTATTTTATGGTTTTGAGGTTAGGCGATTGATTATTTCAGCATAAAATTGATACGTCGTGCTCCTGCAACCAGCTCGTCATCACTCTCGCTTTATGCGAACGGGTGTTATCTTCCATGAGCTTAAACATTTGGCGCAATTGTAGTCTACGGGGGTAGATTATTAGTTCTAGCACCTCGTTAAGTTATTTTTCAGCCGTCATGGTGTTTCTGATCAAAACGCGCTCTGTTCTTCGACCGACACAAATTCCCGTCCAAATCATTATTGTTCTCTCGTGGTATGAATAGTTTTTCTCAGGATGTTGTAGACGGCTATCACAACCAGAAACTCGCCAAGCACGTTCTCTACGTGAATCCGAGTGGAAACCGAACCGGGACTCATGTGTAAACACCACTACAGATAACAGGTCATCTTTGCAGAGCAAATGTTCACGACCTCACTCTAGTCATCGTGCGCGATTTGCTCAACGTATTGCTGGAGTTCAATGCGGTATGCGAGCATAAAGGTGGGCTTCATGCCGACTTCTTCTGACAGTTTGGTCACCCGCAAGAGACTCCACCAAGAGCTGGAGCCTCTAAGCCAGCTGCATGGTAGTAACTTTTGGCTGCCTTTTCGCGGGAACTTGCAAAAATCGATCACGTCGTTGAGTGGTGATAGACTTTTTGCTGTGATATCTTTCAGCCACTTCACCAGTAGCACGATAACGTGACCATAACCTTGATATCATATTGTGTACTGTTCCAATCTCTTCAGCAATGCTATGCTCAGTACCCGCAGCTGAGAGCATGCCTACTGCTCTTAACATTTCCTCTATTTTGAAATGGCGCCGCTGCTTGATGCACACAATATTAATCATTCGAAATAAACGTTTAAATTGTTATAAAACTTAAATTTTACACAAAAAAGCAGTCAAAACTTACTATTGGTAAATGAAATTTTCAAACTTGACTACGTTCAAGCCGCGTAATTCTTTTATTTTTAATTTTATTTTTCAAATTCAAATTTAGAATGGTTGAAAAAGGTTAACAAAGTAAGTTTTCATCAAAAGAATTAAAAACAAACCAATTTTTTTTGAGTTTCACAACTTAATACAAAATATCGTGAAAATATCCCTAGACTTTGTTGAGGTGTGTAGGTACTCGTTACTCTATTCTTTTCATTCAATACATAGTTTATAACAATATTATAACAGTAGACGTATCATCATCATAACAGCCCATCAATGTTCCACTGCAGGGACGGGCCTCCTCCCTTGACGGAGGGTTACTTGGCCTACTAATACCACGCTGGCCAGACGGATTGGTATAGGGTTTAATTTCAAGTTTTCCTTCTTTGTATTTCGTAAAGATAGTAGTTATGGTTATTCCCTTAGTCGGTTTTTACGACACCCATGGGATGAGATGGGGTGGTGACATATTGTATTCTTACTCCGTCACCACACGGATAAGTACAGTAGACGTATATTTCTATATTATAATACGAACTCATTTGTGGTTTCCTCCCTAAAGGTCAGGGGTATGTTCAACTTTCATATAATTTATTGTATTGATTCTCAATTCTTTTTGGTATCATATATTGTTAGGGTCCTTTATCTCAGAAGGTACAACTGGAATCCCTTTAAGATTACTTCGATGTTCGGTTGTCTGCTTCACCGTAGAGACCCTTTTTTGCTACGAGGGTTAAAGGTATCGAACTGGAATTTATATCAAGGACATAAATCTACATCTTTTTAAAACTTGTGAATAATTTAAACTAAAACTATTTTGTTACAAAGGAGTATTTAAACTTTTCAGTGCGTCGCTATATTCATCTTCAACACTTAGTTATAATATTAAGATATATCGTTATTAGATTACACATTATTTTCTTAATGTTAGGTCGCCTTAGCTGCATTAATACAAGTCTATTGTTAGCATTCTGTTACTAGTGATGAAGTTGCGTTAAATATTCGCAAAAGTTGTAAATGAGTCTGGGTATAACAATAACGACATTAACTGCAGAGCAAAGATATACAATGAAGGATATATTATGTTTATTAGTTCCCTGTAATTACGACTACATTGATTGATTGTCTTTGTTTTTTTAATACATTGTGAGTCACTGGCGCCATCTAACGTTAGAAAGAATGTTGGCCTCTTTTATCTAGTTGTTGGTAACAGCCAACAATCCTGTATTTAATGTCTTAACAACCCATTATTGTCTCACTGCAAGGACGAGACCTATTGACGAAGAGAGAAGAGGAAAAGGTGGCTTACGAGTATGTAGTACTACCATAATGGCCAGGCGGATTGGTAAAGGGTTTCACTTCTGATATTTCTTTTTTTTGTTTTCGTACAGATAATATTATAGGGAAATTTCAATCCTGCATACAATCATTTACTAACATGTAAACTTTATCAACTGTAAGAACCTAACTCTTGTTTAAATATTCATCAAAGTGTATGATGATGACACTACAACGACCTGGAAAACTACTTTTAATAAATAATTTCTTCGATTCTCTCTTGCCTTTTTTTTTAAATATATTTTATACCTACTATAGGTATAGGTAGCGACAACCTGGTTAGGACGGCGGGAAGCCGATGGATGAGAGAGGCACAAGACCGCGCATAGTGGAAATTTTGGAGGAGTGTGAAATATGTCCACCAGTGGACGTCCATATGCTGACATGGATATAGCTGGCTCTAGTTTAAAAGTTTTGATACACAAAGAAATTTAATTTAAAAATTTAACTACGAGCAAAAATAATTTGAATTCGATAGCTTTCAAAGAAAAATACTTTAAATTAACTTTCTTCTACTTTCTCTAGATTCTATTAGATTATAATTTATCGCTAAACTAACTTATCTCATTACTTAAATACGAACAATAATATTTCCAAAGCTGATAGAAGTAATTTAAAAGGAATAATAAAAGTAAATTTCTAAGTGACTTACTCGAGCATTGAAAGGCATTCATTCTAATCCGAGTGCATTCCTGTATTCACATTTTTATGTGAGTATTTATAGAGCGCCGCAGCTCAGTGCGCTACCCTCGTGCCATTTGAGCCGCCAGCCTCGCTTTGATCCATAGTAAATAATCGTAAGTGCTCCACGAGCTGTGCTCGTATCCTCGGTATAAGATATTTTGCGTCGGTCTACACGCGACTTAATGGATTCATACGTATTCGATTTGACTGCGCGAATGTAAACACTAGCGATCAAACGAAAATATTATAAACATACTATTTATTGTGCACAACACGTACTAGTTTTAAAATTTAGGTTCGTTTTGTTTTTTTTTATTTATTGATTTAAGACGATGCACCTGATGGTAAACAGTACCTGCTGCTTATGGGCTCCAGAAATGTCAGTTTATAGCCAGACGCTACCTTCCTTGCTCCTCCTGTACTTTTACATTAGCTCTACCTTCACCAAGAGAAAAGCGGAGATACTCCAGTAAAATAAGCATTCAACCTCGGAATGGAAGCGAATAAGCTGTAAATTTGCATAAACCTTTGTTTTGGTGTACTAATGACTGGTAGAAAAGTCTCATATGATCACGTGTCTGCGTCATAAGTTATTCAAGGTCAAAGGTCACGAAAATCAGTTTTTTCCCATTATCTCGTTTTCTATGGGAAATACGCATTTAACGTCATTATAAATATTGTAGATCATAAAATTGTCTACAAAAAATATCTGAACACTTTTCTCCTAAAAAGCATCCCTTTCGAGATATCGTGACTTTAGAGCGCAGGAAAGTCGTATTTTCGACTGTATGCACACACTAGCTTTTTCCCGTGATTTCGCTCGCCTTTATAAATATTATGAAAAATAAGGCTTATTTCAATATATAGTAGCATATGCATGCTTGGTCACAGCCTAATCGGTTTGAAATTGACAAGGTTACATACAAACTTCCATCCCCTATCTTATCCCTTTAGGGGTAGAATTAATCAAAATCCTTTCTTAGCGGGTGCCTACGTTATATCATCTACCTGCATGCCAAAATTCAGCTAGATCTGTCCAGTGGTTTGGGCTGTGCGTGCGTTATTAACGTGGTTTCTCCAGTAGGAATACTCCTACCACATACCTAGTGTTCTATCAACGCACAGCCCAAACCACTGGACAGATCTGGCTGAATTTGGCATGCAGGTAGATGATATAACGTAGGCATCCGCTAAGAAAGGATTTTGATAAATTCTACCCCTAAAGGGATAAGATAGGGGATGGAAGTTTGTATGTAACTTTGTCAATTTCAAACCGATTAGGCTGAGACCAAGCATGCATATGCTACTATATATTGAAATAAGCCTTATTTTTCATAATATTTATAAAGGCGAGCGAAATCACGGGAAAAAGCTAGTGTGTGCATACAGTCGAAAATACGACTTTCCTGCGCTCTAAAGTCACGATATCTCGAAAGCGATGCTTTTTAGGAGAAAAGTGTTCAGATATTTTTTGTAGACAATTTTATGATCTACAATATTTATAATGACGTTAAATGCGTATTTCCCATAGAAAACGAGATAATGGGAAAAAACTGATTTTCGTGACCTTTGACCTTGAATAACTTATGACGCAGACACGTGATCATATGAGACTTTTCTACCAGTCATTAGTACACCAAAACAAAGGTTTATGCAAATTTACAGCTTATTCGCTTCCATTCCGAGGTTTGCCCCTAATTAAGCCTTATTTGACTGTACTAAGAGGATGTGAAGGGTATAGCTGTTGGCCCTGCATGCTTCATGTGCCGGCTATTGATAAAGTGCCAATAAAAAACGCAACCTACATATTTTATACAAGGATTATTTTCTTAATAATATGAGTGTCACAGATATCTCACTCTCATACAAGAAATATATATTATTATATCACTTGTGTAATAATATTAGTACTTAAGCAATACATTTAGAAGTTAAATTAATCTTTATTTGTACCGATACGGGTGTACGTAATAGCTTGTTTTGTCTACGAGTTTGATACAATTTAACAAATTAACGTGTGAAAGGAACACTCGCAATTGGAAATCTGTGTCCAATAGTACGCGGGGGGAGTAGAGGAGTGGGGCACGGGGGAGGTGAGGTAGTGGAATGTACGAGCGGGTCACAATTTGATTACTGTGTGTAATGATATTTTAGTGTTCTGTTTACACAACAACGTGTCAACAACTACTACACTTGAAATATTATGGAATGGGGAGGTAATCATTTTGAATCACTCTGTTATTTATGCAAACATTCTAGTATTTGTTGGTGAACTAAACGAAATATAGAGCTCATTATATTTTACTACACACTAGTATGTGTTTAGTAAGCAAGTATATTTACAGGCTGAGAGCAAACACACTACATAATAACGCTTTATTAAAATGGTTTAGATAATATCTTCACGACGAAATCTGGTAAATAGTGTAGTTAGCGAGAGTCGTTTAAAGAAATAGGAGCTAACGAATGATATAGCCTTGTGTGTTTGTATGTGTGTATTATTGTGTGTGTGTGTGTGTGTGTGTCGTGGCATAGTTTTCTTACAACTATGGCAACAGAAGGATGAAAATAAGTACTTAGGTAATTATGGGGATGTGATACCTGTCTGGGTTGCAACGTTTTTTTTTTTTTGAGGACGAGTAGTTTGTCTCTGACGACAGTTACTACTATAGCTGTGGCTGTGGTGGGGCGGATGGGCCTCAACCAAAGGGGTTGCAACGTAAAGCTAAAAATAATGTCAGCTTGTTAGACTTCATTTTCAGTATTAATTTGGCTCAGGCTATTATCACAAAATCTTATCTCAAGCACTACTTACATTTACGTCACCTACTCTGTAATTCTCTGTGGGTGACAAATAAAGAGGGTTAATTTCAATGACCAGTCGTCGTAGGCGCGTCGTGTAAATATTTATGAGACCACCCGAAGTAACTGAATACCTACTCTTAGAGTATTCCCTCTTAATACATGCGATAGTGGATTTAAAGCCACTTATTTATAAACTTGAACTTGAACCATCTAAATGATTAATTAAGTCAAATTTACGAAATAATAGTACATTTAGGAAAAGCTTTTTGAGTTGTCTTACGCAATTAGTAGACTCAATAGCATACTTAATAATTAGCCTACCTATAATAGCGACAGGAGAAATAAAAATCTTTATGAATTAAGGTTTCTAAGATGTTTTTCATTTTAATGATTATATTATTTGATGATTAAAATATACAAAGAAAATACTTGTCTTGAGCTTTACATCTTAAATTATTTTGTATAACTTATTAATATTTCCCCGAGCCTCTCTTTAATAAATAAATTAAACATTTACGTTTCTGTCTAAGTGATAGCTTTTTATATTATTTTAACTTCGTTTGAATACTCTAAGAAATAAATTTAAAGGTACCAATTTTGTTTAGGCTTAGGTATTTATTACGGTTCACACGAGAAACGTCGTAAGTAATTTAAAACCTATGAATGAGAGAGGCACAGGATCGGATATGATGTAACTATATGGAGGAGCCGTGTGTCCTGCAGTCGACGTCAATTGGTTGGTATGATGATAATGAAATATCAGTGAATCATCATCAGTTGTGAATTCAAATCTGTATTAACGGAGTTTTATTTAAATATCCATGATTTTAATCACCTATAACACAACTTGGACATGAATTATATATAAAAAGGCTTTAAGTACGTTTATAAATAGAAGGGTTTGACCGGACAGGACAAGTGAGCCTGTAATCTTAAAAACAGCTCAGCCGCAAATTAATCTTTAATTAAAATCTAAATCTGTTTACTAAATTGTTGTCTCATTCATTTAAAGTAATTATCAGAAAATCGTCTAGACTTGTAGACCCAATAACGAGATAACTTTATAATACTCTTATACTTTTTAATTAAAATATATTCAATTATAAAACGTTTAAGTAAATGCTATTTCACCGGCCGGCCGTACTAAGTACAAGAAGTCACCTTGTTGCTAATGTTCTAAAGATCTTAAAGCACTGCTTTCAAAAGCTAAACATTCCTAGTCACCAATGAACTTTAAACAAACTTATTTTCCTATTAGTTTGACTCTAGCTCAAATATTTTCCATGAGCAATAATAACTATTTACATTAAAAGATATTTTATTGCGTGACTGTACGCAAATGAACATATCGAAAATACTTAATCCATTATTCTTATAACCCGCTTCAAACTAGGGTTTATACCAATATATATGTAGGTATGTTTTTTAAATGATAAAAAAGTACGAAATAAAAACGAGATAAGGTACAGTTTATGTGCACACAATACATTAGTTATCGAATTGGATTCACTCCAAAGTGAGGCGTCCACTAACTCCTAGAGACAATACTCGTTATTTGCTAACTGAACTGCACTAAACATGTCGTGCAAACGTACACAACGATTATATTACATGAAGTATTTATCTTATGTTCTGTACTGTTGCTTAACTAACGTAAAGGTAAAGTATTAAAGAGTGGTCTTCCCACACTATGATAATATATCAGTTGAAGTATTGCAGTTTCTTTTACTACCAAGTCAATCGCCATGTAAAGCTGAAGAAGAAACTGCAGAAAGGTAGTGCTATCTCACTAACGGAAGAACAAGACCTTATTGGACTTTACTGTAAATGAAGATCATGTGTCAGATTTATATTTTATTATTGCAGGTTGTAATATATTCAACTCTTTACTCTAAGCCTATGATTTTAAAAACACTTAATTCGGTCACAAACTAAACTTTAAGCACTACCTAATAGCTATATCTTTAAAAATAAAACTATCCAACAGATAAAATTAAAAATGAGTTTTAAAACGTAAAAGAAAAATTATGTTTATAAGTTTTTCCGCTAACTAATAACGAGGTGAAGAAAACCATATAATGTTAATATACAAATATGTATTTACGTCATAACGTAATATTAGATGGATATTATTGGACGCGGTACAGGTGGCTATCTGTTGCTACTTCACATAACTAAAACATTGCCTCAATATCAATCATAATTTCTATTAAGAACCACTTATATCACATTATTGTTTGGATTATAATATACGAGTATTTTCAACTAAAATAAAGTTAGACTACCGTTGAATACGTGCATGCTTTGCTGTCGGTCGCGTTGCCAGGGTGGTATCACAGGACGCTGCACGTACATGTTACTTTGCAACAATCCACTCCGTATTGCAATACGGGGCAGAAGTGTGGGGACGTGGTGCAGACTGGGAGCGTGCATTTCGTATGCAAAAGCGCGCAGTACGGTCAATCGTTGGTATTGCGCAAGATTCCTCGGCTAGGCCCTATTTTAAAAGCTTAGGTATTATGACTTTTCCAGGAATCATCATATTTCAGGTGGCAATGTACACAAGAAATAACTTAGACCAGTACGTAAAACACAGCAGTGTGCACTCATATTGTACTAGAGGTCGTGAAAATCTATCAGCAATACCACGTACGTTAACCAAGTCCTCTAAGATTACTCATGTTATGGGCCCATCGGTTTATAATAAGTTGCCAGCCAATATTATCAATGCAGCCAGCCTCAGCAACTTTAAAAATCTCTTAAAAAGCTGGCTTGTCGAGCAAGCATTTTACTCATTTGACGAATTTAATAAATTAAAATCATAGTTAATAGTTTATTTATTAATCATAGGTAATAAGTTTTATGTTGACATTTTTTTATATTATTTATACTGGAAATTTTATTATCATTTATTATATATTATTGATTGTAAATAAATAATTCATTGTAGGTACCTATTCTTAAGAGATATGTAGCTCAATAAGTACTGTATAATAGTTTATTATGACGTGTAATATCTTTACCAATAAATGAGTATGAGTATGAGTATGAGTATGAATATGGCATTTGAGATTTTGGTTTACCAATAGGCTTAAGACATAGCGATGTTATTTTTTGTTTAGTACACGTAGTTTCAGTCTAGTTTTCATTCTATTCCGTATAAAAGAAGGACATCTATCTATTTTAATATAAAAAGGTTTGAATATTAAGTAGTTCTCTTATTTATAGAATTTAAAAAAAAATATTTGAAGAAAACTCCATCTCTACAAAATTATATTTGAAAGACAATTTAAAAAAAAAAATCTGTTTATTTACGCATATCCAACATACATATTTTCTTACTTAGGTTATGACATTTCAGTTAAATTTTTCCCAATTACATTGAGGGTGAACTTTCATTACTCACTGTCATTAGGGACGGTAAGGTCGTTGGTGTTTTACATTTGCATACAATCTATTTTGTACAAGATTGCTTTCCAAAAACATTTACTTTATTTTCTGGTCAGATTAAATGATTTTACTTTGAGAAAATATTTAAGAGAATAGCAATTCAATTTTTTATTCCGAAATGTATAAAATACAGGAATAGACAGCTGTTAGTTATAACCGCGATATCCCGGTTACAGTATAAAGTCAAACAACAAGTAGAGTCGACAGACAGACATAAACTTTGTGTCCAACAACAGTTTTGCTAAATGGTTCAGTGACGCACTGAGCGACAGCCTTTATTCTAAAACTATGTGTTGATAGAGCTTCGATAACAGATTTTTATGCCGTGTATTTTTTTGCGTAAACTGAATACTATGGTAGACTCAGTGCGGTGGGAATTTGCAATATTTAAGAACCAGAAATAATAGTTCTAGCCGTGGACATTTGTAAAGCGTTTTTATTATAATTATTATATTGAAATAATAAAGAGCGTTGGCAATTATTTAAGTTCATCAATTTTGTAGTGTCGAATTAAAAAATATATTCTAAATAATATCTTTACATCATTTTACTGAAACAATTCCTGTGAAAAAAACTAAAACTAACAACGTTAAGTTCTCTGATTGAGCAAAAACTTGTCAGCTTAGCAATGTTCTTCTAATGGAAGGAAAGTAAGAGTTACAAGTGTTAGATGCACACTTTGTCGGACGTTCAATTATTCATAAATGTTCGGCCGCTGCAGCTCTAACTAACAATGATTCGTAATCCTGCACTCAACCATTTACTTATGTATAAAGTGTAAGTGAAGGTCCAAACAGTAAGTAAAGAAACAAAAACCATTAGGTAAGTATTATACATTTACTGAATAAATGAATTAAACGTTTGACCATATAAAACTAACAATAGGTACATACAATAGGAAATTTTCGTATTTGTGATTTACTTAGTAAGACAAGATGTAAGTATTCGTGTATAAAACATTGTTCAGAGAATGTAAGTAACAGCTACTCGTAACTTAACTTAAGTCTTAATATGTATCGTATCATGTCTGACATAATTATCTATAAACGGTGTAACTTTACTTTGTTTGATGTAACATTAGTTGAAGTTTAATTAAAGAAGATTATAATTTGAAAATAAGAGTCCTTGTTATTTCTTTCGAAGGCGTCGTTAAAATCTGTAAGAGAACTTGGTCCTACTATTGGTCTTGCAAATAATAGAACCTATTAATTATTGTACCAATAAATAATAACGAAAATAAAACTAAATAAATTCAAGAAAAATCTTTCACTAACATGTTTGGGCAACGTTAGATTAGTGCAAAGCAACATTTGCACCTTACGTATCCGTATGTTTTTAAACAAAGTGCATTTGTGGCAGCGACCGCAAGCTCACAGCCGTCGTAACCTCAGCCAATACTTGCAGTACGTGTCGTGTATTGTGTGCGCCTGTCCCTCGAGTGATCCTCACCGTCGCTGATATACACGAACATTGTGCTGTCGACGTGTATCTGTCTCCACACTCGGATACAACCACTACACACCAATAACTGCATGTACTGGGACATGGGATTTATTTTCGGAATTTATTCAATAAAACGAGATTGTTTTTAGCACTATTTGGGTGATATTTTAGAGGTTTCCAAAAATAGAAGGTTGGTTATTGTGTTACAATTCCAAAAAATAATTTTTTTTTTCAATAAAGCGTAAGTACTTACATTACGGTGTTATGCTAAATTGACAAAAAATGGCGCATATTACGCAAAACCTACATTTTTAGGTTCTTAGTTAAATAAAAACAGAATGATGTTTGGTTGCCACTTATAGTCATTAAACCTGTCAGTTTAACTTGGTAATTGTCATCGCCCGATCACATCGTGTTAGTGACATAAAGTTTGAAACAAATTTGCAAGATAATTGTAGGGTGCTCTGTCCCATCAATGGTCATGACATTATTTAAGCCGCAAATTGTAAATTGAGATACTTTAAGATTATACATTTTATATAATAAGTCAAATAATTGTTATTAAAGCACTTAAATAAAACTACGATTCACCAAAAAAATATATGATACAATATTATACAAAATGACTCTTTAAAAGAAATAGAAAAAGAAATACTTATTGTGCTATTAAAGTAGTCGAAAACAAAAAAGCTGTGAAATTGCAAAGATGATGAATAAGGATCGGAGGGCTAAATGTTTTGTTCTCACTAACCTTAATTTATTTGTGCGCGTTGAGAACTAACGTCTATATAATAGAGGGTCCCGGCTACTGCGTAATGAGATCACAAAGAAAACGGACCTTTATTTCAGAGACGTTTTTGCTTATTTATGTATTTAGGAATTTCGTTGTGATTCAGAAATTGTGAATCATTGAGGCGGTGTCAAATAACGTCCAATTTAGGATAAAAAAGAAAGAAATTCTTTACTTTTTCTGAAAAAGACTTATATTGAATTAAGTAATTTATTATTTTTGCCTTCATCATTATTTTGCCTTTAACTGGTGTCACGTTCTAGGGCTACAAGGAAAATTAAGAAAATAAAGGAAATGAAATATGACTTATTTATTTAATAACTGGTCCGCTTAAAAATATAGGAAACTTCCTTCTTCACTCATTATAAATGTTCCTTTATGCCCACGTCACTAATGTCCGTGTGAATGTATAAACTGCGTTAATATTGTGAGGAAACTTGTAACGTCAGCAATGTCAGTAAGAAAAATCAAATGCTTTATAAAATCTCAACATTATAATATAATGACAAAGTTACTTCAATCTATAGTTTTACATGCAAAAAATCTAAAATAGTTTTGTGCTAACTCGATATAAATAATATTGACTTGTCTGCGCGATAATTCAACTAGAAAACAACAAATAAGTTTAGCTTACCAAGCAGAAATCTATTATTACCATGAGCTCAAACAATCTTTGTATTGAGTTATAAAAAAAACAATAACTTCAAAAAAAGTACGGGTCGTATACTTGATGTTTACTTTGACCTCCGACACAAGTTTGATTTCTTATACTTCCCTAATTCTTTGAACATTTATACGTCTTCCTCCTGTATTTACTTGAGAAAACATTTTCTATAAAAACATATTCGGTTTCCTTATCAAAATATATGTGATAAAGTCGAGCTTTATTATGTTTAAATATTTTTTTATTTATGTAATAGGTAAAGTAATACTTTTGCTTCTATGAAAATGTTTTGTCATATAAATGATTTCTCAATCCAAATTCATCTTGAAAATCCAAATTCATCGTGACTAACTACGTTACTGTAGGTAAACCTAACTATTGTCATTAACGTATTACATAAGATAAGATAAAAATAATAATAAAACAAATAGAATCGATTTCTCTGTCAACTTAATTTGTGTTACAATTAACTGTTCTAGGAAAACAGTCTACAAGTCGAGTCCAGTAGAAAGTTAAGAAGCCTTTGCTTATACGTCATGCAACTACCCAATTACTTAGTAAAGGATTTTTTTTTTGGTATAGAACAATCAGTCTGTACGTTTGACATTTATGCCATTCTATGAGCAGATTGTCTTTGGAAATATATAGCAATTACATTATTTATAAGGGCTATTGTATACGTGTTTAAGGAATTTTACATGAAGGTATAGATTATTAAAAACCATCAAATATTATAAATAATTTACTCTTGTAAAAAATATCCTACAGATCATTAGGTTTGTACTCTCAGTTTGTACATTATAAACAACATAACTCAGCATTAAAGCTCCTGAAGGGTCTATCCAGAGGGATTTTCTCAACGGATAGCAAAAAAAGGTCCAGCCAACTGAATTAGGTACTCAAGTAAATGATGTATCCCTAATTAGTCAACGCCACGCCGAGACTTAAAATGTAACAAACATTTAAACTCATTACTCATCAAGACAAAACATTAAAGAAATATAAAATACAAGGTTCTACAATTCACTGCTTTAATATAATGATGAAACTTGTAGGTAGGTGACAACAAGTAATGTTGACTTGTAAAGCTTATTAACAGAAAGTATTTTTGATCGAAAGTATGATGAGTATGAATGACAGTTCTATACGTAGTCGATAATTCCGTTCGGTTTATTCGGCCATGATCATCAAACAGGTTCTATAATTGACGGTTTGAAGTGCTATTAACACGACGGCGACGGTTTGAAGTGCTCTGAAATTTAATTTTGTATTGTTGTTGTGACGCGTCATACGTTTACTTATTTTATTCAGACCTCATATAAAGATAAAAGCAATTAAACTTTTGTTTTACTGTCAAATCACTTTACACTCCATATAATACAAAATCTACAATAAATAAAACTATTTAAATAGACATCATCAAAGGACTCAAAGTACAACCAATACTTGTATACTGACGGCCTTACCAAATAAATTACATTAAGGGACACCAAATTGAATTAGTATCTCTAGTAATCTAATTGAGCCCACCATTAAGCCTCTATTCATACTATTTCAGCTTACGGGCCGAATATTATTATTCTATGCCAAAGTTCAAATAAATATTCAATTAATTAAAACAAGCCTTTTCACGAAAATAATGGTATTGTCTTACGTAGTCGGTAAGCGAATTTTACGTTCATTAATTTTCCAGGTAAATTGTTGATTAAAGTAAAAGCATTTAGTTAGCCGTTCTTCAACGAAATGTCACTTTATACCTTATTCATCTTTATTAATGAAAAACGTCGAGCCTTACCTCAGACAGTTAATAATAAAATAACACTAAGGTTTCTTTTATACCAATAGCCCTTTCAACAAAGTTATTTCATTTAAACATTTTCGTTTTTAATTAAAATAATGACATAGGTATCTTAGAAATTTAATTCTTACAGAAATGCAGTGTTTAGAGCTTCTCCAAAATGAAAAATTGCCCATTATTTAGTGTCCCTGAGATCTACTTGTGGACATCATGCGGGACAATAACTATCTTCGTAGCTAATACTTGTCTGCTTTTCCAAGCCTGACTGACGGAAAGTCTTGTTTAAAGTTAGGAAAAAACTTGAAATTGAATGGATTGTCATTGATGTCATTTTTAAACCAACAACAAAAAGTATGTTTAAATGTTTTATTATATAACTCAGTTCAATTTCACCCAATAGCACGATAGCTATTAATTAAAATAAATCACGTTATGAGTACTAAGTTAAACTATTAGTTAGGATTTAATATAAGCAATATAAATAGTTGGAAACTAGGGAGCATTAGGGTGGCAGTGATATATAGAGGTACCTCGAGAGACGATATTCTACAATGAATAACAGGTATTTGAGCCGCAGCCTCCACTGCCCTTTCAGATTATCCCTCGACTTATTGTGTCCGCTAACAATAACCGAAAACCATTTTTCATTAACAATCTATTTGCTAAATACATTTACTTAATGTATGCTATAATATTTACTTTATATAATAATTTATTTATTATTTATTTATTTTTTATTCATTCGCAATATTTTTGTTAAGGTAATTGTTTATACCAGCAGCTAAATGAGTTTTGATTTTCTAATGTTTAATTTTCACATGAAAACGTTGCCACTTTATACTTGTATCTTCTTCTATTTATTTTGTCATAAGCACAGAATGAAATAAAAAATATATCTACTAAACCGTGAAATACATGTCAGAGCTATGGGTAAAATAAACCTATTTGTAAAATAGTGGACCTTTGACACGAGACACCGCCCCGTACAAAAACTAAGAAAAGGGAGGAAATTGGATGTGTGTTCTATTTAAATGAAACGTGCCACTTCTTAGATCTGTAAAGGTACATAGAATCTAGTCTTACTTGCGTACTGATCAACTGGACAGTAGCCTACATGTATAAATAATTATTTTATTTGCCAAAATATTGAAATTAGCTTATAATGTTAGTTAACCTAATTTTATTTATGAAATAAATACCTTAAAACTCTTCGAATAGACTTTTGATGGCGTGTTAAGATTTACAAAGTAGGTACTGATAGAAAGCTACGGCTCTAGCTCAAAACAAACCGCTTTACGCATTATTATTCAGTATCTGCTTATTGTGTTCATAGACAATAAAGAACTGCCAGTACGTATGCTACGAGTTATAGTAAAATAAAAGCTACTGAGCGCGTCTCCATAGTTCCGGCATCGCTCTATGTCAATATAATTAGTTGAGCTACTCCCCAGACACGTGGTTCTATTTACAGAGGAGGTGTCCTCGACGATGACGTCACGGGACAAGTGAGTGACACGTCCTACAAGGTTTTGCAATCGTTATTAGTTCGCGTTGCAATAGTGCCGTGTTGGCCTAGTTGTGACTATGAGGATGTGTTAGCATTGTGGTGGTTACAGGTACAAAACCATTACACAACTGTATAACTTCAACATATTATCACTCTTTAATGCCACTTAATTTTAGTAGCTTACTAAACGTTTATTACTTACGGAAGTTTACGAAGAGCAAGCGACAAGTGATCCTTGCGCTATACCTAGGACGGTATTCTTTAAGCTTTGAGGGGTTTGTTTTCTCTTACGCTGACTACATTACTTATTACATTTAAAAATGGATACTTACTAGCTAACTGTTTAGTAATTCAATATATGTACTCGTAAAATGAGATATCTTTATTTTATGTAATATTCTAACAAGTGGCCAAGTCGTGTCCGTGTAGTAACGGGTAAAGAAAACATTTAATTACCAAAACAAAAAGTGTTGATATGGACAAGTAAAGAACTTCTAACTAACTACCTCGCGACAAGTAGGTACAATTTGAAGTCTGTCAGCCCCGTAGACTGATTATGGTTTTATAAACATATTTAATTGTATTATTGCTGCATAATTTGTAAAGATTTAATACAATCATTTGCTAGCCACAAAAGGCTTCCATTGTTAAAATTAATAAAATTCCCAACACTTGTGCTCCGACCTTGTAGCGTCTGTTTCCGAAGTCAAAGTTTTGGTGAATGATAAGTGGCACAACTTTGATTTATTCAACTTTTAACCTCTTGACTAAGCGTTTAAATATGTAGAACGAAATATTTTACTGATTTGACTCTTGTAAAGTATTGTTTCTTATTGTTTTATAAGGTTTTAAGTGGTGAATCAAGGTTTCAAAGATAAATAAAATACGCCGGCTCATAGCGGATACGTAAGTAAAACCATAAATCTGGTCGTGAAAATAAATATGATATTGTATGGTCCCATTAATGAATTGAGCTAACCATAATAGGACAAATTATAATCTACTTATTTAACTAACATGTTTGTTCCATTCCTGGTGTAGATTATTCATAGGCTGCATATGACAGAATGCTTTTAGGTTTTCCGAGACACCATTAAACAAATCACCTCTTTAGTCCCAGTAGTACAAATATTTCAGAGAACATCCTTCACTTCTCATACTCACATACGACATATACATGTAGACACTGTTGGATGAGGAATGCGACAGTAATTAGGCGCTAAGAGTGACACAACACCTCCCTGTTTGCGCTGTGCTCACACTAATTACACCATATCGTGTCCCTCGTGTGTACCGCCCTCGATTTACTTACACATGTGTTTATGAGTGTGTGTGTGTGTGCTTTTTTCGCAGTAATTAGAAACGATGTTATGGTTTGTTTTGGCTTTCAAACTGATTGCTACTCGGCGAGTAATGCTCAAATCGTTAACAGTTAACAAGTGCTTTTAGTTATGTTAGGCTTTATATTGATTCTGTAAATTAGTTGTACTTGCTGTTTTTATAATTCAGAAGTGATTTTAGCAACGAAGATAACGCATATTATGTGCCTTCAGACTAATTTTGTGCGAGGGTTGAAGCCACAACTACATTACTTACTCGCCAGTTCGGTATAAGTTCGTCACTAAAATGCCTAGAAAAATAACATCGTTAGAGTATGAATGAACTGATTAGCTTTGCTTTTCTTTGCGGTTCATTTGTTTAATAACGAGACGAAGTCGCATAACGATATCATTACGCAATGACAGACAACTCAATATACAAATTTCCTTTAATTTATTCTACGGAAATCTATTTCAAAGAAGTGCTTCAGTGCTTGTCGTTTCTTTCGGGTCAGATACTACACTTGTGTCGAATTTCATGAATCCTTACAGGAAAATGATTTCTATGGCGTTGACAATACATTCTTCTATGTGTTAGTAAAAGCAGGATACTACTCTGTATTATATACTTATTTGGTATTTGCTACAATATCAAATCAATAAGGTGAATTTGTTTGCGTTCATGAGTTGCCATAATGATTTATATCCGTTTTGTATTCGGGTGCTGTAAAAGTAGATAAAGGAAGAAATGTAGATGATACCTTGGCAAAAAAATAACTTTGACAGAAAGGTTACACCTAGGTATAGCCAGTGTGAATTAGTAAACCAATGATTTCTCCTTTCAATAGAGGAAAGCCGCCCCCGGAGAACCATTTTAAAGTACTATAAGTATCTAATACATAGTAAATGTATGTTAAGCGTTTGTGTCCATAGTGGAGCCCACCTCTGCGCTTGTGACCTTAAACTTCGACTAGTTCGTAATCCTGTATGTTTAGGAGCAGCTTTAAGTATTAAATACTCTGCTGAGGTAAAACGTTGTACCTCAAACTAACGACATTATTGTAATGTTGGTGTAATTAATGGTACACTTTTGTGTCCCGGTTATTGACAGATTGAGTACCAACAAGCACCTGAATTAATCATATTATTATCAAAAATTATTTTTAGTCTAACAAGATAGATTACAAATAATTTACGAATCGATAGCGGAGATTTATTTTTCGATTTGTAGGTATCCCAAATATTATTAGCTGAATGTTTTAATGTCACAGATTTTTGTATACGAATTTGTCTCGAAATTAAATTCAACAAAACTCACAAAAAATATTTTATTAGTAATCACTTGGCAAAAATATTATAGGGCAACGGACTATGTAATAATTAAACTCGGATGTGTGTATTAAGCTTGATAAACCTTCTTTAGTCTCGTTTAGATAACCACGGGCTAAAATAGGATGGTGACTCTTTGTATTCTTATAGTCTATCAGAACATTAACAACAGCACACCACTGGATACTTCCATAAGAACAATATTTTCCACGATGACCAAAGCCCAACTGATCTCAAACAATGGTTACGGCGCGGGTAACGGCGCTTGTACACGCTAAGAAAAATCGCCGGGCCTACGCAAGAATTCGTGTCGTTTCTAAGCACGACCTGAGTACACAGCGCCGGCGATGAATAAGAAAATATTCTTGACTGCGCAAGACAAGACACGGCGAACGTTGTTGCGGAGGGGCGAGGAGCGGTGTAGTAGGGTATCATACTTGTTTGCTTTCTAGTTAACATTTTTACTAAAGGAAACTCACACCGATTATCACACTTGTTATTACTTGCGCGCCCTACGCCCGTGTGACGACTGCACGAAAAAAATCCTATCGTGTACACGTATCGACTGGTCTTGTCTGCGGAAGACACGAAAAGTTTTCGTGTGCGAAAAAGACAAAATTCTTGACGTCTACACGAAGATTTGTCTTGTCTGGCGCAGACACGGCAAATTTTCTTAGCGTGTACAAGCGCCCTTAGGCTGCAAACAAAAGCTCTCATAAAAAGCGTCTGTAGTTTATATAAAGTATTAAGTACATGTAAGCAGTAGACTCGACCGTTAAGAGGCACATAGTACAGTTTATAGCGTCGGTAGGTGGCTGTAAAACCTGTGCTTGTAATTACAAGCGAGTACTTACTAGACTAAGTAATTACGTTACTATAATAATTGTAACAGTGACGCAGTGAGGACGTTGTCCTGACGTTAATTAGATCATAAAAAGTCGCGATACGAACATGATTCAATTTAATTACGATGTATTGCCGCTGTTGAGTATGAAAGTTTTACAACAAAATTATTAACACTTATAAAACTAGAGGTAAAATCCCGGAACTGCTGTTGCCTCTCTCCTCTCCGTCTTAAATGAAATTATAAAAACTTGTTTAATTTGTTAGGTTATTTAATATATCTACGTTGCACATTCCTACGTACTTTATGCGTATAAAATATTACTCACACAGAGCCTAAAGTATAACTAGGGTTTTATAAAGTGGTATGTATTTACTTATTAAACTAGAGTAGAAAGAAAGAAAGAAAGAAAGAAAACATTTATTCAAACAAATTACACAGAAGCAGGTACACACAAAAACAATAAGAAAAAAAAAACAAACATAGTACAACAAAATACCTTTGCCTCTGTGGCCATGAGTGTCTCATGGCTATGTTTAAAAAGGACCCTGGTTCAGCATTATGCCAGACGTCAAGTTAAACGTCTAGCGCTGGTTTTCAACCAGGACCTAAGAGAAGGCACGTCTGCCAAATATTGTGTGTCGTACCTCTCTATACGACAGCTTACATTAAAGGTAATAAATAGTACATATATAATTCCATAACAATAACAGAAATAAATAATATATACTTGATAGATACTTGAAATATATAATAGATACTTGATAAGCATTAAATTAACAATATTAAGAATTTTATTATATGTAAAACTTAACTAACAAAAATCGAAATAGGACATCACATTGCAATTGTTCATGATTATGACTGAGATTAAATAAAAGAAGCATCTAACTTAATCATGTCATGTTTCCGTTGCGCATCAATAAGATAACTTCTTAAATGAGCCTTAAAGGTGTTAATAGTTTTGAGTGATCTGATAGGTGGAGGTATATTGTTCCAAATTTTGGAAGCTGCGTAACGGAAACTGCCCCTGGCAGCGGCGGTTTTATGTGCCGTTGACAACTGGGTTGAACAATTGCGTCTATCACAGTCTCTCTTCCCAGTTATCCAGCAAAGTTTGTCGTATAAATATTTTGGTTCCCCAAAGTTTACGACACCAAACATAAGACACGCTAAATGCATCTTACGACGGGACTTCATCCTCAACATTCCTTTGCCGTTAAGAAATGGCGTGACATGACATCTGTAGGGAATATTAAAACAGAAACGGGCGCACGCATTCTGTACTCTCTGTATCAGCCGGTCAGTCCGTGCAAGTAGCCGAGGGCCGTATACTGTGTCGCAATAATTTAGCTTGGAAAGAACGAGGGCCTCAGCTAAACGCACACGCAGCTCTTCAGACAGAAACTCTCTAATCTTATAAAGCACACTCAGTCTATAAAAGCAATTGCTTACCAAGCTAGCCACATGTTTTTCGTACCTAAGACCCGTATCCATTCTCAGTCCAAGGTTAATAGCCTCATCTACCCTTTCAATAGGCCCTCCCATCATAGTCACATTGACGTTTCGTAAAGACCTTATTTGGTACATAGTACCAAATACCATGTACTTGGTCTTGTTAGGATTAAGGACCAAGGAGTTCTCTTCCGCCCAGTTGGCCACTCTGGTAAGATCTTCATTTAGCCTCGTTATAGCCTGCGCACTTTCATTGGGCTTAAACGACAAATATACCTGGACGTCGTCCGCGTAGAGATGGTACCTTGAGGACTTTAGGCAATTTACTAAATCAGCACAGTACAGTACAAAGAGCAAAGGGCCCAGACAAGATCCTTGTGGAACTCCTCTCAAAACCGGGCTGAATTCAGAGCGAACCGACTTTCCATCACTTAGACGCACTTCCACCCGTTGCTGCCGACCAGAGAGATAGCTGTGAAACCACTGGACAGTTCTGTAGTCAAAACCGTAATAACTTAACTTCGACAACAGAAGAGAAGTGTTGATACAGTCGAAAGCGCGGGAAAAATCAAGTAGCACTAGCACCGTACACATGCATGCCCTGGTCCTGTGCTTGCAGAATGCTATCTGAAACATCCAGCAGTGCGGTGGCGGTACCACGACGCCGTCTAAAACCTGACTGTAGTGGAGGCAGAATGTTATTTTCATCCATGTACTGAGTCACCTGTGCACAAACAACCTTTTCCATTACCTTTGACAGGCATGGCAGAATGCTGATAGGTCTAAGGTCCTTAAGCAAAATAGGGTTAGAGGTTTTAGGTATTGGTCTAACATTAGCCAACTTCCATGCATCAGGAAAAGTTGCCGATTGAATAGAGGTGTTTATTATCTGACTAAGTGGTGATATAGCGTAAGGTAAAGTCATTAGCAGCATTTCCAGGTTAACGCCGTCGCAGCCCTCCGCGTTCGTTTTAAGGCTAGTAAGCTGTTTCATAACCTGCTCATGAGTAACCAGAGAAAGTGTAAAAATAGAATCGCTATAGCGTTGGTACTCATAGTAAGTCAATGAAGACAACGGGATCACCGGATTTCCAGGAACGGTCAAAAAGTGTTTATTTATTAAAACAGGGTCCGAAATTTAGCAAGGCAAGTCACTGTTGTTATTTTTGGGTATTAAGTTTGTTTTTAAGTTACGCCATAGTGTTTTGGGCTGATTAATTTTGTTGTTTATATTAAATTTAAAGTACGCCATCTTTTCACTACGAAGAGAGGAAGAAACGAGAGACTTTAGTTGCCTATAATAGTCTCTCTTGCTACCTGTCCTACTGAGCCGGTATTCCTTTAGAGCAGTGTCCCTCAACCGCATCATTAGCCTCACAGTGTCAGTTACCCACGGGTGCGATTGTTCCTTTATAAGGCAAGTAGTGACTGGCGCATGCGCATCAAAGATTGAAATAATTGTACGACAAAACGCACTAACCATATCGTTAACATCTGTGCACAATGAGACATTATCCCAGTTAACCTCAGATAAGCTACTATCAAAGTCGTCTCTACATATATTTTTTAAAGGCCTATAGACAACCGTAAATGGTTTAAATTTCTCCCGCCGAACCAAGAACTCACAAATTATGACAGAGTGACTGTTTATATTGATGAATGGTTCCACAGCTATCCCACTCACCGGCAAGTTTGTGCATGCAAGGTCAATTAGTGTTTCACTATGATCGGTAAAATGAGTTGGTGTTGTAACTAGCTGTCTTAACCCGAGACAGGTCAAGAAATCGTTGACTTTCCTGGTTTTAACATCATTAATGCTTAATAAATTTACATTAAAGTCTCCCACTAAAATGCAGTTGTCCATTCTACCGGAGGAGGACATAGAGTCGGTCATAGCGTCCAAAAATAAATCTAAGTCCAACCAGGGAGGACGATTATGCTGTGCCTATAGTAACCTTTTTACCATTAAGCGTTATTGCCACCCACATTTGTTCTACAATCTCGAACCTACTATCCTTAGCAATAGTTAAAGTGCTCACCTTGAGACCACGCCTTACGTAAAACCCCACGCCCCCACCACGGCCCGAGCGGACGCTAGTCGGTCGAGGGACATGACGCAGACGGTACCCAGGCACAACAGGCGCTCGACAATCCTCCCCATCGCGCAACCACGTCTCATTTACGGCGAGAATATCAAATTGATGAGACTGAACCATCTCAATAAAATCGTCGTGATTCGTTCCCAAAGAACCTACGTTAAGAAAACCTACTTTCAATTTTTTACTAATCATTACAAAACAAAAATAAACACACTCGCGCTAAAATTAACCCATGCAACAAAAAAAATATCATTAAGTTATGTGTAAGTAAGTGTTTCATTATTGAGATAAAACTAAATTTAAAATTGCTTTTTACAACATAGTAATAAATACTTGTATTAATAAGACTTGTTATACGTACAAAATGGAAAGAAAGGCTCAATGAATATACTACATAAATAGACAATACTTGTATTATAATATTATAACAACCATACGAAGAGGCACTACCACTTCTGCATTCCTTACCCGTAGAAAATGCATTATTTATTATAGCCATGAAACATACAAGATACTTAAAAAATATAGATAAGAAACAATGTACTGAAGAGAGAGTAGGACAGTATAAAATTACACAATACACACTCATTACATCATTAATTGTAAATAGACATTTATAGAAGTACGCGCGAGTAGAGACGTATTTATAGCTTGTATAGGTGCAGGGGTCCCGATCCTATTTTCGTTCAATGCCAATCTTTATGTGCATAAAGAATAAATACCATAAATGTCCATACGTCTGTATGAATGCTCAACTATAATAATACAAACACAATTAAAATTGAACTTTAACACGTTCGTTTGTTGTTCTATAATCCATTGTTCAAGCCATTGTTTATTTGGACTAATCGTAGTCATTTACGCCGTAAATATTGCACATCGACCTGTGGATAGAGACTAACGGTCAATTTCGGCTTCGTAGAGCGTCATCTCTGTCGCACACTATCAAATCATAATTTGTTTTAAGGGTACGCATGCCAGTCACAACTCCATACAAACGGAGAAAGTTAATTGCTCTTTCATTAGATAATTTATTATCAAATAGTATTTATTTATATGTTAATATTATTTGTACTTTTCCCAAAGTGTATTGTATTTTGTATTTTGGGCAATTTTAGTGTGCTCGTTTCCGACAACAATCTTTTAAGCTCCGCCCACTATCAAGTTCGTGTCTGTGGAATGCGTACCCTTAATAGTTGCTAATAGATACCAAACTGTTTGTATTTCGTGCCACAGAGATGATGCTCTACGAAGTCAAAATTAGTTGATTGTCTCTTTACTAAAGTCGATGTGCAATATTTACGGCCGGGTACTGTATCCTGAGTTTAACCCTCCACCAACACAATAATTATTATTTTTAAAATAGCACAAAAGCTGCAATTATGAATCAATAACTTTTTTATAATGATAATTTAACATGACCGGCTTAAATCTAATGGAAAGCGCGGAAGCACGCTAGAAACGAAGCCAGTGAAACAGCAGATATGATCGCTTTAATAAGACTTCATTATGTCTCCATTAGTTACTTAGCCATCCTGACCGAAGGCATCTTCAAAATTATCACTATGTTAAAAGAAACCCGACCTGACAAATATGCGACGATAACGGTGAAAATGTATATTTATACAAATTGAAAAATCGTCTATCAGCTTAAATATCATTGCAGTTGCAATCTCTTCCTAGCAAAATATAAACAAAGCCACAAGTACTTATTAATAGGAACGTTTATAATTTTAGTGGTGTATCGTGGTAAAGTGTGTGCATTTCCCCGCGGGCGCACAGCTCATCGCGGCGACTAATGCGCCCCTACTCAATACTCTTCACACACACACACACACTTTATTGCATTACTCGGACCGTCTATAGAGCCTCCCCCCCTCCCCTCGCGTCGCTCACTAGGTCAACACACTCACCATACCTACACACATGCAACTAGTCCACGTTAACATTAGAGTAAATGCTTGTTTGAATTTCCGTTAATGCACCTGAGCCCGAATCGAAGTGGCGGCCGTGAGGTCAATCAGAGGATACGAGGGAAACTACATTCTTTATTTAATAGTACTCCAGAGAACTGGCCCAGTTCAATAGTTCCACTTGTCGACGCTGACTTACCACGGGGTTAGTTAAACGTGAAACGTTTTAGCCACGATGTAAAACTATGAGCTCTTGGGTTTTCGAAATATTATGTTAACTATATAAAATAAATAAATAAATATTGTTTTCTTTCAGCTTTCTAGACAGTTATCATTGTAATTTTCCACCTCTTTAATTTTATAATAACTACTTACAAGTTTAACTAATATTTTTGGTTGTGTAAATTCCAAAGTTAAAGTTTCTTAATTATTAGACCCATGTCGTCGTCACATGGTGTTCTGAATCTTCGTAGGTGTTTGAAATAAAAGATCGAAAGTGGACTGTATAAATCAATTAATTATTAAGTATATGCTTCGATAGTCCCCCGGTTGAAGTGTCTTCAACACATGGCATGACTCTACTAATTATAACTTAATATTATTTTCTATGAGACTTTAAGAAAAGTATTAAGTTTTTAATTTAATTAAGTACCTACCTAATTAATTTGATATTGAACTAAGTAATATAATCAATCGCACTTAATTAATTTTGTTACATTAATATAATCGCAGCGCAATATCAGCCCTCATTTAATTAGCATATAAATGAATAAAAGCTATCGCGCGATGTTATCTCATTGTACATAATTATCGATAGTTTAATATAATAATTATGTTTGCTACAATTATCAAATAAACTGGGTCCGATTTATTCGACAAAGCGCTTCCTAAACCACAATGATGTTTGGAACTCAAAGTTTTCAAGTTTAACACATTTTATGACGAAAACATTTTGGAAACTGCACTTGTAGGTAAATATTCCCATATTTACTGAATGATTTTATGGTAATCCATCTTTTTTAAGATCAGAATTTTCTTAAAACGCGATCCAATGCCTCTGGCAGCATAGTTATAATAAAATGAATGAATCCCTAGTATTATCCAGTAACGTTATATAAATTTCACAGGCATTCGTATCATCACCATGCCATGAACGTATTTTTTAAAAGTACAATATTCTACAAAGTGATAAAAAATTACTTTACCTACGTAATTAGCGTACAATACTTTGCTTAGCAAGTTAATTTGTTTTAATTTCATGTTATCTTTTCGGCCTATCGTTAACCATCATTAATATATTTTTGAACCTTTTGTTGGTAAGAACATAATTTGCCACGCATATTGAATAGTAACATTAATATTTTGGTGACTAAATATAGTGGAGAGGCAGTACTTGTTACGAATGAGAGGAACTTGTTGCAAAAGGAGGAAAACTCGAGTAAAACCTTATGACGTCACAAGCCCTGTATGTAATCACAGTGGTGATTACCGAGGCGAGGGTAGATGTTGTCCGTATTCGTGTCGTTGTTGCGTCGCCATTGGTCAGCGTCCATGTTTGCTCACTAGTGTGTCACGTGGTGTTGTGTTACGCACATTACGGTCCGCTCGGCGAGGCGCGGTCCTCATTACACCACTCTGTTATGTGAAGAGTAAGGGGTAGGCTGTGTACTTACGTGCTCATTTGTAAAGCTAACAAAATATACTATTCAATTAATAAAAGAAAAATAGTATCGTGAAATACTTCTTACAATATATTTATTTATTTGTAGGTAAGTATGAAGGCAACGGTATTGGCATTGGATTGCCAGTGACAAACTCAGAATCTCTGAAGGCGATCATTTATTTATTGTTTTGTTTCTTACCATTCGAATACGATATTTCTTTTTCAGTTTCAGAGGCTCGTGGCTTTTGTAATAGTGTAATAATACTAAATAGATAATAAAATCTCTAAACAAAACTTATCTTAATATCAGCTTTATAGACTTATGCCTCCAGGCTAGCCCCGTTATAAATAGTTAGTTTATTTTTAAGACTTTTCTTTTTGATAATCGTGTACTTACTTATACGTAAATTAAAATAAAGTTATAGAAAGCCTAACAAACTCATAAAGTAAATGAATAAACAAAGTGATAGATAAATAAGCTTGACGGTGAGGCAGTCGAGGAGTGAAGCAATCTTCGTAAGACAAAGTGTAACTGAAAGTAATCAGACCGACGGCATCTCTACTAACTTTTTAATTTTATTTTATTAACGCGGGAGTAGTTTAAAAGTTTTAAATAAACTGAACGCTTATTCAATATTATGTCGTTCTACTTATAAACCCACAGAGACGCATAAAGCTTACGCCTTTAATTTTATGAAACCGATGAGCCTATGTCCACCAGTGGACGTACATTGGTTGACATGATGATGAAGATGACAAACGAACAGACGACAGACACAAAAGAATAAGACAAATACTGAAATAGCTTGATAAATGAGTTCTAGTAAACTACTAAAACCCAGCTGATTTAGTCAAGTAAGCATATTTCATCAGATGGGATGGTGAAATCGTAGTAGACAAAACCCATACTCTGAATGAACTGTTGGATTCCCATCTCTACAATGTAAAACCTTTTTGTATATCTCCAGAGTAACATAAAAGTCCACTTGTTTCATATCGCAACAATGTCCGATAAAAATCAAATCACGTGGAGCCTACGATAAGATTGCGCTCAATTCACAATAAATTTGTATGTAACGTTGATATTATCAGCTAATGGCTTTGAAGGGCAAACATAACAACTTACGGATAAACATACAAAATATAAAATAAAACCTAAATAATTTTAATATATTATAAATGTAGACGAAACAGAGCAAGTTTGTAAGAATTGTACTACTTGGCACTTAGTAATGTATGTGTGAGTTTATGTATGTACGTAATATTTTGAATCTAAAATAAAATGTCGGGTTTTATTCAAATTCTCTCCGGTCCTGAACAAATTTTCATTAATACCAATTCCAATAAAAAATGATAAAGAAACTTGGACTCCTGACACGTAAGCTTATGTCACGTACCTATGTGCCTGTGCTCTTGACTTCAAACAATAATAATATTTTTTACACATTTACACAACGCTGTTTAGGTATTAACGACCCGCATACTCTTTATATAAAACATCCATACCAATGCAAACAATCATAATAACAAAGATTTACGAGTATATAGAGCGCAAATTGATTCTGAAAGTTGTACTTAGCAGCCGTGGACTATACTAAGTACCCCACAGAGATAGGCTTCTAAAAGTAGATACCTATCTGATATCATCATCAGTTTAAAGTAAAGCAACATCCCGGCACTGTGTTATCATAACCTTGATCAGAGATGCACTCGCGCTATCTCTCTCTACACCAAACTTAGTTATCGAGCAAACAGATAACGTTATCGCTAACTGTAATTAAAAATCAACATATATTCATATCTACGCACTACTGCTTGTTTGTATTGTATTGTTTTATAATGTTTTTCCTGTTGTGACGAGGTGTGATCCCTGTTATCACGGGTACATGGTGTCATCACACTCTCACATCCCATGTGTGAAGAAAGAAGCTATTAAAGTTAGAGTCTGCAGATATAACCCTTACAGAGTAACAAACAAAACTTGTTGAGACCTGAGTTACCCCCTGTTACTGAAAGAGGTACCGTCTATACCAGTCTATACATGACGACCTCTGTGGCGTAGAGGTCATAAACATGACTGCTACGCAGAGGTCTCGTGTTCGATTCCCGCTCAATGGAAATCTTTGTGTGCATGAACATGATTATTTGCATTGGTCTGAGTGCTTCTATGTACAATATGTCTTGTATGTATTTACAAAAAAAAAGTATTTAAGTTTATTTATCCGTTGTCTAGTAGCCATACTACAAGCTCTGCTTAGTTTAGGACTAGATGACGTTGTGGGGATGTGTGAAAATTAATATATACACATATACCATACTATGATTTTGAATAAATCAGCTTCGTCTACATTCGTACATGACTTCATACATGCTCGTCGGTATTGAGTGCTACGCGTTGGACCTTCATGAAGGGTGTAGTCTAAAGTAGGACCTTATTTATTGTTGTTAGGATATGGTATAATAGGTATATCATTTAAAAGGAATTGAACCCGAAACCTCTGCGTTGCAGTGATGTACTAAAATCACAATAAACCAAATACAGTATCTACGTGATTTTCTTATTTTATAAAATTAACTCCAAATATCACCAATTAACTTTTACTCTACGTCGTACTACCATGTAGTAAGTATTAAAATAAGCTGCAAAAGACTCTCTATTATATAATTTGTATGTTAAAAATAATGTAAAAAAAGGTGAAAAGTAACTTTTTATTTTTAATAAATTGGCGCATTCTATATGAGAATCAAACGCAAACATACTACCTATTACACTAACATACAATTTACTCCTCGACTCTATTCAATTTGGTACTCAATAGTTGCTCATTTGATTGATACCTAATAAATTCAGGCAAGAGGAAACTTTTGTGTTAGGGTAATCTAACTAACAGTAATCTGACTAATATCGTCTAATAAACTTCCAACTGACCAGTTCGGACGTTATCCCTATGATGACAGTAGATAACTAGGAGACGCTTTCCTAGTCAGACTGATTCATATAAAGTTATCCTATCTTTTTAGTTACTTTAATATCGTTGTTTGATAATAAGTTAGCTTCTACCACCCTCCTAAGGAGAAGAAGCTGCAACAAAATGTAGTCATAATAAACCTCTTTATTTTCTTCAGTGGAAGTTTTTACCTCAAAGCAATAAAGCTTTTTTTTAAGTTTATACAGTTTAATATATTTACCTATTTGTTCATCTTGTCTTAAGAGCCAGTGTATTCTTAAGCCATTTATATTCACATCACGGGCTTAAAAATAAATGAATCATTTGCACTGTTATACAAATATCTTGATTTACTTGTTAAATAGACGTGAACTAGATTGAACTAATAAACTCAATATAATATAGTAATATAAGAAACACACACACAAATAAACATGTTGATATTAATTAATAAATAATGTATTGTTATCACGGGTGATACATAAGTCACATGTACACAATTACACCTGTATAATTATGTGTACACGCTTATTGTATAAGTTATTTATGTTGTTTTTTTCCGTGTTGCAACGGACTAAAACTACATGAAATCGTTATTCCATCTCCATTCCTAAATTTTGCAAAACCCGATACAGGAAAAGTTTGCAAAAATTATCTCAACGACAACAAATGCAAAAACTCTCACAACACTATAGGTAAATTATCTTAGAGAGATTTTTGCATTTGTAGTAGTGTTCGTATATGTACACGGATTTAAAATTAGAAATTTGAATTCCACTATACGGTCAGCAAATAAGGTCTGTCACATTTTTATTATTTAAGTATTTATTTTGTGTAATATTTTTTGATCAATATTTTATTATTTTAACATTGTTAAATAAAAATGTTCTGATGATGATATTATTATGCCCGAGGTAAACTTTGGCATCGTATGGTAAAATTAGTTTCGAGAGATTTTTGCAGCTGTAGTAGTATTTGTTTATGTTTATTAACAGGGATTCTAAATTAAAGATTTTAAAAATTTCATTGTACGACCAAAAAAGGTTCGGCACAATTTTAAGAAGAATATAATATTGACTGTCAAAAGTCAAAAAGTCAGTGAATGTCAAATTTTACTTAAATAATTATATTGTTCAGGTTCTTAAAAATGGTTTAGCATTGTTTAATGTTATTTGATGCAGTTGGTTGGTGTAACTGACTATAAAAAGTATAAAAAATATAAAAGTTCTCAATTATTTATTTCCTTATGTGCTGACCGTACACAACTACAAATGCAAAAATCTCTCTAAGATAATTTACCTATACATGCCTAAACCTTTGACCTCTGGCCATTAGAGGAACAGGCCCGTCCTTAGCGGACACGCCTGGCGCAATGACACATGCAGTCGACCGCAGGTTTGCTTGTGCTCTACGACGTTCAGGAGAAATTGAAATTGTTATAATTTGAACCAGTTGTGCGTAGCTGTTGAATGACTTTTACTACATTATTTAATATCGGTTGTTTCCATCATTCTTTCCCACGTCATAATAGTAAAAATATAATTCACCATACATGGGGGATGGGAACAATAAATCACTCCATTCTGTCTCATTCCGTTGCTGAATTCACAACAAACATAATACATTACATAGGCAAAACAAAATTGTAGCTTCAAAGAGAAATTTACTTTAATTATAATCAATCGAAAATAAAATGTGTCTCATAGTAACAAACTATTATATTATTATATATGCAAACTATGTATTCTCTCAATGGAACTCTAATTCATCAAAAGCGAAGCAATAACTGAATACATAACATGGTAATCTTGGAAGTAGCTTTATGTCCCCTTTGAAGTATTCCTGGATACTTCAGAACAGAACCAGTATGATGATAGCAAGATCCTGCTGTTAATTATTGTTATAAAGACTAAGAAAGTGCTAAACCGTTTAGTTCGTGCTTTTTGTAAAGTTTTACTTACTTGCAATATTTTCAGCTAGCACTAAGTCTCTGATAACAGTCACTACAAGTATATAATTATTTAATATCACTAACATACACTAATACATAGTACAAATAGTTAATATCGTACACTAACTACGACAGGTATCGTAAAGTCGAGTAAAGTTTCCCGAGGTGGGAGCACAGAGAGCGAAGCACGTTCGTTCGTCACGAGCGCCCGGCGCCTACTGAGTGAGATCTACGGGACGAGTGGCACGCTACGGTAATACTGTGAGCCGTAGCCGTAGCACTCGTAGCGCGTAGAACAACTAACAGCTTTTCCATTACAACCATTTTATTTTTAATTTTATAGGCGACATGTCTTTAAAGTTTTAAAAATATTTTTTTTAATAAGCTTTTTTAACTTTATTCGTTACAAGATTTTTTATAATAACAAGCAAGCAATTTCATTTCTACAATTTATCAGTTCTTAATTTCATTTTACAAGGCTTTTTTGTATAATGGTAATGGTTTTTGTATGTTAATTTTCGGGTATAGCTAACAAATAATAACTTTTTATTAAGAAAGAAACCTTGTATAAGTAAACCAAACCTCCCTACCTTCGCTGAAGATGGTTTGACCCTGCAGTTTGACATCTCCAGGCTAAATAAAAATATAAAAATAACTTAAATTGTTAGTTTAGCTATTTCTAGGTTATAACTTATAAAGTAATGTAACAATATTGACCTCCCTCCTATTGTGTACACCTGCAATATCCGTCAACAACCTGATGTAGTAAGTAAACACGGCACGACAATAAAGTATAAATTTCCTGAACTGTCATTACTTGTGAGATCTGAACTATGTACTACGGAGACGCGTATATGTATGCACTATGTGTCTATAATGTCTCATTTTATTTAGTAGTTAAATAAATAAATAATTTTTACACATTTACACAACGCCATCTAATTCCAAACAAAGCAGAGCTTACAATGGTTATTGCTACTAGACAACGGATAAACATACTTGAAAACTTTTCTTTTTTGTAAATGCATACATATTATACATAGAAATCTCAAAGAAAAAAAAAATAGAAAGTCTTCGTGTAGTGACGGAGTAAGAATACAGTGTGTTACCACCCCATCTCATTCCATTGGTGTCGTAAAAACCGACTAAGGGACTATCCGTCAATATTATCTTTGCGTAAAAAAAATATGGAAAACTTTGAATTAAACCATATACCAATCCGTTTGACCAGCGCAGCGTGGTATTAGATTTGTAGGCCAAGTCTCCCTCCGTCACTGGAGGAGGCTTGTTTCTGCAGTGGGACATTAGTGGGCTGTTATGATGATGATACATAGAAATACTCAGACCAATGCAAACTATCATGTTCATGCACACAAAGATTTTCATTGAGCGGCAATCGAACCCTCGACCTTTGCGTAGGAACAATGAAATATAAGGACTACGCCACGGAGGTCGTCAAAATGTCAGTCATTACAAAATATTACTTTTGTTCAATTTTAGTAAATGATTACTAAAATTGAACAAGCATAACATCAGAGAAGGAAAACAAATCCCATATAGATATAGTTAATTTCCCTTGGTCATGAGGTCCGTCCCTACAATGTGACATTCAAGGCATGCTAAGGCTGCACCAGCCCCTGTGGTGCATAATCATAAAATATTATTCTCGTTTATTTAATAACGTATTTATGTATAAAAGCTTAGGTAAGTAATTAATAAGTAGGTGCACGTCCTGTGCGTTAATGGCGGACATAAAATTCTTTGTTGACGTTAACAGCCTCCACTGAGAGCTTTCTTTACGTTCTTTTATTCTCAAATCTCTATTAAATATAATGTAAACAGTTATTACACTCGTAAACTCTAACAAACTTAGGTGCGTATAATACTGAGCGTACAGTCGTCCGCCAAGTATTTACATTAAAGGTTAATCAAATAAGTAGATTTGATTCTGAGGACAAGTAGCAGATAACTTTGTTAACAAGAGTAAAAACTAAACATAGTCAATTTAGCAAAATAAACGTCTGAGTTTGAAAAATTATTCAAACAATTCTATTTCTAGCAATACCTACGTGACCTTTGCGATTTGGTGATACTCGATATACGAATTAGACAACGCGAAATAATATGTGCGGAACTACGGTCACTCGATATCCGGGGAACCAGTGAACCTGATGATGTATCAACGGTGGTGCTAACAATTGTAACGTAAGGAACAAAAATCTATCAATTTCAGTAAAACCACTAATTATACTGTCTGGGAATTGTATACCTAGTCATGTAATATGATGAAGTTATTGTGTAAACACATCAGACTAATATTCTTTTAACAAAAAGTGAGCAATCGAAATAAATGTACAATCATGAATAGTGAATATAAGAAGGTAACTGATCTGGATGGCGAGAGGTCAAGCAATCAAGGTAAGAGGCAGGTTGTTTGCGCGACCCGTCTCACAGTTCATCTATAATAAACCTTCAATCTATGGAAATGTATATTGATCACAAACTTTCCACTACTAATGGATTTGTCTTTTGTTGCATTTAATAAAGCATTATTTTAATATTTACGACGTCCATTTTCTTACTTAGCGCCGAAATTCTAATTATACAGGATTGACATTGCTTTTACATTATTTAAGGTATCTGTACATTTTTTTACAAAAGGATTTGGTCAAGGAAAAAAACATATAATTTTCAATCCAATGCTTGTAATATTTTTCTTACTTTCAGTATAATATAATATCTTCAAAGACTTGACTCAAATTAGCCTGGAGGCAAACAATATGATAACAAATCTTAGTATATTACTACATTTATAAATTACCTTAACAGTCACCTCAAATAATAAATTACTTTGATTTTGAGTCTATCTAAGATCTCCGTTGTTATAAGTTGATGAATATTAATTCATAGTTCGCAATAGTTTTAATTGTTGTGCATTGTAATTTATTTTTAAGACATCATAATAAATGACAAACAAAACATTAAACTAACTTTATAATCTATCGACATTAATCATAACAAAGTCAAATCAAATTCAAACATTAGTCTTTACCTATGAAATTGCCGTTTTAATTCAGCGCAGTCTTTAGGCTTTTTATTCCTTTAAAACATATACTGTTCAAATATTCATATACTTATGTTACAAAGTAACACTTATTCAAGCCAATCGAACATACTCGTATACTCAAGTCAAGTTCACTTTATATTTCCCTTGTACTGCTCTCATTACTCAAACTCGAAAGTATTTTTAGTTTTAATTGCGAAGTTACTTGTAAGTAGCATTAAGTACCACTGCATCACGTAAATCAGAACTTTTATACAACAGTGTCCATTGTATAACGTGTAGGATGAATGTTAGTAAGAAGCAATATAGTTATAATCTGCATGAGCTGAGGAGCATTGTCTCGCTGTCACTAGTATTTACAGTGTTGTGTATAATGTCTACGTAGTGTTGAGTCACGAGACGTCTGCATAGTTGTGTTACAACGTTCTCTGAACACCGACCACTTGACGTATGAATATTAGTTTATTCTTTATACTCGTACTTGATTGTACTTACTCCTTGTTAAAGTTTGCATCTTTTAGTTCAACTTTGTTAATGCGTATGTGGATAGAGTATTTGTTACTACTACACAGTTATATATTGCTTAGTAAAAGCAGTAGGTACATAAAAAGTCCACGCGTCATGTATAGTAAAGTGAGATTACGATCCACTGTGTATATACCCTCTTCATCGGTAGGGAATATACTAATTCTCCTCTAGCTAGCTCTAACCTTTATAATTATAATATACTAAATGTTATTCAAATCTGTTTAGTCGTTATTTATAGTCTTTGTCATCACATGTGAACACTTTATTAATAATATCGCAATAAAAAGAAAAAGAAAATTGATTCAAGATGTTAGCATTTTAAAGTATACATAGAAATGCTCTATCATGCACTATTTTCTAATTCTAACACACCTAGTAGTAAACTTATAAGTCAAATAAAAACACACAAAGGGCACTTCACTAATATAAATAAGTAAATATTATTATTAATGCAGATATTTGATACTAACAAAGCTAACTGACATTATACCTACTATCACTAACACTATACTGACATAATATCTTGAATTGCTGAATTGTTATATTGTGTAAGATACTTATTGATTTCCTGTATTTTATAAATTTCACTCTCTGAAATGCGTGAAGTGCCTCCTGGGGGCCCACGGCTTCAGCTGAAAATCAGCGCTGCGAAAACCTATTTGCAGCATTATGCTGAGCTGTTGCCTTTTTGCTGCACAATACCCGATCGAGCCTATAAAATCACAAATTGTCTCCTAATGTTTTTATTTAAAAAATTAAGTTTTTTTAATTAAGTACAATCTGTGTGGAATGTACTGTGTATGTTGTGTGCAAATAAATAATTTTCTTTCTTTCTTTCTTTCTTTCTAATAAGTTATTGCATTTATTTTAAATTAATGGTAGTTCCAGGACCGATATTGATGTATATGTATATTCTAAGTATGGATCCTACGTACGCCTACATACTACCTACAGCTACTCAACGAACCAAAATGTAGTAATTTGATTAGTGGCAAGTGTTCTCATGGGACTACAGACTCTACACTCAAACTAAAGTGGGAATCAATATGGCGTCGTGGCGTGACGTCATCTATCAAACAAATCAAATAACTTCACCACTTTACAAATATAAAGAGTACGAGTCTGTAAGTAAAAGAATTTCATTATTGTCTCGCCTCGTCGATGTATTTATTACTCTGTGAACGATTGTGTCGGCGCCTGGCTCTGTATTTTTTACCATTCAATTTGGTAAGACGTCTTTTCAAATGTTTATCCATTAAAATGACGTATTTGTTATCTGTGGCTGTCATCTACATACAGAGTACAAGTAATATAGCGGTTCACAAACGCGTCTTATTGTCATCTGAGGTGACGAACAACACACACAAGGTCAACTCATTCAACTACACTTACTTTGTATTTCATTATTTATATACATACGTACGTGTATATCTCAAGTTTGACAAAAATAAAGTTTCTACAATTTGTTTACGTGACTACCTGTTTTTATACTCGTTGTAAATAAATATTTTGTTAGAAATATGTTTTTTTAGCCTTATTAGTATGTAATCCGTTTTCAACTCGATAAATACTTGGTGCACCTCTAATACTTATTTTGAAACAGTACAACATCGTAAGAAAAGACAGATTACAGAAATGGTTTAACTTATACAATTACGCTTCAAAGAAAACAACAATTGGACAGTCCTTGACTGCAAAAGTATATAATTATGTTATAACAATAGTACACCAGTAACCTCCGTTTTTGCAACAATTTTCGTACTTATATTTTCCGCTCCTATTTATTTTAGCGATATGTTCTTAATAAAATTATTTATTTAAATCTCAATGCACGTAGCAGACTGCCTTGTCGTTGGGTGAGTGACGGTGGTTAATGATATTGTCAAAACAAAATAGTTTAATCTTATTCGATCTAGATGTAAATTAATATTAAGAAATAAGTGAACTCTACCATTAACAAGTGCCCATCTAGTAGTAAACTTATACATCTATTACATTGTGGGAGTTAGTCGGTGTACAGTAGAGACGGGACAGTTATAACAAGTTACTACTATTATCTGACTGGCTTAACTTAGCATTTAAATACAATATCAACTTCTACTTGTTTCTTAGTATTATGTAATTATACTAAGTAGGCGTTGTTCTTGGAAGTGATTATTGTAGCCTAGTCGAGTAGAATTGTTGGTAAAACATCATCGGCTTAGAGATAACAAAGAGGGAAAAAGAAGACTCGAAAAGCAAAGGTTAATAAGAAAACAATATAGAAATCTATACTAATATTATAAAGAGGTAAAGTTTGTGTGTTTGTGACGTTGTAGGGGGTAATCTCTGGATCTACTGAACCGATTTTAAAAATTATTTCTGTGTTGAATAGTCCATTTATCGAGGAGTGTCATAGGCTATATTATATCACGCTATTTCTAATAGGAGTAGAGCATTAATGAAATAAATTTTAAAAAAGGACGCTTTGTAACGTGTTTTTCGCCGCTTTACGAAGTGAGCACGGGTCAGCTAGTCATCAGTAACTGGTAATCCATTACCAAGACCAGCACGAACCATTTAGTCAACATCATGATGACGTCTTCTGAACAAACACAGCAACTACTTATCACCTCTACCGGATCGTTAGAGACTTCTGATCTTTATTTTGTTACAAAGTAATTTAATAATACTAAGTCCTCTATGTGGCTGTCCCACAAGATTACGAATATTCCTGGAGAATCACGTCGTGACGGCTTGTGATCTCGTATGCTTTGTCCTCAGTTATTACTATTTATAATTTGCTTTACAATTTTAATTCATCCCGGGCTATCCACAAATGTTTGAACTATAGAAATATGAATAAAAGCGAACAATAGAAATAAGAACAAAGGAGATATGCGTTCCCAGCGTGCCATAAGTGGTATAACTTATATGAATAAAGTGCAAAACAATGCGATTACAAAGAAAGAAATACGTCTGTAGAAGTATGTTAGTTCTCTAACTCGTAGTAGAATGTGTGATCAGAGATTAATGATATGGTATAGTAATGTTTAACGTCGTTTGAGGACGTCAGTGCAGGTGCAAGCTCTTGTACGGGGGACGGCGGAGCGTCAAATGTATGAGTGTCAGTGAAGCAGAGCAGGTTTTTAAGAATAGTAATAGTTTCTGCCTACGCCAATGAGATAATAAACCCTAGAACCTACAATCTGTACGTAATATTAACATCTTCTCTAAGAAGGTAGAAACAGAAAATATTAGATTTAAGAGAATGTTCTAGTGCATGTTCCACTGAAAGTAGTGAGATTTCAAACATTAACAATTCATACATCATGCCACGTATCCTAGATATTACGTCTGTCAAAGGAAATGCGCTCTTTTACGAGTAAAAGCCTTTCTATTTGTTTTATTTCAGTATGTGTCGGTAACTAAGCGCGTGTTAAAAGTGTGTTCTTAGTCAAAAGCTTAATGTCCTCCACAGAACTAGACACTTTCAAACAAAACAAAGTAAAGCAGAGGTAAGTGCTCTCTAAACACACCTAAACAAAGAACATATTCAACTTCACCTGTAACGCACGACGACGGTACAACTATACATTTTTGTGATACAACTAACACTATTGACTTGTTACTAAATACAGTTTATGGCATACGGTTTTAATGACAGGTATAGCTTTCATGAAGAGCAGAATAAAATTAACATGATAACTTGTACACCACAAAATGTTAAACGACCTACATATTATATTTAAGTACGGTTTACCGGCTATTTACCGATTAAATAGTGGTAACGTTCCAGGGCAGTTTAATTATATGAAAAAGAAATACTTATTAAGTACTTGACAATTTACAAGACCTATGAGTAATAATTCCTGACTCACGTTAGATTAACACAAATTGCTCTTTGCGCATTTTTAGTCTTCTGAATAAATCAGGGGCCACGTGTGTTTTAAAAATCTGTGTACGTGATCCATAGACGTGTGCATAAGATCACTACTAAATGCGCTAAGTCTGCTAGTTAAAATAAAAATTGAGAAATGAGAAACAAAATTGTTTCAAGAACCCACAAAACTATGTAACATGTAAGTACGTTACACACGTGCGTGAACACACTTTTAACTTTATTGAAATAATTGCACATTTTACTCATTAGTTAAACGACTGCGAACCGCATTACAGACAAATACAAAACGAAAACGATTACGTGCTTCCGGAATATATCACTTAATTGTGAACTTTAAATATACACATGTAAGATACAAGGTAATCTTATAAGTTTTAAGGATATTTATCATTTTGATACTAAGTACCTCATACTAAACATTTCGCCAACTTATTCATATCCTAAATCATTGACTTCAAAGAACAGATTTCTGGTGTTTCCTATGACATTGGGTCATTTAAACAAACCCTAAAGAAGCATTTGGACTCACCGGCAATGTAATAACGACGTCGAGTCCTGTTTTTTGGGTATCGAGATTTAATAGATATTTTTCAAAAAATGTATTTGTTTCTTAATCAAATAGTCTGTCCATCCTAAGTACTAATTCTGATTATTAAAATACAGCCAAATTTTTTTAAGATAATTTCCACTGAACTTTGAAGATCATAAAACATTAATGAACGCTTGTCACACACACACACACAAGCGAGCACACATAAGAAGGTAACACTTATCAGAGTAGTGGCGTGTGTGGAGTTGGGAAGTTGTTGCTAATCTATCAATGATGGCGCAAACTCATGTCGCGACAACGTATTCAGAGTCACGCGCTACCCCTGACCTGGGGGGGAGAGCGGCAGAGGGGGGGGTCAGTTCCAACTTCACGCTGACGGAATACACATAATAGACTTACCAACTGATGTAGAGATTATCTGACACAAAGTATGTTAATATAATTAAACTTACTGAAAAGTATTCTCTTGTGTAATAATTAAGATCTAATTACACAGAGACATTAACATTGTTATTACTCTGAAAATACAATTACTCATTTTTAAGGTCCTTATGCTTATTACGCTTTTTGAAGAAGTCATAGTTAGTCATATTAGTTACAGAATATTCACAGCTAACAGTGTCATCCTTTAAAAATATACGATCGTGTGCTGTCTTGTTTCATCAGCTTTTCACTGCTTACTACTACTTAGATGTCTTCTCGGTCACAAGACTAAAGTTAATATTTAAATCATTATAGAACCCTAAAATACTTTTTTTGATATATTATTTAGAGAAAACTTAAGACATTGAGCATAATATTAAGTAGAAAATATATTTTATTCTCATCATTCCCCTGCCCTTATCCCAATTTTATTTGGGGTCGGCGCAGCATGTCTTCTTCTTCCATTCTTTCCTATCAGACGTCATATCACAAATCACACTCTTCGCAGCCATATCGTCTTTCACACAATCCATCCATCGTTTCTTTGGTCGTCCTCTTCCCCTATATCCATCCACATACATGTTCAACACCTTTCTTACCACATGATTCTCATTCCGCCGCATAACATGCCCATACCATGACAGCCGGTTGCCACGTAGTTTTTCTGCTACCGGTGCCACTTTCAAACTTCCTCTTACATACTCATTTCTTACTCTATCCGCTCTCGTAACACCACACATTCCTCTTAACATTCTCATCTCTGCTACATGCAATTGTCTTTCATTCATCCCTTTTGTGGCCCAACTCTCTGATCCATACAGGACGGCAGGTCTGATCATGGTCTTATAGATCTTCCCCTTAAATTTAAGGGGAATGTGGGGGTCACAAATGGTTCCCGTGACCTGCCGCCATTTCATCCATCCTATGTTAATTCGGTGCTTTACGGCCCGATCTACTTCGCCATCGCTTTGGATGCAAGAACCGAGATACCGGAAGTCGGAGCAGACTGGAAGTTGCACGCCATCAAGCGCTATGGCTTCAGGACTGGAGAGACCGCCGAAATCGCAGAACATGCATTCTGTCTTGGTTCTGCTGATTTTCAAGCCAACACTCTCCAGTTTCTGTTGCCAACTCTCCAATCTGCTCTGGATCTCAGGTCCATCCTCCCCAACCAGAACAATGTCATCGGCAAACAACATGCACCAGGGTGCCTCTTCCTGTATGCCCGCCGTCAAGGCGTCCATAATCAGTAGGAAGAGGTAAGGACTTAAAGCCGACCCTTGGTGCAAGCCTACCCCTACACTGAACTGGTCGGAGTTGCCAGCAGACGATCGGACGTATGTACTGGCTTGCCTGTACATAGCACGAATTAACTCCACATACTTCCCAGGTACACCTTTCTCTTTCATGGCCCACCACAACACTTCCCGAGTAACGTGTTTTTCGCCGCTTTACGAAGTGAGCACGGGTCAGCTAGTCATCAGTAACTGGTAATCCATTACCAAGACCAGCACGAACCATTTAGTCAACATCATGATGACGTCTTCTGAACAAACACAGCAACTACTTATCACCTCTACCGGATCGTTAGAGACTTCTGATCTTTATTTTGTTACAAAGTAATTTAATAATACTAAGTCCTCTATGTGGCTGTCCCACAAGATTACGAATATTCCTGGAGAATCACGTCGTGACGGCTTGTGATCTCGTATGCTTTGTCCTCAGTTATTACTATTTATAATTTGCTTTACAATTTTAATTCATCCCGGGCTATCCACAAATGTTTGAACTATAGAAATATGAATAAAAGCGAACAATAGAAATAAGAACAAAGGAGATATGCGTTCCCAGCGTGCCATAAGTGGTATAACTTATATGAATAAAGTGCAAAACAATGCGATTACAAAGAAAGAAATACGTCTGTAGAAGTATGTTAGTTCTCTAACTCGTAGTAGAATGTGTGATCAGAGATTAATGATATGGTATAGTAATGTTTAACGTCGTTTGAGGACGTCAGTGCAGGTGCAAGCTCTTGTACGGGGGACGGCGGAGCGTCAAATGTATGAGTGTCAGTGAAGCAGAGCAGGTTTTTAAGAATAGTAATAGTTTCTGCCTACGCCAATGAGATAATAAACCCTAGAACCTACAATCTGTACGTAATATTAACATCTTCTCTAAGAAGGTAGAAACAGAAAATATTAGATTTAAGAGAATGTTCTAGTGCATGTTCCACTGAAAGTAGTGAGATTTCAAACATTAACAATTCATACATCATGCCACGTATCCTAGATATTACGTCTGTCAAAGGAAATGCGCTCTTTTACGAGTAAAAGCCTTTCTATTTGTTTTATTTCAGTATGTGTCGGTAACTAAGCGCGTGTTAAAAGTGTGTTCTTAGTCAAAAGCTTAATGTCCTCCACAGAACTAGACACTTTCAAACAAAACAAAGTAAAGCAGAGGTAAGTGCTCTCTAAACACACCTAAACAAAGAACATATTCAACTTCACCTGTAACGCACGACGACGGTACAACTATACATTTTTGTGATACAACTAACACTATTGACTTGTTACTAAATACAGTTTATGGCATACGGTTTTAATGACAGGTATAGCTTTCATGAAGAGCAGAATAAAATTAACATGATAACTTGTACACCACAAAATGTTAAACGACCTACATATTATATTTAAGTACGGTTTACCGGCTATTTACCGATTAAATAGTGGTAACGTTCCAGGGCAGTTTAATTATATGAAAAAGAAATACTTATTAAGTACTTGACAATTTACAAGACCTATGAGTAATAATTCCTGACACACGTTAGATTAACACAAATTGCTCTTTGCGCATTTTTAGTCTTCTGAATAAATCAGGGGCCACGTGTGTTTTAAAAATCTGTGTACGTGAGCCATAGACGTGTGCATAAGATCACTACTAAATGCGCTAAGTCTGCTAGTTAAAATAAAAATTGAGAAATGAGAAACAAAATTGTTTCAAGAACCCACAAAACTATGTAACATGTAAGTACGTTACACACGTGCGTGAACACACTTTTAACTTTATTGAAATAATTGCACATTTTACTCATTAGTTAAACGACTGCGAACCGCATTACAGACAAATACAAAACGAAAACGATTACGTGCTTCCGGAATATATCACTTAATTGTGAACTTTAAATATACACATGTAAGATACAAGGTAATCTTATAAGTTTTAAGGATATTTATCATTTTGATACTAAGTACCTCATACTAAACATTTCGCCAACTTATTCATATCCTAAATCATTGACTTCAAAGAACAGATTTCTGGTGTTTCCTATGACATTGGGTCATTTAAACAAACCCTAAAGAAGCATTTGGACTCACCGGCAATGTAATAACGACGTCGAGTCCTGTTTTTTGGGTATCGAGATTTAATAGATATTTTTCAAAAAATGTATTTGTTTCTTAATCAAATAGTCTGTCCATCCTAAGTACTAATTCTGATTATTAAAATACAGCCAAATTTTTTTAAGATAATTTCCACTGAACTTTGAAGATCATAAAACATTAATGAACGCTTGTCACACACACACACACAAGCGAGCACACATAAGAAGGTAACACTTATCAGAGTAGTGGCGTGTGTGGAGTTGGGAAGTTGTTGCTAATCTATCAATGATGGCGCAAACTCATGTCGCGACAACGTATTCAGAGTCACGCGCTACCCCTGACCTGGGGGGGAGAGCGGCAGAGGGGGGGGTCAGTTCCAACTTCACGCTGACGGAATACACATAATAGACTTACCAACTGATGTAGAGATTATCTGACACAAAGTATGTTAATATAATTAAACTTACTGAAAAGTATTCTCTTGTGTAATAATTAAGATCTAATTACACAGAGACATTAACATTGTTATTACTCTGAAAATACAATTACTCATTTTTAAGGTCCTTATGCTTATTACGCTTTTTGAAGAAGTCATAGTTAGTCATATTAGTTACAGAATATTCACAGCTAACAGTGTCATCCTTTAAAAATATACGATCGTGTGCTGTCTTGTTTCATCAGCTTTTCACTGCTTACTACTACTTAGATGTCTTCTCGGTCACAAGACTAAAGTTAATATTTAAATCATTATAGAACCCTAAAATACTTTTTTTGATATATTATTTAGAGAAAACTTAAGACATTGAGCATAATATTAAGTAGAAAATATATTTTATTCTAATTTACGCAAATTTTTATAAGGATATTTTACTTTCTTATTTGAAAATACTTCAAAATAAGACAAACAACAAGTTAACTTCCAAATAGTTTGCTACAGAGCATGAAATGGAATAAAACTGTATAACGATAACGACACGTCGTCAGCCAACATAACGCAACGGAAGTTTAACCGTTTAGCGCACGGAACGGTTAGTGCATACTAGCGCTGAACGTACGCGGCGAATATTGCGTCGCATATCAACACTAACTACTTACAGCGTTGGGAAGTTTTCATAAAACTGTGGATATTCACAATATTCGTTGCTGGAAAGTATTTTCAAAATAAACGCAGTAAGCAATAAGCAATAAGTTTTCATAGCTAGTAATACATATTACACCCAGTAAAGCCACGTTAAAGTTAAGAATGATTACGCGAACTTTTCTGTTCAATCATCAGCGCTGTATATTATTTATTTATTTATTTATTTATTTATTTAATAAATTATGGATGACTTACAGCTAATACAACCAATATAAAAGATAGTATGTGAGACTGGCAGCCAATTACAAGTCATCACTTATAGAACTAGGTTAGAAAAAATATAGAGAGCATTAACAACAGAGCACTGCCACGAAGACAGAAAGAGAAACAAAAATAAAAGAACTAAAAACAGGAAACAGTCACATTAAGTTAATTAAATTGTGTTCACTTAACATACATTTTAACAAAGAACACTAGGTTATTAGTTAAAAAAGCTAAGGCTCAGGCACCTTCTAGCCGATGACACACTCGTTATGAAGGGATCAAAATCATGCTGCTTACATATGCTATTAAAGTTTCTACTTGCACGCACCACAAACGAATTCTTTCTATAATTCGTAGATGCGAATGGAACATGCAACGGTGCATTCCATCTTTTCGACCTTCCAGGAACGTTAAAACTAAATTTAGATAGAATATCGGAATTATCAGTAGAATTATTGAAAATTTTAATTAATGAAATGCAGTCAGAGATCGTTCGTCTATTAGATAGGGGTAAAATATGGTACTTTTTACAGAGGATGAGGTAGTCCTCGGACCGGTAAGGCACTCTTTGATGATAACACAAATACTTGATAAACCTTTTCTGAATGTTCTCTATACGATCAATGTATTTGTGGTAACACGGATTCCAGATTTCAGACGCGTATTCCAAATGGCTTCTAACAAAAGTACAGTACAGAATCTTTAATGTTTTGGCTTGAGTGAAGCTCTTGGATAATCGCATTATGAAACCTAGCGCTTTAGATGCTTTAGCAACTATGGCATCGACATGAGTTTCACAAGTTAGCTTAGAGTCGTGGTATACCCCCAGGTCCCGAATACAATTTGTTCTAGGTAGTAACTTATCACCCAAGACGTATGATGACGGTATTATTGAATGCTTTCGAGAATATGTTAGAACCGAACATTTAGCAGGGTTAAGGTCAAGCTTACTTCCACAACAATAGGCCTCCAGGCGCCGTAAGTCATCCTGAAGTGCAGTCACGTCCTTGTGTGATGATATTGAGGAATATATTTTCATATCATCGGCAAAACATAACAGTCTGGACGTAACCAGGCAAGAGTCGATGTCGTTTATGTAGATATTGAAAAGTAATGGGCCAAGAAGCGAACCCTGGGGTACTCCACTGGGTACAGTTACCCAACCAGACATGTAATTGCTTAGTACTACTGCCTGGGACCTGTTATCTAGGTAAGACTTAAACCATCTCAGTAGATCGCCTCGTATTCCCATACCGTTCAACTTTGAAAGTAGGATCACGTGGTCAATCCGATCAAAAGCTTTACTGTAGTTCGTATAAATGACATCAACCTGCCCACCATTATCCATGGTCTCAGTGATAAAGTCGTTTAAAAGAGTAAGATTAGTTACAGTAGACCTTCCCTTCAAGAAACCATGTTGAAAGGAGCCAAACGAATTTTTAAGAGCACTGTAGAGCTGATTGTTGATAATCCTTTCAAAGACCTTAGCCACAATACAGAGCTTGGATATCGGCCTGTAGTTAATTATTTCAGTTTTGACTCCTTTTTTATGAATAGGCGTTATAAAAGCCGATTTCCAAAGGTTTGGTACAATACAAGTACCTAAGGATTTTCTAAAGAGCATCGAAATAGGCTCGGCAATTGAAGGCGAACATCGAGTTAGAAATATAGGTGAAATGTTATCCGGACCAGCCGCCTTAGAGGAATCCAGCTTGCGGAGCAAGTTAGAAACCTCCTCAACGTTCACTACAATGCTACCTATATCAGATAGAGTAGAGGACTCAGTGAATAGAGGAGATGAAGAAGATCCATGACTGGGACTAGTGTCTAGAAATGTAGAATGAAAGTACGTAGAGAACGCCTTGCATATTGTTTCACCGGTGCAAAACACTTCGCCATTATAGTTTAAAGTGCTAGGAACTGCATTAGAGTTGTGCCGTTTTTTAACGAAAGTCCAAAAATGTTTGGGGTTTTCTTTGATAGATTTTTCTGTTAAGTTTAAGTATTGTTTATAACATTGTGATTCTAATAATTTAACCCTTTCACGAAGGAGCTTAAAAGTAGATTCGTCAGCTAGGTTGCCATAAGTTTGAAATTTTTTAAAGTATTTGTGCTTTTCTTTAATTGTCTTAATTAATGCCGAATTGTACCAAGTTGGGTATGTTTTGCTACGATGCAGTTTTTGTGGAATGTATCTTGTGTGTAAATTGAGAATAGAATTATTGAAAAAAGTTTAATGACTCATCCATTGATCGTGTAGCAAACTCTGATTCCCTGTTAATCATGGAAATGTCTTTGTTGATATCTTCAAAGTCGCCCTTGTCAAACAGATATTGCGTCCGTGGCGCGGACTTTAATATAGGAGCTTCAATGAAGTCAATGTCAATTAACAGAGCTGGGTGGTAGGCGTCGATAGGAACAAGTGGACTAGGGGATTCAACCACATTAGCTACTTGGTTTGAAAGTACCAGGTCTAAAATTTTGCCATACCTATTAAGAATACCGTTGCATTGACCAAAATCTAGGGTACATAACTCGTCACTGAATAAAACCTCGTCAGGGCCATTCGGGTTCCTTGGGACAAGCCATAGATTGTCAGACAAAACCCAGTTAATACCGCTCATGTTAAAGTCACCAATGACGAGATAGGTATCAGAAGGACTACTCAAGACTATTTGATTCAACTTACTGAGGTAATTACTAAGTTGTGAAGAAAAGGAAAGGCCTAAGTTTTGTTGGCATAAATAAACAACACATATATGTAACGTGACAAATTTACGTGTATTAGAATTTTTTAACCGTATGCTGAGCCATAAATCCTCTGCAGTAGAATGGAAGGTAGGCTGGCCCATAACTGAAAGTTCCCTCCGTGTAGCAATAAGCACACCCCCACCACGCGTCTGGCCGGTCAGAACATAATCCCGATCACGACGCCACACAATATACCGTTCATCGAAAAATTCTGAGCTTAAAACTCCGTCTAGCAACCACGTCTCTGTGAGAACAATAACATCATAAGAGTTTAGTAACAACTGCCGATAAAAAGTATTACTCTTAGTTCTAAGTCCGCGAACGTTCTGATAATACACACATCAAAAAAGTCTAAGCAACATGCATGATATTACAAATTTACCATTTATATTAATTAATTTCTAAGTATTTACTCACTCAAAGTGTATAGGTAAGTAAACTTTTTTGTTATTGATGACATACTGGCTGGTTGTAAAAAAAAAATTTCGATTATGTTTTGTTTTTTTTCATAAAATTCAAATGACTGCGAATTTGTTTGAATTTGAGTGCATGTTAATTGCTACGTTTTAGTCTTGATTTTATAATTTTACCAACCATTTAAATACAGTTGGCGACAAAATTGAATTGTTAGATATTCTTTACGTCATGGAGCGACGTCATTTGACGGCAGATGAAATGCAAAGAGCTGTAGGGATGTTGCAAGCGGGAAGTAATCAATCTCAGGTATCTCGACATTTTGGTATTCATAGAAGTGTTATTTGTCGTCTTTGGCAGCGCTACAATAATACAGGGGAACCCGCTGAACAGCATCCAGGCCGTAAAAGGAGTACAACCACTCGGCAAGACCGGTACATACAACTGACTGCAAGACGCCAGCCGATGTTAACCGCTCGAGAGATAAGTTTGAGGCTACAAAATTCAAGTGGTGTTGATGTAAGTCCCCAAACTGTGCGAAATCGACTGCATGAGTACGGCCTACGAGCTCGACGCCCTATCAGGTGCCCACCGATACGTCACGGGAATCGCGCTCGTCGAAATGAATGGTGTAGAGAACGCATAACATGGACCCAGGAACAATGGGATAAAATTATGTTTTCCGATGAGTCGCGATTCGGGTTTAGGCCTGATACAAGAAGGGTGCGAGTGTACCGTCGACCCGGAAATACTGAAAGACTCAGGTGCGTTCAGGAAGTTCATCCATACAGCGGCTCAACAGTTATGGTATGGGCGGGTATTATGAAGAACAGGCGAACTGAGCTCGTTTTTGTAAATGGAAACATGAACGCTGAAAATTACGTTGAGGATATTCTCAGACCTTATGTCCATCCATTTGCACAAACCTTTGGCTCCGATTTTACGTTAATGCATGACAATGCGCGTTCACATACAGCTCGGCGAACCAGTGAATACTTGGCAACGGAGAACATCCAGGTATTGCCCTGGCCTGCACAATCGCCAGACCTCAACCCCATCGAGCACGCATGGGACATGCTCCAGAGACGTGTTTTGAAGGACTTGGACGGAGTGACAACAACCCAACAGCTGAAGGATTTGCTACAATTCCATTGGGAGCGAATACCGCAAGATGACATAAACAGTCTCATTAATTCAATGAATAATCGTTGCCGACAAGTTCTGAATAGCAGAGGAGGCCATACTTTGTATTAAATTGTCCTATTCTTTCACAATAAATTCATTTTCTTAAGAAATTTCAATTTGTAAAAAAAAAGTTTAGTTTCTTATGTACCTGTATATTCTAATATTGTTAATTTCTGTTATTAAAAGAACTTATAAAGAAAACAGCTGTTATTTTTACATCATAGAACCCTAAAAATATTATTTTAAAAATAAAATACAACGTTATAATTAAAATAAATGGTAAAATAAATTAATATAAATGGTAAATTTGTAATATCATGCATGTTGCTTAGACTTTTTTGATGTGTGTATATATTCAATTTAGAAGCCATTTCAAGTCAAGACTAGTAGTTGTGTATGTATTTGTATTATTCATTAATATAAGGCATTTCAACGGAAATATTTTGCAGAGCAATAAAAAAATAGAAGATGGAAATAATATAAATGTTTTAGCGTAAGTTGTATATAAATAAGTGCAATATAGGACAATAACATCCGCGCGGTCGCAAGAATCATATTATGGTATCATTCATGCTATGTAGACAACAGCTGTGTGAAAAAGTATGTGTGTAGAATGTGTGTCAGAATTATAGTATTTCAGTATAAAGCATAGAATATAGTATAAAATAATTAAATAATTACGATGAAAGCAAAGGTTAATAATATTATTTGCGCGAGCGCAGGAATCGAATGATGTTATGTTGTAAACAGCTATGCAAAAGAACAAGCAACCGTGCGTAGTGCGTGCAAGTAAAAGAGAGTAAGACATATCAAAACGAGTTAAAGCTACAATGTAAACAGAGCAATAGTGAATACAGAGCTTACAGGCAGATCTCATAAGTGCGGCGAAGGTATTTAATATTATAGATAGAGTTAATATAAAATAAACCGTATTAAGTACTTGGAGCCTTTGAAATAAGAAATAGCAGCTTATTAGTGATGTGCGTGTAAAGATTAGTAAACACTTTAAACTATCTTGTTTAAATCTGACTCCTTTCTTATAATAAAAACTTTCGAGTTATTGTTTTTTAGTATGTGAATTTTGCCATGTTTCACCCATACGTAATCATAATGCTTGTCCTTGGCTATGATTTTAACTTTGGTTAATAGCTTTTTGTACTCCACACTAAGGTGATCATTTATGTAAACGCGTTGAGATGGTCCTTGAAACCCGATGTTGTAAGTGGATAAGTCCTTCTTAGCACGTGCCGCCGCAATAAAATCCTCCTTTACATAGCGGTTCCAAAAACTCACTATTATCAGCTTTTCGTTAGAACCGAAAATAGGAACTCTCGAGATGTAGTTCACCTGGCTTTTAGGACAGCTGTAGTTAACTGTACGGCCAATGGCATCAAGGATTGAATATAGATTTTCATCTTTTTTAATAGGCACCCCTTTAATTTCGACGTTGTTTAGCCTGGATCTCTGCTCAAAGGTCGAGAGTTGGTACTTTGTGCTCGCTAAGTCAGATTGTAAGCTGTTCATTGGTTCCTTGAGATTATCAAGTGAAGACACCTTTGCTTCCAGTTCCTCAAGTCTCCTGTCAAAGTCGTCGAGCCTCCCACCAGTGCCCTCACATGTCGCCTTAAGCTCAGCCAACTCATCCTTGATCGCGCGAATGTCATCCACCAAGGTTGGCAAACTAAGTAGTTGCCGCTTCATGTCCCTTATCTCGCTAAGGATGGTATCTAGCGATGCAGGTTCGGAAGCAGGCACAGCTGGCGAAGTAGTTCTGCATGTGTGGCATTTCCATTGAGCCATCCTATTGACACCCAGCTTTCGCCATCCGCCTTCTGAGATGTTTGCACATCCAAAATCTAGGTGTTTCTTGCAACTGCTACACTAAACACCATCGTTGAACTCAACGTTACAAACTGCACACGATTTCATTTTTGTTTAGTTTTAAGCCACAGACCAAATGAGATAAAATGGTAAAAATAAAATAAAATGTTAGCAATCTTAATCAGGGAAACGGCTGTACACAGCAATCCTTGGTTAGAATGTGAATTTCTAAACGTTCGACAACTGTCAGTGTCACTTGTCAAAGTCTTCCTAGTTGCGATAAACAAAACAAAATTATTTTGATATTTCCGGCAACTTTTACTGCAAGCACCCTTCTTGCGATAAAAAATCGGAATTTGAATTATTTACTTTATAATCTAATTTGCACACTTTTATATCCTATCCGCAATATCGGCAATGCACCAGTGATACCTGGCTCTTTTGCTGTTTATGAAAGAAAGAAAGAAAAATTATTTTATTTACGTAAGATATAAAAAATACCGCGTGTGAAGGTCGTTTTATAGTGATCACATAATATGCTCGTCTAACTTAACGGCTAAGTTTACTGAGGGTTCGGAACACGACCATGTCAGAGAAGACACCCACAAGAAACTCTGCTGGGTTCCTATCGCTCTTTTGGTGATCACTTCACAAATAAATATTATTTTATTTAGTAAACAGGACAATTCAGATCCAAGCATTTTTATCGTTTAAGTTATCCTTTACACTATAAATGATTTCGATATTAACTTATGTTTAATAAAAGATTTAAATTTATTAACTGAAAATTCTTTAACTTCCCTAGGGAGCTTATTATAAAAACGAATACCATTACCAGCGAAAGAATTACTTATTTTATGAAGCCTAGTGTGGAGAACAGCAAGTTTATTTTTATTTCTAGTGTTAACATTATGTATATCACTCATTTTTTGATATTTGTTAATATTTTTGTGTACGTACATTAAATTATCAAATATACTGGCAATGCACAGTCATAATCTTAATTATTTTAAATTTATCTCTAAGAGACTCTCTTGGGCCCATATTATATATACAACGTATCGCTCTTTTTTGCAAAACAAATATTGTGTTAATATCAGCCGCACTACCCCACAACAGAATACCATACGACAAGTTTCAGAAAGTAGAAGAGGTCCTGTTAGGTCATTGTATAAATATCAATTACAGAAAGAATCGTACAATACTGCTTTACTCAGGAAAAGTGTTTTCGGTATGGGACCCACTATATACAATAAGATACCCGATAGCTTAAAAGATTGTTCGATTCAAGTGTTTAAAAATAAATTAAAAGGTATTTTACTCGAAAAGTGTTATTACAGCATTAACGATTTCATAGTTGATAAAAACTTGCAATAATTTATAATTTGTGATTTCTCTTTTTTTAATTATATCAATATATTTTTATTCTTTTTTTATTTAATTATTATAATTTACATCAATTTTGTGCTAATTAACTATCAATTTTATTAATATAATTTACAATATGCAATTTTATTTATAATGTACTAAGTAAATAACTAAATGCTCAATTTTGTCCTAGACTTAAGATAGACGTTACCTATTTGTAAAAAAACGATTTTTTGCATGTCATTTATGGCGAAGTGTACAGGAAATACACACATCAAAAAAGTCTAAGCAACATGCATGATATTACAAATTTACCATTTATATTAATTAATTTCTAAGTATTTACTCACTCAAAGTGTATAGGTAAGTAAACTTCGTGTATAGGTAAAAAAAATTTCGATTATGTTTTGTTTTTTTTCATAAAATTCAAATGACTGCGAATTTGTTTGAATTTGAGTGCATGTTAATTGCTACGTTTTAGTCTTGATTTTATAATTTTACCAACCATTTAAATACAGTTGGCGACAAAATTGAATTGTTAGATATTCTTTACGTCATGGAGCGACGTCATTTGACGGCAGATGAAATGCAAAGAGCTGTAGGGATGTTGCAAGCGGGAAGTAATCAATCTCAGGTATCTCGACATTTTGGTATTCATAGAAGTGTTATTTGTCGTCTTTGGCAGCGCTACAATAATACAGGGGAACCCGCTGAACAGCATCCAGGCCGTAAAAGGAGTACAACCACTCGGCAAGACCGGTACATACAACTGACTGCAAGACGCCAGCCGATGTTAACCGCTCGAGAGATAAGTTTGAGGCTACAAAATTCAAGTGGTGTTGATGTAAGTCCCCAAACTGTGCGAAATCGACTGCATGAGTACGGCCTACGAGCTCGACGCCCTATCAGGTGCCCACCGATACGTCACGGGAATCGCGCTCGTCGAAATGAATGGTGTAGAGAACGCATAACATGGACCCAGGAACAATGGGATAAAATTATGTTTTCCGATGAGTCGCGATTCGGGTTTAGGCCTGATACAAGAAGGGTGCGAGTGTACCGTCGACCCGGAAATACTGAAAGACTCAGGTGCGTTCAGGAAGTTCATCCATACAGCGGCTCAACAGTTATGGTATGGGCGGGTATTATGAAGAACAGGCGAACTGAGCTCGTTTTTGTAAATGGAAACATGAACGCTGAAAATTACGTTGAGGATATTCTCAGACCTTATGTCCATCCATTTGCACAAACCTTTGGCTCCGATTTTACGTTAATGCATGACAATGCGCGTTCACATACAGCTCGGCGAACCAGTGAATACTTGGCAACGGAGAACATCCAGGTATTGCCCTGGCCTGCACAATCGCCAGACCTCAACCCCATCGAGCACGCATGGGACATGCTCCAGAGACGTGTTTTGAAGGACTTGGACGGAGTGACAACAACCCAACAGCTGAAGGATTTGCTACAATTCCATTGGGAGCGAATACCGCAAGATGACATAAACAGTCTCATTAATTCAATGAATAATCGTTGCCGACAAGTTCTGAATAGCAGAGGAGGCCATACTTTGTATTAAATTGTCCTATTCTTTCACAATAAATTCATTTTCTTAAGAAATTTCAATTTGTAAAAAAAAAGTTTAGTTTCTTATGTACCTGTATATTCTAATATTGTTAATTTCTGTTATTAAAAGAACTTATAAAGAAAACAGCTGTTATTTTTACATCATAGAACCCTAAAAATATTATTTTAAAAATAAAATACAACGTTATAATTAAAATAAATGGTAAAATAAATTAATATAAATGGTAAATTTGTAATATCATGCATGTTGCTTAGACTTTTTTGATGTGTGTATTATAAATCATGTATAGCAAATAAGAACTGCATTGTAACCTACACTTAGCAAAATAAAACATCATTTCATTTCATTTCATTTCATTTCATTTCATTTCATTATGCTATGAAAATAACTAAAATAAACTAGCCTAGCTGTGTCTATATCTGTTAACTGACGTATTTTTTTTACTGCGTATGCTGCTGAAGAAAGCCTACCTGACAATTTTTCAATATGGGGGCCCCATTGTAATTTACTGTCTAAAGTAATGCCTAGGAATACTGTAGTGTTAATTATTTCCAGTTCCTCATCATTGATTTTAACTATTGGTTTTATATCAAGAACGTTTGGCATGGTAAATTTTATGCATTTTGTCTTTGTTTTATTTAGAGACAAATTATTTGAACTGAACCAATATACTATTTCCAAAAGAGAATTATTTATGTAGTCTACCGCAGGTTGTCGTCTATTAATTTTAAAAATAAAGGATGTATCATCGGCAAACAAAATTATCTCGGGGTTCTTTTTAACTAAATTTGGCAAATCGTTTATATATATAAGAAATAGAAATGGTCCTAGTATTGAGCCTTGTGGTACCCCCATTTTAACAACTGATCCGGGCGAACGCTTACCATTTACATCTACTTTTTGTACTCTATCGCTTAAATATGATTTCATTATACCTAAAGCAGAATCTCTAACACCATACTGACCTAGTTTCTTCAATAAAGTCTCGTGATCGACACAATCAAATGCTCTGGATAATTCGAAAAAAACGCCAAAAGCATCCTGTGACTCTTCCCAGGCCTCAAATATGTGTTCTACTAAATTAACTCCGGCATCGGTAGTTGAACGACCACGTGTAAATCCGAATTGTCTATCGTGAAGCAAAACATTCTTATTAAAGTGACTAATTAATTGATTAAGAATTAGTTTTTCAAATATCTTACTAAACGCAGGCAACACAGATATTGGTCTAAAGTTTGAAGGATCTAAATTACTACCTGATTTAAAAAGAGGTGTTATTTTGCTTGATTTTATAAGGTCTGGGTATATACCTAGGTCTATACTGTTATTAAAAATAAAAGCTAATTCCGGTGCAATGATATCTATAACTGTTTTTAAAATGCTAACAGAGATTCCCCATAGATCAGCTGTTTTCTTAACATTTAGAGAATTAAAAGTTTTAATAATGTCAAGTGGGCTAACATGACTAAATTTAAATGTTTCGTTACAATGTGGTACATTTTCTTCTAAGAGAGTGATAGCCGCATGGGGTGAGGAGTTCAAAGATTTGGTAATATCTATAGAAATATTGGTGAAATATATGTGGCACAAAAACCAGTCATGTTTGCTCGATTGTAGAGTACAAACTCTTTTTAAAGTGAAAATAATACAATATCAAACGTAAAATCTTAACAAAATAATGACGAACTTGAAGTACTAACTTAGTTCTACTAAAAGTCTTAAAGCAAACAGTAAGTGTAAACTGTAACATATTCACGAAACAGTGAACTGAACGTGTCAATGTAACAAAGTTAAGTGAATGAGTAGAGCCGTGAAGCTTCACTCGTGCTAATTATAATAGCAGCGCTCATTGTAACCTAATTACACGACATTATGTAACACGACGCTTTGTGAGTCGACGTCCTGAGCGAAGCGACGCGACGCATGGTACAGGTAGGGTAATCGTCTTACTAAGCTCTGAAACTATTTCATTTGTCTCTACATTTCTATTACTGCATTGATATACCAATAAGTAACATAAAATTATTACTACGTGATTGACAAAATATAATTAAATACGATGTAATGAATAATAATAAAATTATACCAACTTATTTGTATTTTTTCCATAATATAATTCTGGTTAAGTGTTTATAGAATTTTTTTTACTACCCACTATTTTGTTGCAATCGTCAAAATGACATCTTTACAAAGTTAAACGACCTAATAACGAGAATGAATTTGTTTGTTTTTGTATTGTTTATTTATACTGACGGACTGATTTATCTTGACCGAGGAAGTTAAACTCGTAAATGTATTGTGATCGGCGAGTTAATATATCGATCACTATTAATCGTTTCCGAAGATACTATGTAGCCTTGTTTTGTTGGACAACTCGAAAACCCTTTTTCGAGTGTATTAAAATACCGAGATTTTAACTTACAATCTATTCATGAGGTAGCCTTTACCTTTGATAGACAAATAATTTGTATAATACAACACTGTTTTATACTAACTCAATCATGAATTTTAATATAAGTTTATAACTATAAAGTTCAGTTGTACAAGTAAGAGATTTAAGTATTTGCGTTGAACACAAGAACGTAGTGAAGCGAGGTTGTTAAACATCGAGTAGAGGCAATATGTCTGCGTCGCTGCTAATTCAGCGTGAAGGCGCAATCTGCAGGTGTCGCCGGCTCCGTTACTACTGAACTACGTGACTAGTACGTGCCGTGCCTCTAACTTTGTCAGTACTTACTACTCTATTACTTTGTCGAGGACAAGTTCCGACAAGTTCGACTAAGTCGGTGATATAACACAAAGAAACACCTCGCATGAACTTAACAGATTGATACGTAGGTACTCTAAGAACTGGTTCACCTGAACATGCTCTGTTGCGACTTTTAACTTTCCAACAATTAATCTAAGTAATAAGAGTTTCGAATCGACATCGACTTTTTATTTGTTACTACTATTTAGTATTTGTGTGTGTTAAGAGATATGTTAACTTATTATATTACATTATTCTTATTTATTTTATACTTATTAAATTAAAGCTAACATGTATCAGAGCTGATGTACTGTCTATAACATGTGCTATGCAACCGAAAGTCTAGTAAGTGAGATATTAAAGCGGATGACTTATGAAAGTTAGCAGAGTACATCTTAATAATTATGACGCTACTTTATATGGGAAACCATCCTTCACTTCAGGCTGCGAACTCAAAAAAGCTAGGGTTTTAGTAAAACTAAAAAATAAACTTAACAATTTAAAATTTTTGTTTATCATGCTTAAACTTTATTTCTTAAGTTTTCACCAAAGATTAAAAGAAAATAAAACAGTAATATATAACAAGTAGGTACAGCGCCGCGTGACCAAACAAAGAAGTGTACAATATAGTGTAGTATAGACATGTACAAAACAAAGGGTTCGCGACAGTGATACAGAGTTGAGCACCAGTTAACAGTATAAACTAGCGAACAACAACTAATCTTATAAAACTCACAACTAAAGGGTCGCTGTAAAAAGTTGTCTTCTATAATGTTCGCAAAGTTTATGTGAGACACCCCCCACACTGTATCAGTCTGTTATATATATACCTACACAGCGTAGCTACGTACTGGACCAAGTTTTATTGCGTGCATTTTACATTATTATTTTAGTTTGTCTTCTTACTATTTCATGTTTAGGAACGGCACACTGAAGTAACTCTAGACAAAAATGTAGAGTTAACAAAACAATTACAAAGCATTTATTTCTAGTGAGAAGACGGAATAAAAATAAATAAAATAACTGAAATAGTACAGTTGTCTTAATTAAACATGATTCATAGCATTCATTGGATTGTCTGTACAATTGGCGGGTCCATTGTAGATGAAACATTTGTGACCATGACAGAGTCACAAATACTACTCAACGTCTCACAATACACTCACGTCCCTAATATAGGTTTAGTCCTCGTTACAAAGCGTTAGCGAGTACTAAAACATTTTTTATCTGT